>CAUJLB010000160.1:0-386042 GCA_963243735.1 Neocrepidodera transversa | reverse complement strand
TGGAAAACATAAACTCACATTTTTTATTTTTTGTTATTAAAAAATATGTATTGTGGCATAATCTAAAATAATACAAAAATTATTAAGTAATAGACATCAATGGAAAATATAAACTCACATTTTTTATTTTTTGTTATTAAAAAATATGTATTGTGGCATAATCTTAGATAATACAAAAATTATTAAGTAATAGACATCAATGGAAAATATAAACTCACATTTTTTATTTTTTGTTATTAAAAAATATGTATTGTGGCATAATCTAAGATAATACAAAAATTATTAAGTAATAGACATCAATGGAAAATATAAACTCACATTTTTTATTTTTTGTTATTAAAAAATATGTATTGTGGCATAATCTTAGATAATACAAAAATTATTAAGTAATAGACATCAATGGAAAATATAAACTCACATTTTTTATTTTTTGTTATTAAAAAATATGTATTGTGGCATAATCTAAGATAATACAAAAATTATTAAGTAATAGACATCAATGGAAAATATAAACTCACTATTTTTTATTTTTTGTTATTAAAAAATATGTATTGTGGCATAATCTAAGATAATACAAAAATTATTAAGTAATAGACATCAATGGAAAATATAAACTCACATTTTTTATTTTTTGTTATTAAAAAATATGTATTGTGGCATAATCTTAGATAATACAAAAATTATTAAGTAATAGACATCAATGGAAAACAAAAACTCACATTTTTTATTTTTTGTTATTAAAAAATATGTATTGTGGCATAATCTAAGATAATACAAAAATTATTAAGTAATAGACATCAATGGAAAATATAAACTCACATTTTTTATTTTTTGTTATTAAAAAATATGTATTGTGGCATAATCTAAGATAATACAAAAATTATTAAGTAATAGACATCAATGGAAAATATAAACTCACATTTTTTATTTTTTGTTTTTAAAAAATATGTATTGTGGCATAATCTAAGATAATACAAAAATTATTAAGTAATAGACATCAATGGAAAATATAAACTCACATTTTTTATTTTTTGTTATTAAAAAATATGTATTGTGGCATAATCTAAGATAATACAAAAATTATTAAGTAATAGACATCAATGGAAAATATAAACTCATATTTTTTATTTTTTGTTATTAAAAAATATGTATTGTGGCATAATCTAAGATAATACAAAAATTATTAAGTAATAGACATCAATGGAAAATATAAACTCACATTTTTTATTTTTTGTTATTAAAAAATATGTATTGTGGCATAATCTAAGATAATACAAAAATTATTAAGTAATACACATCAATGGAAAATATAAACTCATATTTTTTATTTTTTGTTATTAAAAAATATGTATTGTGGCATAATCTAAGATAATACAAAAATTATTAAGTAATACACATCAATGGAAAATATAAACTCATATTTTTATTTTTTGTTATTAAAAAATATGTATTGTGGCATAATCTAAGATAATACAAAAATTATTAAGTAATAGACATCAATGGAAAATATAAACTCACATTTTTTTTTTTTGGTTTTAAAAAATATGTATTGTGGCATAATCTAAAATAATACAAAAATTATTAAGTAATTTACATCAATGGAAAATATAAACTCACATTTTTTATTTTTTGTTATTAAAAAATTTGTATTGTGGCATAATCTAAGATAATACAAAAATTATTAAGTAATATACATCAATGGAAAATATAAACTCACATTTTTTATTTTTTGTTATTAAAAAATATGTATTGTGGCATAATCCAAAATAATACAAAAATTATTAAGTAATATACATCAATGGAAAATATAAACTCACATTTTTTATTTTTTGTTATTAAAAAATTTGTATTGTGGCATAATCTAAGATAATACAAAAATTATTAAGTAATACACATCAATGGAAAATATAAACTCACATTTTTTATTTTTTGTTATTAAAAAATATGTATTGTGGCATAATCTAAAATAATACAAAAATTAATAAGTAATACACATCAATGGAAAATATAAACTCACATTTTTTATTTTTTGTTATTAAAAAATATGTATTGTGGCATAATCTAAAATAATACAAAAATTATTAAGTAATACACATCAATGGAAAATATAAACTCACATTTTTTATTTTTTGTTATTAAAAAATATGTATTGTGGCATAATCTAAGATAATACAAAAATTATTAAGTAATAGACATCAATGGAAAATATAAACTCACATTTTTTATTTTTTGTTATTAAAAAATATGTATTGTGGCATAATCTAAGATAATACAAAAATTATTAAGTAATAGACATCAATGGAAAATATAAACTCATATTTTTTATTTTTTGTTATTAAAAAATATGTATTGTGGCATAATCTAAGATAATACAAAAATTATTAAGTAATAGACATCAATGGAAAATATAAACTCACATTTTTTATTTTTTGTTATTAAAAAATATGTATTGTGGCATAATCTTAGATAATACAAAAATTATTAAGTAATAGACATCAATGGAAAACAAAAACTCACATTTTTTATTTTTTGTTATTAAAAAATATGTATTGTGGCATAATCTAAGATAATACAAAAATTATTAAGTAATACACATCAATGGAAAATATAAACTCATATTTTTTATTTTTTGTTATTAAAAAATATGTATTGTGGCATAATCTAAGATAATACAAAAATTATTAAGTAATAGACATCAATGGAAAATATAAACTCACATTTTTTATTTTTTGTTATTAAAAAATATGTATTGTGGCATAATCTTAGATAATACAAAAATTATTAAGTAATAGGCATCGATGGAAAATATAAACTCACATTTTTTATTTTTTGTTATTAAAAAATTTGTATTGTGGCATAATCTAAGATAATACAAAAATTATTAAGTAATAGGCATCAATGGAAAACATAAACTCACATTTTTTATTTTTTGTTATTAAAAAATATGTATTGTGGCATAATCTTAGATAATACAAAAATTATTAAGTAATACACATCAATGGAAAATATAAACTCACATTTTTTATTTTTTGTTATTAAAAAATATGTATTGTGGCATAATCTAAGATAATACAAAAATTATTAAGTAATAGGCATCAATGGAAAACATAAACTCACATTTTTTATTTTTTGTTATTAAAAAATATGTATTGTGGCATAATCTTAGATAATACAAAAATTATTAAGTAATAGGCATCGATGGAAAATATAAACTCACATTTTTTATTTTTTGTTATTAAAAAATTTGTATTGTGGCATAATCTAAGATAATACAAAAATTATTAAGTAATAGGCATCAATGGAAAACATAAACTCACATTTTTTATTTTTTGTTATTAAAAAATATGTATTGTGGCATAATCTTAGATAATACAAAAATTATTAAGTAATACACATCAATGGAAAATATAAACTCACATTTTTTATTTTTTGTTATTAAAAAATTTGTATTGTGGCATAATCTAAGATAATACAAAAATTATTAAGTAATACACATCAATGGAAAATATAAACTCACATTTTTTATTTTTTGTTATTAAAAAATATGTATTGTGGCATAATCTAAAATAATACAAAAATTATTAAGTAATACACATCAATGGAAAATATAAACTCACATTTTTTATTTTTTGTTATTAAAAAATTTGTATTGTGGCATAATCTAAGATAATACAAAAATTATTAAGTAATAGGCATCAATGGAAAACATAAACTCACATTTTTTATTTTTTGTTATTAAAAAATATGTATTGTGGCATAATCTTAGATAATACAAAAATTATTAAGTAATAGGCATCAATGGAAAACATAAACTCACATTTTTTGTTTTTTGTTATTAAAAAATATGTATTGTGGCATAATCTAAAATAATACAAAAATTATTAAGTAATACACATCAATGGAAAATATAAACTCACATTTTTTATTTTTTGTTATTAAAAAATTTGTATTGTGGCACAATCTAAGATAATACAAAAATTATTAAGTAATAGGCATCAATGGAAAATATAAACTCACATTTTTTATTTTTTGTTATTAAAAAATATGTATTGTGGCATAATCTTAAATAATACAAAAATTATTAAGTAATACACATCAATGGAAAATATAAACTCACATTTTTTATTTTTTGTTATTAAAAAATATGTATTGTGGCATAATCTTAAATAATACAAAAATTATTAAGTAATACACATCAATGGAAAATATAAACTCACATTTTTTATTTTTTGTTATTAAAAAATTTGTATTGTGGCACAATCTAAGATAATACAAAAATTATTAAGTAATACACATCAATGGAAAATATAAACTCACATTTTTTATTTTTTGTTATTAAAAAATATGTATTGTGGCATAATCTAAAATAATACAAAAATTATTAAGTAATACACATCAATGGAAAATATAAACTCACATTTTTTATTTTTTGTTATTAAAAAATTTGTATTGTGGCATAATCTAAGATAATACAAAAATTATTAAGTAATAGGCATCAATGGAAAACATAAACTCACATTTTTTATTTTTTGTTATTAAAAAATATGTATTGTGGCATAATCTAAAATAATACAAAAATTATTAAGTAATACACATCAATGGAAAATATAAACTCACATTTTTTATTTTTTGTTATTAAAAAATTTGTATTGTGGCATAATCTAAGATAATACAAAAATTATTAAGTAATAGGCATCAATGGAAAACATAAACTCACATTTTTTATTTTTTGTTATTAAAAAATATGTATTGTGGCATAATCTAAAATAATACAAAAATTATTAAGTAATACACATCAATGGAAAATATAAACTCACATTTTTTATTTTTTGTTATTAAAAAATTTGTATTGTGGCATAATCTAAGATAATACAAAAATTATTAAGTAATAGGCATCAATGGAAAACATAAACTCACATTTTTTATTTTTTGTTATTAAAAAATATGTATTGTGGCATAATCTTAGATAATACAAAAATTATTAAGTAATAGGCATCGATGGAAAATATAAACTCACATTTTTTATTTTTTGTTATTAAAAAATTTGTATTGTGGCATAATCTAAGATAATACAAAAATTATTAAGTAATACACATCAATGGAAAATATAAACTCACATTTTTTATTTTTTGTTATTAAAAAATATGTATTGTGGCATAATCTAAAATAATACAAAAATTATTAAGTAATACACATCAATGGAAAATATAAACTCACATTTTTTATTTTTTGTTATTAAAAAATTTGTATTGTGGCATAATCTAAGATAATACAAAAATTATTAAGTAATAGGCATCAATGGAAAACATAAACTCACATTTTTTATTTTTTGTTATTTAAAAATATGTATTGTGGCATAATCTTAGATAATACAAAAATTATTAAGTAATACACATCAATGGAAAATATAAACTCACATTTTTTATTTTTTGTTATTAAAAAATTTGTATTGTGGCATAATCTAAGATAATACAAAAATTATTAAGTAATAGGCATCAATGGAAAACATAAACTCACATTTTTTATTTTTTGTTATTAAAAAATATGTATTGTGGCATAATCTTAGATAATACAAAAATTATTAAGTAATACACATCAATGGAAAATATAAACTCACATTTTTTATTTTTTGTTATTAAAAAATTTGTATTGTGGCATAATCTAAGATAATACAAAAATTATTAAGTAATACACATCAATGGAAAATATAAACTCACATTTTTTATTTTTTGTTATTAAAAAATATGTATTGTGGCATAATCTAAAATAATACAAAAATTATTAAGTAATACACATCAATGGAAAATATAAACTCACATTTTTTATTTTTTGTTATTAAAAAATTTGTATTGTGGCATAATCTAAGATAATACAAAAATTATTAAGTAATAGGCATCAATGGAAAACATAAACTCACATTTTTTATTTTTTGTTATTAAAAAATATGTATTGTGGCATAATCTTAGATAATACAAAAATTATTAAGTAATAGGCATCAATGGAAAACATAAACTCACATTTTTTGTTTTTTGTTATTAAAAAATATGTATTGTGGCATAATCTAAAATAATACAAAAATTATTAAGTAATACACATCAATGGAAAATATAAACTCACATTTTTTATTTTTTGTTATTAAAAAATTTGTATTGTGGCACAATCTAAGATAATACAAAAATTATTAAGTAATACACATCAATGGAAAATATAAACTCACATTTTTTATTTTTTGTTATTAAAAAATATGTATTGTGGCATAATCTAAAATAATACAAAAATTATTAAGTAATACACATCAATGGAAAATATAAACTCACATTTTTTATTTTTTGTTATTAAAAAATATGTATTGTGGCATAATCTAAAATAATACAAAAATTATTAAGTAATACACATCAATGGAAAACATAAACTCACATTTTTTATTTTTTGTTATTAAAAAATATGTATTGTGGCATAATCTAAAATAATACAAAAATTATTAAGTAATACACATCAATGGAAAATATAAACTCACATTTTTTATTTTTTGTTATTAAAAAATTTGTATTGTGGCATAATCTAAGATAATACAAAAATTATTAAGTAATACACATCAATGGAAAATATAAACTCACATTTTTTATTTTTTGTTATTAAAAAATATGTATTGTGGCATAATCTAAAATAATACAAAAATTATTAAGTAATACACATCAATGGAAAATATAAACTCACATTTTTTATTTTTTGTTATTAAAAAATTTGTATTGTGGCATAATCTAAGATAATACAAAAATTATTAAGTAATAGGCATCAATGGAAAACATAAACTCACATTTTTTATTTTTTGTTATTAAAAAATATGTATTGTGGCATAATCTAAAATAATACAAAAATTATTAAGTAATACACATCAATGGAAAATATAAACTCACATTTTTTATTTTTTGTTATTAAAAAATTTGTATTGTGGCATAATCTAAGATAATACAAAAATTATTAAGTAATAGGCATCAATGGAAAACATAAACTCACATTTTTTATTTTTTGTTATTAAAAAATATGTATTGTGGCATAATCTTAGATAATACAAAAATTATTAAGTAATACACATCAATGGAAAATATAAACTCACATTTTTTATTTTTTGTTATTAAAAAATTTGTATTGTGGCATAATCTAAGATAATACAAAAATTATTAAGTAATAGGCATCAATGGAAAACATAAACTCACATTTTTTATTTTTTGTTATTAAAAAATATGTATTGTGGCATAATCTTAGATAATACAAAAATTATTAAGTAATACACATCAATGGAAAATATAAACTCACATTTTTTATTTTTTGTTATTAAAAAATTTGTATTGTGGCATAATCTAAGATAATACAAAAATTATTAAGTAATACACATCAATGGAAAATATAAACTCACATTTTTTATTTTTTGTTATTAAAAAATATGTATTGTGGCATAATCTAAAATAATACAAAAATTATTAAGTAATACACATCAATGGAAAATATAAACTCACATTTTTTATTTTTTGTTATTAAAAAATTTGTATTGTGGCATAATCTAAGATAATACAAAAATTATTAAGTAATAGGCATCAATGGAAAACATAAACTCACATTTTTTATTTTTTGTTATTAAAAAATATGTATTGTGGCATAATCTTAGATAATACAAAAATTATTAAGTAATAGGCATCAATGGAAAACATAAACTCACATTTTTTGTTTTTTGTTATTAAAAAATATGTATTGTGGCATAATCTAAAATAATACAAAAATTATTAAGTAATACACATCAATGGAAAATATAAACTCACATTTTTTATTTTTTGTTATTAAAAAATTTGTATTGTGGCACAATCTAAGATAATACAAAAATTATTAAGTAATAGGCATCAATGGAAAATATAAACTCACATTTTTTATTTTTTGTTATTAAAAAATATGTATTGTGGCATAATCTTAAATAATACAAAAATTATTAAGTAATACACATCAATGGAAAATATAAACTCACATTTTTTATTTTTTGTTATTAAAAAATATGTATTGTGGCATAATCTTAAATAATACAAAAATTATTAAGTAATACACATCAATGGAAAATATAAACTCACATTTTTTATTTTTTGTTATTAAAAAATATGTATTGTGGCATAATCTTAAATAATACAAAAATTATTAAGTAATACACATCAATGGAAAATATAAACTCACATTTTTTATTTTTTGTTATTAAAAAATTTGTATTGTGGCACAATCTAAGATAATACAAAAATTATTAAGTAATACACATCAATGGAAAATATAAACTCACATTTTTTATTTTTTGTTATTAAAAAATATGTATTGTGGCATAATCTAAAATAATACAAAAATTATTAAGTAATACACATCAATGGAAAATATAAACTCACATTTTTTATTTTTTGTTATTAAAAAATTTGTATTGTGGCATAATCTAAGATAATACAAAAATTATTAAGTAATAGGCATCAATGGAAAACATAAACTCACATTTTTTATTTTTTGTTATTAAAAAATATGTATTGTGGCATAATCTAAAATAATACAAAAATTATTAAGTAATACACATCAATGGAAAATATAAACTCACATTTTTTATTTTTTGTTATTAAAAAATTTGTATTGTGGCATAATCTAAGATAATACAAAAATTATTAAGTAATAGGCATCAATGGAAAACATAAACTCACATTTTTTATTTTTTGTTATTAAAAAATATGTATTGTGGCATAATCTAAAATAATACAAAAATTATTAAGTAATACACATCAATGGAAAATATAAACTCACATTTTTTATTTTTTGTTATTAAAAAATTTGTATTGTGGCATAATCTAAGATAATACAAAAATTATTAAGTAATAGGCATCAATGGAAAACATAAACTCACATTTTTTATTTTTTGTTATTAAAAAATATGTATTGTGGCATAATCTTAGATAATACAAAAATTATTAAGTAATAGGCATCGATGGAAAATATAAACTCACATTTTTTATTTTTTGTTATTAAAAAATTTGTATTGTGGCATAATCTAAGATAATACAAAAATTATTAAGTAATACACATCAATGGAAAATATAAACTCACATTTTTTATTTTTTGTTATTAAAAAATATGTATTGTGGCATAATCTAAAATAATACAAAAATTATTAAGTAATACACATCAATGGAAAAGATAAACTCACATTTTTTATTTTTTGTTATTAAAAAATTTGTATTGTGGCATAATCTAAGATAATACAAAAATTATTAAGTAATAGGCATCAATGGAAAACATAAACTCACATTTTTTATTTTTTGTTATTTAAAAATATGTATTGTGGCATAATCTTAGATAATACAAAAATTATTAAGTAATACACATCAATGGAAAATATAAACTCACATTTTTTATTTTTTGTTATTAAAAAATTTGTATTGTGGCATAATCTAAGATAATACAAAAATTATTAAGTAATAGGCATCAATGGAAAACATAAACTCACATTTTTTATTTTTTGTTATTAAAAAATATGTATTGTGGCATAATCTAAAATAATACAAAAATTATTAAGTAATAGGCATCAATGGAAAACATAAACTCACATTTTTTATTTTTTGTTATTAAAAAATATGTATTGTGGCATAATCTTAAATAATACAAAAATTATTAAGTAATACACATCAATGGAAAATATAAACTCACATTTTTTATTTTTTGTTATTAAAAAATTTGTATTGTGGCACAATCTAAGATAATACAAAAATTATTAAGTAATACACATCAATGGAAAATATAAACTCACATTTTTTATTTTTTGTTATTAAAAAATATGTATTGTGGCATAATCTTAAATAATACAAAAATTATTAAGTAATACACATCAATGGAAAATATAAACTCACATTTTTTATTTTTTGTTATTAAAAAATATGTATTGTGGCATAATCTTAAATAATACAAAAATTATTAAGTAATACACATCAATGGAAAATATAAACTCACATTTTTTATTTTTTGTTATTAAAAAATTTGTATTGTGGCACAATCTAAGATAATACAAAAATTATTAAGTAATACACATCAATGGAAAATATAAACTCACATTTTTTATTTTTTGTTATTAAAAAATATGTATTGTGGCATAATCTAAAATAATACAAAAATTATTAAGTAATACACATCAATGGAAAATATAAACTCACATTTTTTATTTTTTGTTATTAAAAAATTTGTATTGTGGCATAATCTAAGATAATACAAAAATTATTAAGTAATAGGCATCAATGGAAAACATAAACTCACATTTTTTATTTTTTGTTATTAAAAAATATGTATTGTGGCATAATCTTAGATAATACAAAAATTATTAAGTAATAGGCATCGATGGAAAATATAAACTCACATTTTTTATTTTTTGTTATTAAAAAATTTGTATTGTGGCATAATCTAAGATAATACAAAAATTATTAAGTAATACACATCAATGGAAAATATAAACTCACATTTTTTATTTTTTGTTATTAAAAAATATGTATTGTGGCATAATCTAAAATAATACAAAAATTATTAAGTAATACACATCAATGGAAAAGATAAACTCACATTTTTTATTTTTTGTTATTAAAAAATTTGTATTGTGGCATAATCTAAGATAATACAAAAATTATTAAGTAATAGGCATCAATGGAAAACATAAACTCACATTTTTTATTTTTTGTTATTTAAAAATATGTATTGTGGCATAATCTTAGATAATACAAAAATTATTAAGTAATACACATCAATGGAAAATATAAACTCACATTTTTTATTT
Source organism: Neocrepidodera transversa (assembly GCA_963243735.1). NCBI lineage: Eukaryota > Metazoa > Arthropoda > Insecta > Coleoptera > Chrysomelidae > Neocrepidodera > Neocrepidodera transversa. Next base: position 375,214 of record CAUJLB010000160.1, on the reverse strand, counting down.
TTTGTTATTAAAAAATTTGTATTGTGGCATAATCTAAGATAATACAAAAATTATTAAGTAATAGGCATCAATGGAAAACATAAACTCACATTTTTTATTTTTTGTTATTAAAAAATATGTATTGTGGCATAATCTTAGATAATACAAAAATTATTAAGTAATACACATCAATGGAAAATATAAACTCACATTTTTTATTTTTTGTTATTAAAAAATTTGTATTGTGGCATAATCTAAGATAATACAAAAATTATTAAGTAATACACATCAATGGAAAATATAAACTCACATTTTTTATTTTTTGTTATTAAAAAATATGTATTGTGGCATAATCTTAGATAATACAAAAATTATTAAGTAATACACATCAATGGAAAATATAAACTCACATTTTTTATTTTTTGTTATTAAAAAATTTGTATTGTGGCATAATCTAAAATAATACAAAAATTATTAAGTAATACACATCAATGGAAAATATAAACTCACATTTTTTATTTTTTGTTATTAAAAAATTTGTATTGTGGCATAATCTAAGATAATACAAAAATTATTAAGTAATAGGCATCAATGGAAAACATAAACTCACATTTTTTATTTTTTGTTATTAAAAAATATGTATTGTGGCATAATCTTAGATAATACAAAAATTATTAAGTAATAGGCATCAATGGAAAACATAAACTCACATTTTTTGTTTTTTGTTATTAAAAAATATGTATTGTGGCATAATCTAAAATAATACAAAAATTATTAAGTAATACACATCAATGGAAAATATAAACTCACATTTTTTATTTTTTGTTATTAAAAAATTTGTATTGTGGCACAATCTAAGATAATACAAAAATTATTAAGTAATACACATCAATGGAAAATATAAACTCACATTTTTTATTTTTTGTTATTAAAAAATATGTATTGTGGCATAATCTAAAATAATACAAAAATTATTAAGTAATACACATCAATGGAAAATATAAACTCACATTTTTTATTTTTTGTTATTAAAAAATATGTATTGTGGCATAATCTAAAATAATACAAAAATTATTAAGTAATACACATCAATGGAAAACATAAACTCACATTTTTTATTTTTTGTTATTAAAAAATATGTATTGTGGCATAATCTAAAATAATACAAAAATTATTAAGTAATACACATCAATGGAAAATATAAACTCACATTTTTTATTTTTTGTTATTAAAAAATTTGTATTGTGGCATAATCTAAGATAATACAAAAATTATTAAGTAATACACATCAATGGAAAATATAAACTCACATTTTTTATTTTTTGTTATTAAAAAATATGTATTGTGGCATAATCTAAAATAATACAAAAATTATTAAGTAATACACATCAATGGAAAATATAAACTCACATTTTTTATTTTTTGTTATTAAAAAATTTGTATTGTGGCATAATCTAAGATAATACAAAAATTATTAAGTAATAGGCATCAATGGAAAACATAAACTCACATTTTTTATTTTTTGTTATTAAAAAATATGTATTGTGGCATAATCTTAGATAATACAAAAATTATTAAGTAATAGGCATCAATGGAAAATATAAACTCACATTTTTTATTTTTTGTTATTAAAAAATATGTATTGTGGCATAATCTAAAATAATACAAAAATTATTAAGTAATAGGCATCAATGGAAAACATAAACTCACATTTTTTATTTTTTGTTATTAAAAAATATGTATTGTGGCATAATCTTAAATAATACAAAAATTATTAAGTAATACACATCAATGGAAAATATAAACTCACATTTTTTATTTTTTGTTATTAAAAAATTTGTATTGTGGCACAATCTAAGATAATACAAAAATTATTAAGTAATACACATCAATGGAAAATATAAACTCACATTTTTTATTTTTTGTTATTAAAAAATATGTATTGTGGCATAATCTTAAATAATACAAAAATTATTAAGTAATACACATCAATGGAAAATATAAACTCACATTTTTTATTTTTTGTTATTAAAAAATATGTATTGTGGCATAATCTTAAATAATACAAAAATTATTAAGTAATACACATCAATGGAAAATATAAACTCACATTTTTTATTTTTTGTTATTAAAAAATTTGTATTGTGGCACAATCTAAGATAATACAAAAATTATTAAGTAATACACATCAATGGAAAATATAAACTCACATTTTTTATTTTTTGTTATTAAAAAATATGTATTGTGGCATAATCTAAAATAATACAAAAATTATTAAGTAATACACATCAATGGAAAATATAAACTCACATTTTTTATTTTTTGTTATTAAAAAATTTGTATTGTGGCATAATCTAAGATAATACAAAAATTATTAAGTAATAGGCATCAATGGAAAACATAAACTCACATTTTTTATTTTTTGTTATTAAAAAATATGTATTGTGGCATAATCTAAAATAATACAAAAATTATTAAGTAATACACATCAATGGAAAATATAAACTCACATTTTTTATTTTTTGTTATTAAAAAATTTGTATTGTGGCATAATCTAAGATAATACAAAAATTATTAAGTAATAGGCATCAATGGAAAACATAAACTCACATTTTTTATTTTTTGTTATTAAAAAATATGTATTGTGGCATAATCTTAGATAATACAAAAATTATTAAGTAATAGGCATCGATGGAAAATATAAACTCACATTTTTTATTTTTTGTTATTAAAAAATTTGTATTGTGGCATAATCTAAGATAATACAAAAATTATTAAGTAATACACATCAATGGAAAATATAAACTCACATTTTTTATTTTTTGTTATTAAAAAATATGTATTGTGGCATAATCTAAAATAATACAAAAATTATTAAGTAATACACATCAATGGAAAATATAAACTCACATTTTTTATTTTTTGTTATTAAAAAATTTGTATTGTGGCATAATCTAAGATAATACAAAAATTATTAAGTAATAGGCATCAATGGAAAACATAAACTCACATTTTTTATTTTTTGTTATTTAAAAATATGTATTGTGGCATAATCTTAGATAATACAAAAATTATTAAGTAATACACATCAATGGAAAATATAAACTCACATTTTTTATTTTTTGTTATTAAAAAATTTGTATTGTGGCATAATCTAAGATAATACAAAAATTATTAAGTAATAGGCATCAATGGAAAACATAAACTCACATTTTTTATTTTTTGTTATTAAAAAATATGTATTGTGGCATAATCTTAGATAATACAAAAATTATTAAGTAATACACATCAATGGAAAATATAAACTCACATTTTTTATTTTTTGTTATTAAAAAATTTGTATTGTGGCATAATCTAAGATAATACAAAAATTATTAAGTAATACACATCAATGGAAAATATAAACTCACATTTTTTATTTTTTGTTATTAAAAAATATGTATTGTGGCATAATCTAAAATAATACAAAAATTATTAAGTAATACACATCAATGGAAAATATAAACTCACATTTTTTATTTTTTGTTATTAAAAAATTTGTATTGTGGCATAATCTAAGATAATACAAAAATTATTAAGTAATAGGCATCAATGGAAAACATAAACTCACATTTTTTATTTTTTGTTATTAAAAAATATGTATTGTGGCATAATCTTAGATAATACAAAAATTATTAAGTAATAGGCATCAATGGAAAACATAAACTCACATTTTTTGTTTTTTGTTATTAAAAAATATGTATTGTGGCATAATCTAAAATAATACAAAAATTATTAAGTAATACACATCAATGGAAAATATAAACTCACATTTTTTATTTTTTGTTATTAAAAAATTTGTATTGTGGCACAATCTAAGATAATACAAAAATTATTAAGTAATACACATCAATGGAAAATATAAACTCACATTTTTTATTTTTTGTTATTAAAAAATATGTATTGTGGCATAATCTAAAATAATACAAAAATTATTAAGTAATACACATCAATGGAAAATATAAACTCACATTTTTTATTTTTTGTTATTAAAAAATATGTATTGTGGCATAATCTAAAATAATACAAAAATTATTAAGTAATACACATCAATGGAAAACATAAACTCACATTTTTTATTTTTTGTTATTAAAAAATATGTATTGTGGCATAATCTAAAATAATACAAAAATTATTAAGTAATACACATCAATGGAAAATATAAACTCACATTTTTTATTTTTTGTTATTAAAAAATTTGTATTGTGGCATAATCTAAGATAATACAAAAATTATTAAGTAATACACATCAATGGAAAATATAAACTCACATTTTTTATTTTTTGTTATTAAAAAATATGTATTGTGGCATAATCTAAAATAATACAAAAATTATTAAGTAATACACATCAATGGAAAATATAAACTCACATTTTTTATTTTTTGTTATTAAAAAATTTGTATTGTGGCATAATCTAAGATAATACAAAAATTATTAAGTAATAGGCATCAATGGAAAACATAAACTCACATTTTTTATTTTTTGTTATTAAAAAATATGTATTGTGGCATAATCTTAGATAATACAAAAATTATTAAGTAATAGGCATCAATGGAAAACATAAACTCACATTTTTTGTTTTTTGTTATTAAAAAATATGTATTGTGGCATAATCTAAAATAATACAAAAATTATTAAGTAATACACATCAATGGAAAATATAAACTCACATTTTTTATTTTTTGTTATTAAAAAATTTGTATTGTGGCACAATCTAAGATAATACAAAAATTATTAAGTAATACACATCAATGGAAAATATAAACTCACATTTTTTATTTTTTGTTATTAAAAAATATGTATTGTGGCATAATCTAAAATAATACAAAAATTATTAAGTAATACACATCAATGGAAAATATAAACTCACATTTTTTATTTTTTGTTATTAAAAAATATGTATTGTGGCATAATCTAAAATAATACAAAAATTATTAAGTAATACACATCAATGGAAAACATAAACTCACATTTTTTATTTTTTGTTATTAAAAAATATGTATTGTGGCATAATCTAAAATAATACAAAAATTATTAAGTAATACACATCAATGGAAAACATAAACTCACATTTTTTATTTTTTGTTATTAAAAAATATGTATTGTGGCATAATCTAAAATAATACAAAAATTATTAAGTAATAGACATCAATGGAAAACATAAACTCACATTTTTTATTTTTTGTTATTAAAAAAATGTATTGTGGCATAATCTAAGATAATTCAAAAATTATTAAGTAATACACATCAATGGAAAATATAAACTCATATTTTTTATTTTTTGTTATTAAAAAATATGTATTGTGGCATAATCTAAGATAATACAAAAATTATTAAGTAATAGACATCAATGGAAAATATAAACTCACATTTTTTATTTTTTGTTATTAAAAAATATGTATTGTGGCATAATCTAAAATAATACAAAAATTATTAAGTAATTTACATCAATGGAAAATATAAACTCACATTTTTTATTTTTTGTTATTAAAAAATTTGTATTGTGGCATAATCTAAGATAATACAAAAATTATTAAGTAATATACATCAATGGAAAATATAAACTCACATTTTTTATTTTTTGTTATTAAAAAATATGTATTGTGGCATAATCTAAAATAATACAAAAATTATTAAGTAATATACATCAATGGAAAATATAAACTCACATTTTTTATTTTTTGTTATTAAAAAATTTGTATTGTGGCATAATCTAAGATAATACAAAAATTATTAAGTAATACACATCAATGGAAAATATAAACTCACATTTTTTATTTTTTGTTATTAAAAAATATGTATTGTGGCATAATCTAAAATAATACAAAAATTAATAAGTAATACACATCAATGGAAAATATAAACTCACATTTTTTATTTTTTGTTATTAAAAAATATGTATTGTGGCATAATCTAAAATAATACAAAAATTATTAAGTAATACACATCAATGGAAAATATAAACTCACATTTTTTATTTTTTGTTATTAAAAAATATGTATTGTGGCATAATCTTAAATAATACAAAAATTATTAAGTAATACACATCAATGGAAAATATAAACTCACATTTTTTATTTTTTGTTATTAAAAAATTTGTATTGTGGCACAATCTAAGATAATACAAAAATTATTAAGTAATACACATCAATGGAAAATATAAACTCACATTTTTTATTTTTTGTTATTAAAAAATATGTATTGTGGCATAATCTAAAATAATACAAAAATTATTAAGTAATACACATCAATGGAAAATATAAACTCACATTTTTTATTTTTTGTTATTAAAAAATTTGTATTGTGGCATAATCTAAGATAATACAAAAATTATTAAGTAATAGGCATCAATGGAAAACATAAACTCACATTTTTTATTTTTTGTTATTAAAAAATATGTATTGTGGCATAATCTAAAATAATACAAAAATTATTAAGTAATACACATCAATGGAAAATATAAACTCACATTTTTTATTTTTTGTTATTAAAAAATTTGTATTGTGGCATAATCTAAGATAATACAAAAATTATTAAGTAATAGGCATCAATGGAAAACATAAACTCACATTTTTTATTTTTTGTTATTAAAAAATATGTATTGTGGCATAATCTTAGATAATACAAAAATTATTAAGTAATAGGCATCGATGGAAAATATAAACTCACATTTTTTATTTTTTGTTATTAAAAAATTTGTATTGTGGCATAATCTAAGATAATACAAAAATTATTAAGTAATACACATCAATGGAAAATATAAACTCACATTTTTTATTTTTTGTTATTAAAAAATATGTATTGTGGCATAATCTAAAATAATACAAAAATTATTAAGTAATACACATCAATGGAAAATATAAACTCACATTTTTTATTTTTTGTTATTAAAAAATTTGTATTGTGGCATAATCTAAGATAATACAAAAATTATTAAGTAATAGGCATCAATGGAAAACATAAACTCACATTTTTTATTTTTTGTTATTAAAAAATATGTATTGTGGCATAATCTTAGATAATACAAAAATTATTAAGTAATACACATCAATGGAAAATATAAACTCACATTTTTTATTTTTTGTTATTAAAAAATTTGTATTGTGGCATAATCTAAGATAATACAAAAATTATTAAGTAATAGGCATCAATGGAAAACATAAACTCACATTTTTTATTTTTTGTTATTAAAAAATATGTATTGTGGCATAATCTTAGATAATACAAAAATTATTAAGTAATACACATCAATGGAAAATATAAACTCACATTTTTTATTTTTTGTTATTAAAAAATTTGTATTGTGGCATAATCTAAGATAATACAAAAATTATTAAGTAATACACATCAATGGAAAATATAAACTCACATTTTTTATTTTTTGTTATTAAAAAATATGTATTGTGGCATAATCTAAAATAATACAAAAATTATTAAGTAATACACATCAATGGAAAATATAAACTCACATTTTTTATTTTTTGTTATTAAAAAATTTGTATTGTGGCATAATCTAAGATAATACAAAAATTATTAAGTAATAGGCATCAATGGAAAACATAAACTCACATTTTTTATTTTTTGTTATTAAAAAATATGTATTGTGGCATAATCTTAGATAATACAAAAATTATTAAGTAATAGGCATCAATGGAAAACATAAACTCACATTTTTTGTTTTTTGTTATTAAAAAATATGTATTGTGGCATAATCTAAAATAATACAAAAATTATTAAGTAATACACATCAATGGAAAATATAAACTCACATTTTTTATTTTTTGTTATTAAAAAATTTGTATTGTGGCACAATCTAAGATAATACAAAAATTATTAAGTAATACACATCAATGGAAAATATAAACTCACATTTTTTATTTTTTGTTATTAAAAAATATGTATTGTGGCATAATCTTAAATAATACAAAAATTATTAAGTAATACACATCAATGGAAAATATAAACTCACATTTTTTATTTTTTGTTATTAAAAAATATGTATTGTGGCATAATCTTAAATAATACAAAAATTATTAAGTAATACACATCAATGGAAAATATAAACTCACATTTTTTATTTTTTGTTATTAAAAAATTTGTATTGTGGCACAATCTAAGATAATACAAAAATTATTAAGTAATACACATCAATGGAAAATATAAACTCACATTTTTTATTTTTTGTTATTAAAAAATATGTATTGTGGCATAATCTAAAATAATACAAAAATTATTAAGTAATACACATCAATGGAAAATATAAACTCACATTTTTTATTTTTTGTTATTAAAAAATATGTATTGTGGCATAATCTTAAATAATACAAAAATTATTAAGTAATACACATCAATGGAAAATATAAACTCACATTTTTTATTTTTTGTTATTAAAAAATATGTATTGTGGCATAATCTTAAATAATACAAAAATTATTAAGTAATACACATCAATGGAAAATATAAACTCACATTTTTTATTTTTTGTTATTAAAAAATTTGTATTGTGGCACAATCTAAGATAATACAAAAATTATTAAGTAATACACATCAATGGAAAATATAAACTCACATTTTTTATTTTTTGTTATTAAAAAATATGTATTGTGGCATAATCTAAAATAATACAAAAATTATTAAGTAATACACATCAATGGAAAATATAAACTCACATTTTTTATTTTTTGTTATTAAAAAATTTGTATTGTGGCATAATCTAAGATAATACAAAAATTATTAAGTAATAGGCATCAATGGAAAACATAAACTCACATTTTTTATTTTTTGTTATTAAAAAATATGTATTGTGGCATAATCTAAAATAATACAAAAATTATTAAGTAATACACATCAATGGAAAATATAAACTCACATTTTTTATTTTTTGTTATTAAAAAATTTGTATTGTGGCATAATCTAAGATAATACAAAAATTATTAAGTAATAGGCATCAATGGAAAACATAAACTCACATTTTTTATTTTTTGTTATTAAAAAATATGTATTGTGGCATAATCTAAAATAATACAAAAATTATTAAGTAATACACATCAATGGAAAATATAAACTCACATTTTTTATTTTTTGTTATTAAAAAATTTGTATTGTGGCATAATCTAAGATAATACAAAAATTATTAAGTAATAGGCATCAATGGAAAACATAAACTCACATTTTTTATTTTTTGTTATTAAAAAATATGTATTGTGGCATAATCTTAGATAATACAAAAATTATTAAGTAATAGGCATCGATGGAAAATATAAACTCACATTTTTTATTTTTTGTTATTAAAAAATTTGTATTGTGGCATAATCTAAGATAATACAAAAATTATTAAGTAATACACATCAATGGAAAATATAAACTCACATTTTTTATTTTTTGTTATTAAAAAATATGTATTGTGGCATAATCTAAAATAATACAAAAATTATTAAGTAATACACATCAATGGAAAATATAAACTCACATTTTTTATTTTTTGTTATTAAAAAATTTGTATTGTGGCATAATCTAAGATAATACAAAAATTATTAAGTAATAGGCATCAATGGAAAACATAAACTCACATTTTTTATTTTTTGTTATTTAAAAATATGTATTGTGGCATAATCTTAGATAATACAAAAATTATTAAGTAATACACATCAATGGAAAATATAAACTCACATTTTTTATTTTTTGTTATTAAAAAATTTGTATTGTGGCATAATCTAAGATAATACAAAAATTATTAAGTAATAGGCATCAATGGAAAACATAAACTCACATTTTTTATTTTTTGTTATTAAAAAATATGTATTGTGGCATAATCTTAGATAATACAAAAATTATTAAGTAATACACATCAATGGAAAATATAAACTCACATTTTTTATTTTTTGTTATTAAAAAATTTGTATTGTGGCATAATCTAAGATAATACAAAAATTATTAAGTAATACACATCAATGGAAAATATAAACTCACATTTTTTATTTTTTGTTATTAAAAAATATGTATTGTGGCATAATCTAAAATAATACAAAAATTATTAAGTAATACACATCAATGGAAAATATAAACTCACATTTTTTATTTTTTGTTATTAAAAAATTTGTATTGTGGCATAATCTAAGATAATACAAAAATTATTAAGTAATAGGCATCAATGGAAAACATAAACTCACATTTTTTATTTTTTGTTATTAAAAAATATGTATTGTGGCATAATCTTAGATAATACAAAAATTATTAAGTAATAGGCATCAATGGAAAACATAAACTCACATTTTTTGTTTTTTGTTATTAAAAAATATGTATTGTGGCATAATCTAAAATAATACAAAAATTATTAAGTAATACACATCAATGGAAAATATAAACTCACATTTTTTATTTTTTGTTATTAAAAAATTTGTATTGTGGCACAATCTAAGATAATACAAAAATTATTAAGTAATAGGCATCAATGGAAAATATAAACTCACATTTTTTATTTTTTGTTATTAAAAAATATGTATTGTGGCATAATCTAAAATAATACAAAAATTATTAAGTAATACACATCAATGGAAAATATAAACTCACATTTTTTATTTTTTGTTATTAAAAAATATGTATTGTGGCATAATCTAAAATAATACAAAAATTATTAAGTAATACACATCAATGGAAAATATAAACTCACATTTTTTATTTTTTGTTATTAAAAAATATGTATTGTGGCATAATCTAAAATAATACAAAAATTATTAAGTAATACACATCAATGGAAAACATAAACTCACATTTTTTATTTTTTGTTATTAAAAAATATGTATTGTGGCATAATCTAAAATAATACAAAAATTATTAAGTAATACACATCAATGGAAAATATAAACTCACATTTTTTATTTTTTGTTATTAAAAAATTTGTATTGTGGCATAATCTAAGATAATACAAAAATTATTAAGTAATACACATCAATGGAAAATATAAACTCACATTTTTTATTTTTTGTTATTAAAAAATATGTATTGTGGCATAATCTAAAATAATACAAAAATTATTAAGTAATACACATCAATGGAAAATATAAACTCACATTTTTTATTTTTTGTTATTAAAAAATTTGTATTGTGGCATAATCTAAGATAATACAAAAATTATTAAGTAATAGGCATCAATGGAAAACATAAACTCACATTTTTTATTTTTTGTTATTAAAAAATATGTATTGTGGCATAATCTTAGATAATACAAAAATTATTAAGTAATAGGCATCAATGGAAAATATAAACTCACATTTTTTATTTTTTGTTATTAAAAAATATGTATTGTGGCATAATCTAAAAAATTACAAAAATTATTAAGTAATACACATCAATGGAAAATATAAACTCACATTTTTTATTTTTTGTTATTAAAAAATTTGTATTGTGGCATAATCTAAGATAATACAAAAATTATTAAGTAATAGGCATCAATGGAAAACATAAACTCACATTTTTTATTTTTTGTTATTAAAAAATATGTATTGTGGCATAATCTTAGATAATACAAAAATTATTAAGTAATAGGCATCAATGGAAAACATAAACTCACATTTTTTGTTTTTTGTTATTAAAAAATATGTATTGTGGCATAATCTAAAATAATACAAAAATTATTAAGTAATACACATCAATGGAAAATATAAACTCACATTTTTTATTTTTTGTTATTAAAAAATTTGTATTGTGGCACAATCTAAGATAATACAAAAATTATTAAGTAATACACATCAATGGAAAATATAAACTCACATTTTTTATTTTTTGTTATTAAAAAATATGTATTGTGGCATAATCTAAAATAATACAAAAATTATTAAGTAATACACATCAATGGAAAATATAAACTCACATTTTTTATTTTTTGTTATTAAAAAATATGTATTGTGGCATAATCTAAAATAATACAAAAATTATTAAGTAATACACATCAATGGAAAACATAAACTCACATTTTTTATTTTTTGTTATTAAAAAATATGTATTGTGGCATAATCTAAAATAATACAAAAATTATTAAGTAATACACATCAATGGAAAACATAAACTCACATTTTTTATTTTTTGTTATTAAAAAATATGTATTGTGGCATAATCTAAAATAATACAAAAATTATTAAGTAATAGACATCAATGGAAAACATAAACTCACATTTTTTATTTTTTGTTATTAAAAAAATGTATTGTGGCATAATCTAAGATAATTCAAAAATTATTAAGTAATAGACATCAATGGAAAATATAAACTCACATTTTTTATTTTTTGTTATTAAAAAATGTATTGTGGCATAATCTAAGATAATACAAAAATTATTAGGTAATAGACATCAATGGAAAATATAAACTCACATTTTTTATTTTTTGTTATTAAAAAATATGTATTGTGGCATAATCTAAGATAATACAAAAATTATTAAGTAATAGACATCAATGGAAAATATAAACTCACATTTTTTATTTTTTGTTATTAAAAAATATGTATTGTGGCATAATCTAAGATAATACAAAAATTATTAAGTAATACACATCAATGGAAAATATAAACTCATATTTTTTATTTTTTGTTATTAAAAAATATGTATTGTGGCATAATCTAAGATAATACAAAAATTATTAAGTAATAGACATCAATGGAAAATATAAACTCACATTTTTTATTTTTTGTTATTAAAAAATATGTATTGTGGCATAATCTAAGATAATACAAAAAATTATTAAGTAATACACATCAATGGAAAATATAAACTCACATTTTTTATTTTTTGTTATTAAAAAATTTGTATTGTGGCATAATCTAATATGATACAAAAAATTATTAAGTAATACACATCAATGGAAAATATAAACTCACATTTTTTATTTTTTGTTATTAAAAAATATGTATTGTGGCATAATCTAAAATAATACAAAAATTATTAAGTAATATACATCAATGGAAAATATAAACTCACATTTTTTATTTTTTGTTATTAAAAAATATGTATTGTGGCATAATCTAAGATAATACAAAAATTATTAAGTAATACACATCAATGGAAAATATAAACTCATATTTTTTATTTTTTGTTATTAAAAAATATGTATTGTGGCATAATCTAAGATAATACAAAAATTATTAAGTAATAGACATCAATGGAAAACAAAAACTCACATTTTTTATTTTTTGTTATTAAAAAATATGTATTGTGGCATAATCTAAGATAATACAAAAATTATTAAGTAATACACATCAATGGAAAATATAAACTCATATTTTTTATTTTTTGTTATTAAAAAATATGTATTGTGGCATAATCTAAGATAATACAAAAATTATTAAGTAATAGACATCAATGGAAAATATAAACTCACATTTTTTATTTTTTGTTATTAAAAAATATGTATTGTGGCATAATCTAAGATAATACAAAAAATTATTAAGTAATACACATCAATGGAAAATATAAACTCACATTTTTTATTTTTTGTTATTAAAAAATTTGTATTGTGGCATAATCTAATATGATACAAAAAATTATTAAGTAATACACATCAATGGAAAATATAAACTCACATTTTTTATTTTTTGTTATTAAAAAATATGTATTGTGGCATAATCTAAAATAATACAAAAATTATTAAGTAATATACATCAATGGAAAATATAAACTCACATTTTTTATTTTTTGTTATTAAAAAATATGTATTGTGGCATAATCTTAAATAATACAAAAATTATTAAGTAATATACATCAATGGAAAATATAAACTCACATTTTTTATTTTTTGTTATTAAAAAATATGTATTGTGGCATAATCTAAAATAATACAAAAATTATTAAGTAATATACATCAATGGAAAATATAAACTCACATTTTTTATTTTTTGTTATTAAAAAATATGTATTGTGGCATAATCTAAAATAACACAAAAATTATTAAGTAATATACATCAATGGAAAATATAAACTCACATTTTTTATTTTTTGTTATTAAAAAATATGTATTGTGGCATAATCTAAAATAATACAAAAATTATTAAGTAATATACATCAATGGAAAATATAAACTCATATTTTTTATTTTTTGTTATTAAAAAATATGTATTGTGGCATAATCTAAGATAATACAAAAATTATTAAGTAATATACATCAATGGAAAATATAAACTCACATTTTTTATTTTTTGTTATTAAAAAATATGTATTGTGGCATAATCTAAAATAATACAAAAATTATTAAGTAATATACATCAATGGAAAATATAAACTCACATTTTTTATTTTTTGTTATTAAAAAATATGTATTGTGGCATAATCTAAAATAATACAAAAATTATTAAGTAATATACATCAATGGAAAATATAAACTCACATTTTTTATTTTTTGTTATTAAAAAATATGTATTGTGGCATAATCTAAAATAATACAAAAATTATTAAGTAATATACATCAATGGAAAATATAAACTCATATTTTTTATTTTTTGTTATTAAAAAATATGTATTGTGGCATAATCTAAAATAATACAAAAATTATTAAGTAATATACATCAATGGAAAATATAAACTCATATTTTTTATTTTTTGTTATTAAAAAATATGTATTGTGGCATAATCTAAGATAATACAAAAATTATTAAGTAATATACATCAATGGAAAATATAAACTCATATTTTTTATTTTTTGTTATTAAAAAATATGTATTGTGGCATAATCTAAAATAATACAAAAATTATTAAGTAATATACATCAATGGAAAATATAAACTCACATTTTTTATTTTTTGTTATTAAAAAATATGTATTGTGGCATAATCTAAAATAATACAAAAATTATTAAGTAATATACATCAATGGAAAATATAAACTCACATTTTTTATTTTTTGTTATTAAAAAATATGTATTGTGGCATAATCTAAAATAATACAAAAATTATTAAGTAATATACATCAATGGAAAATATAAACTCACATTTTTTATTTTTTGTTATTAAAAAATATGTATTGTGGCATAATCTAAAATAATACAAAAATTAATAAGTAATACATATCAATGGAAAATATAAACTCACATTTTTTATTTTTTGTTATTAAAAAATATGTATTGTGGCATAATCTAAAATAATACAAAAATTATTAAGTAATATACATCAATGGAAAATATAAACTCACATTTTTTATTTTTTGTTATTAAAAAATATGTATTGTGGCATAATCTAAAATAATACAAAAATTATTAAGTAATATACATCAATGGAAAATATAAACTCATATTTTTTATTTTTTGTTATTAAAAAATATGTATTGTGGCATAATCTAAGATAATACAAAAATTATTAAGTAATACACATCAATGGAAAATATAAACTCATATTTTATATTTTTTTTTATTAAAAAATATGTATTGTGGCATAATCTAAGATAATACAAAAATTATTAAGTAATAGACATCAATGGAAAACAAAAACTCACATTTTTTATTTTTTGTTATTAAAAAATATGTATTGTGGCATAATCTAAGATAATACAAAAATTATTAAGTAATACACATCAATGGAAAATATAAACTCATATTTTTTATTTTTTGTTATTAAAAAATATGTATTGTGGCATAATCTAAGATAATACAAAAATTATTAAGTAATAGACATCAATGGAAAATATAAACTCACATTTTTTATTTTTTGTTATTAAAAAATATGTATTGTGGCATAATCTAAGATAATACAAAAAATTATTAAGTAATACACATCAATGGAAAATATAAACTCACATTTTTTATTTTTTGTTATTAAAAAATTTGTATTGTGGCATAATCTAATATGATACAAAAAATTATTAAGTAATACACATCAATGGAAAATATAAACTCACATTTTTTATTTTTTGTTATTAAAAAATATGTATTGTGGCATAATCTAAAATAATACAAAAATTATTAAGTAATATACATCAATGGAAAATATAAACTCACATTTTTTATTTTTTGTTATTAAAAAATATGTATTGTGGCATAATCTTAAATAATACAAAAATTATTAAGTAATATACATCAATGGAAAATATAAACTCACATTTTTTATTTTTTGTTATTAAATAATATGTATTGTGGCATAATCTAAAATAATACAAAAATTAATAAGTAATACATATCAATGGAAAATATAAACTCACATTTTTTATTTTTTGTTATTAAAAAATTTGTATTGTGGCACAATCTAAGATAATACAAAAATTATTAAGTAATACACATCAATGGAAAATATAAACTCACATTTTTTATTTTTTGTTATTAAAAAATATGTATTGTGGCATAATCTAAAATAATACAAAAATTATTAAGTAATACACATCAATGGAAAATATAAACTCACATTTTTTATTTTTTGTTATTAAAAAATATGTATTGTGGCATAATCTAAAATAATACAAAAATTATTAAGTAATACACATCAATGGAAAATATAAACTCACATTTTTTATTTTTTGTTATTAAATAATATGTATTGTGGCATAATCTAAAATAATACAAAAATTATTAAGTAATAGACATCAATGGAAAATATAAACTCACATTTTTTATTTTTTGTTATTAAAAAATTTGTATTGTGGCACAATCTAAGATAATACAAAAATTATTAAGTAATACACATCAATGGAAAATATAAACTCACATTTTTTATTTTTTGTTATTAAAAAATTTGTATTGTGGCACAATCTAAGATAATACAAAAATTATTAAGTAATACACATCAATGGAAAATATAAACTCACATTTTTTATTTTTTGTTATTAAAAAATTTGTATTGTGGCACAATCTAAGATAATACAAAAATTATTAAGTAATACACATCAATGGAAAATATAAACTCACATTTTTTATTTTTTGTTATTAAAAAATTTGTATTGTGGCACAATCTAAGATAATACAAAAATTATTAAGTAATAGACATCAATGGAAAATATAAACTCACATTTTTTATTTTTTGTTATTAAAAAATTTGTATTGTGGCACAATCTAAGATAATACAAAAATTATTAAGTAATACACATCAATGGAAAATATAAACTCACATTTTTTATTTTTTGTTATTAAAAAATTTGTATTGTGGCACAATCTAAGATAATACAAAAATTATTAAGTAATACACATCAATGGAAAATATAAATTCACATTTTTTATTTTTTGTTATTAAAAAATATGTATTGTGGCATAATCTAAAATAATACAAAAATTATTAAGTAATACACATCAATGGAAAATATAAACTCACATTTTTTATTTTTTGTTATTAAATAATATGTATTGTGGCATAATCTAAAATAATACAAAAATTATTAAGTAATAGACATCAATGGAAAATATAAACTCACATTTTTTATTTTTTGTTATTAAAAAATATGTATTGTGGCATAATCTAAGATAATACAAAAATTATTAAGTAATAGGCATCAATGGAAAATATAAACTCACATTTTTTATTTTTTGTTATTAAAAAATATGTATTGTGGCATAATCTAAAATAATACAAAAATTATTAAGTAATACATATCAATGGAAAATATAAACTCACATTTTTTATTTTTTGTTATTAAATAATATGTATTGTGGCATAATCTAAAATAATACAAAAATTATTAAGTAATACACATCAATGGAAAATATAAACTCACATTTTTTATTTTTTGTTATTAAAAAATATGTATTGTGGCATAATCTAAAATAATACAAAAATTATTAAGTAATATACATCAATGGAAAATATAAACTCACATTTTTTATTTTTTGTTATTAAAAAATATGTATTGTGGCATAATCTTAAATAATACAAAAATTATTAAGTAATATACATCAATGGAAAATATAAACTCACATTTTTTATTTTTTGTTATTAAATAATATGTATTGTGGCATAATCTAAAATAATACAAAAATTAATAAGTAATACATATCAATGGAAAATATAAACTCACATTTTTTATTTTTTGTTATTAAAAAATTTGTATTGTGGCACAATCTAAGATAATACAAAAATTATTAAGTAATACACATCAATGGAAAATATAAACTCACATTTTTTATTTTTTGTTATTAAAAAATATGTATTGTGGCATAATCTAAAATAATACAAAAATTATTAAGTAATACACATCAATGGAAAATATAAACTCACATTTTTTATTTTTTGTTATTAAAAAATATGTATTGTGGCATAATCTAAAATAATACAAAAATTATTAAGTAATACACATCAATGGAAAATATAAACTCACATTTTTTATTTTTTGTTATTAAATAATATGTATTGTGGCATAATCTAAAATAATACAAAAATTATTAAGTAATAGACATCAATGGAAAATATAAACTCACATTTTTTATTTTTTGTTATTAAAAAATTTGTATTGTGGCACAATCTAAGATAATACAAAAATTATTAAGTAATACACATCAATGGAAAATATAAACTCACATTTTTTATTTTTTGTTATTAAAAAATTTGTATTGTGGCACAATCTAAGATAATACAAAAATTATTAAGTAATACACATCAATGGAAAATATAAACTCACATTTTTTATTTTTTGTTATTAAAAAATTTGTATTGTGGCACAATCTAAGATAATACAAAAATTATTAAGTAATACACATCAATGGAAAATATAAACTCACATTTTTTATTTTTTGTTATTAAAAAATTTGTATTGTGGCACAATCTAAGATAATACAAAAATTATTAAGTAATAGACATCAATGGAAAATATAAACTCACATTTTTTATTTTTTGTTATTAAAAAATTTGTATTGTGGCACAATCTAAGATAATACAAAAATTATTAAGTAATACACATCAATGGAAAATATAAACTCACATTTTTTATTTTTTGTTATTAAAAAATTTGTATTGTGGCACAATCTAAGATAATACAAAAATTATTAAGTAATACACATCAATGGAAAATATAAATTCACATTTTTTATTTTTTGTTATTAAAAAATATGTATTGTGGCATAATCTAAAATAATACAAAAATTATTAAGTAATACACATCAATGGAAAATATAAACTCACATTTTTTATTTTTTGTTATTAAATAATATGTATTGTGGCATAATCTAAAATAATACAAAAATTATTAAGTAATAGACATCAATGGAAAATATAAACTCACATTTTTTATTTTTTGTTATTAAAAAATATGTATTGTGGCATAATCTAAGATAATACAAAAATTATTAAGTAATAGGCATCAATGGAAAATATAAACTCACATTTTTTATTTTTTGTTATTAAAAAATATGTATTGTGGCATAATCTAAAATAATACAAAAATTATTAAGTAATACATATCAATGGAAAATATAAACTCACATTTTTTATTTTTTGTTATTAAATAATATGTATTGTGGCATAATCTAAAATAATACAAAAATTATTAAGTAATACACATCAATGGAAAATATAAACTCACATTTTTTATTTTTTGTTATTAAAAAATATGTATTGTGGCATAATCTAAAATAATACAAAAATTATTAAGTAATACACATCAATGGAAAATATAAACTCACATTTTTTATTTTTTGTTATTAAAAAATATGTATTGTGGCATAATCTAAAATAATACAAAAATTATTAAGTAATACACATCAATGGAAAATATAAACTCACATTTTTTATTTTTTGTTATTAAAAAATATGTATTGTGGCATAATCTAAAATAATACAAAAATTATTAAGTAATAGACATCAATGGAAAATATAAACTCACATTTTTTATTTTTTGTTATTAAAAAATATGTATTGTGGCATAATCTAAAATAATACAAAAATTATTAAGTAATAGGCATCAATGGAAAATATAAACTCACATTTTTTATTTTTTGTTATTAAATAATATGTATTGTGGCATAATCTAAAATAATACAAAAATTATTAAGTAATACATATCAATGGAAAATATAAACTCACATTTTTTATTTTTTGTTATTAAATAATATGTATTGTGGCATAATCTAAAATAATACAAAAATTATTAAGTAATACACATCAATGGAAAATATAAACTCACATTTTTTATTTTTTGTTATTAAAAAATATGTATTGTGGCATAATCTAAAATAATACAAAAATTATTAAGTAATACACATCAATGGAAAATATAAACTCACATTTTTTATTTTTTGTTATTAAAAAATATGTATTGTGGCATAATCTAAAATAATACAAAAATTATTAAGTAATAGGCATCAATGGAAAATATAAACTCACATTTTTTATTTTTTGTTATTAAATAATATGTATTGTGGCATAATCTAAAATAATACAAAAATTATTAAGTAATACATATCAATGGAAAATATAAACTCACATTTTTTATTTTTTGTTATTAAAAAATATGTATTGTGGCATAATCTAAAATAATACAAAAATTATTAAGTAATAGGCATCAATGGAAAATATAAACTCACATTTTTTATTTTTTGTTATTAAAAAATATGTATTGTGGCATAATCTAAAATAATACAAAAATTATTAAGTAATAGGCATCAATGGAAAATATAAACTCACATTTTTTATTTTTTGTTATTAAATAATATGTATTGTGGCATAATCTAAAATAATACAAAAATTATTAAGTAATACACATCAATGGAAAATATAAACTCACATTTTTTATTTTTTGTTATTAAAAAATATGTATTGTGGCATAATCTAAAATAATACAAAAATTATTAAGTAATACACATCAATGGAAAATATAAACTCACATTTTTTATTTTTTGTTATTAAAAAATATGTATTGTGGCATAATCTAAAATAATACAAAAATTATTAAGTAATAGGCATCAATGGAAAATATAAACTCACATTTTTTATTTTTTGTTATTAAATAATATGTATTGTGGCATAATCTAAAATAATACAAAAATTATTAAGTAATACATATCAATGGAAAATATAAACTCACATTTTTTATTTTTTGTTATTAAAAAATATGTATTGTGGCATAATCTAAAATAATACAAAAATTATTAAGTAATACACATCAATGGAAAATATAAACTCACATTTTTTATTTTTTGTTATTAAAAAATATGTATTGTGGCATAATCTAAAATAATACAAAAATTATTAAGTAATACACATCAATGGAAAATATAAACTCACATTTTTTATTTTTTGTTATTAAATAATATGTATTGTGGCATAATCTAAAATAATACAAAAATTATTAAGTAATACATATCAATGGAAAATATAAACTCACATTTTTTATTTTTTGTTATTAAAAAATATGTATTGTGGCATAATCTAAAATAATACAAAAATTATTAAGTAATAGGCATCAATGGAAAATATAAACTCACATTTTTTATTTTTTGTTATTAAATAATATGTATTGTGGCATAATCTAAAATAATACAAAAATTATTAAGTAATACATATCAATGGAAAATATAAACTCACATTTTTTATTTTTTGTTATTAAATAATATGTATTGTGGCATAATCTAAAATAATACAAAAATTATTAAGTAATACACATCAATGGAAAATATAAACTCACATTTTTTATTTTTTGTTATTAAAAAATATGTATTGTGGCATAATCTAAAATAATACAAAAATTATTAAGTAATACACATCAATGGAAAATATAAACTCACATTTTTTATTTTTTGTTATTAAAAAATATGTATTGTGGCATAATCTAAAATAATACAAAAATTATTAAGTAATAGACATCAATGGAAAATATAAACTCACATTTTTTATTTTTTGTTATTAAAAAATATGTATTGTGGCATAATCTAAGATAATACAAAAATTATTAAGTAATACACATCAATGGAAAATATAAACTCACATTTTTTATTTTTTGTTATTAAAAAATATGTATTGCGGCATAATCTAAAATAATACAAAAATTATTAAGTAATACACATCAATGGAAAATATAAACTCACATTTTTTATTTTTTGTTATTAAATAATATGTATTGTGGCATAATCTAAAATAATACAAAAATTAATAAGTAATACATATCAATGGAAAATATAAACTCACATTTTTTATTTTTTGTTATTAAAAAATTTGTATTGTGGCACAATCTAAGATAATACAAAAATTATTAAGTAATACACATCAATGGAAAATATAAACTCACATTTTTTATTTTTTGTTATTAAAAAATATGTATTGTGGCATAATCTAAAATAATACAAAAATTATTAAGTAATACACATCAATGGAAAATATAAACTCACATTTTTTATTTTTTGTTATTAAATAATATGTATTGTGGCATAATCTAAAATAATACAAAAATTAATAAGTAATACATATCAATGGAAAATATAAACTCACATTTTTTATTTTTTGTTATTAAAAAATTTGTATTGTGGCACAATCTAAGATAATACAAAAATTATTAAGTAATACACATCAATGGAAAATATAAACTCACATTTTTTATTTTTTGTTATTAAAAAATATGTATTGTGGCATAATCTAAAATAATACAAAAATTATTAAGTAATACACATCAATGGAAAATATAAACTCACATTTTTTATTTTTTGTTATTAAAAAATATGTATTGTGGCATAATCTAAAATAATACAAAAATTATTAAGTAATAGACATCAATGGAAAATATAAACTCACATTTTTTATTTTTTGTTATTAAAAAATATGTATTGTGGCATAATCTAAGATAATACAAAAATTATTAAGTAATAGGCATCAATGGAAAACATAAACTCACATTTTTTATTTTTTGTTATTAAAAAATATGTATTGTGGCATAATCTAAAATAATACAAAAATTATTAAGTAATACACATCAATGGAAAATATAAACTCACATTTTTTATTTTTTGTTATTAAAAAATTTGTATTGTGGCATAATCTAAGATAATACAAAAATTATTAAGTAATAGGCATCAATGGAAAACATAAACTCACATTTTTTATTTTTTGTTATTAAAAAATATGTATTGTGGCATAATCTAAAATAATACAAAAATTATTAAGTAATACACATCAATGGAAAATATAAACTCACATTTTTTATTTTTTGTTATTAAAAAATATGTATTGTGGCATAATCTAAAATAATACAAAAATTATTAAGTAATACACATCAATGGAAAACATAAACTCACATTTTTTATTTTTTGTTATTAAAAAATATGTATTGTGGCATAATCTAAAATAATACAAAAATTATTAAGTAATACACATCAATGGAAAACATAAACTCACATTTTTTATTTTTTGTTATTAAAAAATATGTATTGTGGCATAATCTAAAATAATACAAAAATTATTAAGTAATAGACATCAATGGAAAACATAAACTCACATTTTTTATTTTTTGTTATTAAAAAAATGTATTGTGGCATAATCTAAGATAATTCAAAAATTATTAAGTAATAGACATCAATGGAAAATATAAACTCACATTTTTTATTTTTTGTTATTAAAAAATGTATTGTGGCATAATCTAAGATAATACAAAAATTATTAGGTAATAGACATCAATGGAAAATATAAACTCACATTTTTTATTTTTTGTTATTAAAAAATATGTATTGTGGCATAATCTAAAATAATACAAAAATTATTAAGTAATACACATCAATGGAAAATATAAACTCACATTTTTTATTTTTTGTTATTAAAAAATATGTATTGTGGCATAATCTAAGATAATACAAAAATTATTAAGTAATGGACATCAATGGAAAATATAAACTCACATTTTTTATTTTTTGTTATTAAAAAATATGTATTGTGGCATAATCTAAGATAATACAAAAATTATTAAGTAATAGACATCAATGGAAAATATAAACTCATATTTTTTATTTTTTGTTATTAAAAAATATGTATTGTGGCATAATCTAAGATAATACAAAAATTATTAAGTAATAGACATCAATGGAAAATATAAACTCACATTTTTTATTTTTTGTTATTAAAAAATATGTATTGTGGCATAATCTAAGATAATACAAAAATTATTAAGTAATAGACATCAATGGAAAACAAAAACTCACATTTTTTATTTTTTGTTATTAAAAAATATGTATTGTGGCATAATCTAAGATAATACAAAAATTATTAAGTAATACACATCAATGGAAAATATAAACTCATATTTTTTATTTTTTGTTATTAAAAAATATGTATTGTGGCATAATCTAAGATAATACAAAAATTATTAAGTAATAGACATCAATGGAAAATATAAACTCACATTTTTTATTTTTTGTTATTAAAAAATATGTATTGTGGCATAATCTAAGATAATACAAAAAATTATTAAGTAATACACATCAATGGAAAATATAAACTCACATTTTTTATTTTTTGTTATTAAAAAATTTGTATTGTGGCATAATCTAATATGATACAAAAAATTATTAAGTAATACACATCAATGGAAAATATAAACTCACATTTTTTATTTTTTGTTATTAAAAAATATGTATTGTGGCATAATCTAAAATAATACAAAAATTATTAAGTAATATACATCAATGGAAAATATAAACTCACATTTTTTATTTTTTGTTATTAAAAAATATGTATTGTGGCATAATCTAAAATAATACAAAAATTATTAAGTAATATACATCAATGGAAAATATAAACTCACATTTTTTATTTTTTGTTATTAAAAAATATGTATTGTGGCATAATCTAAAATAATACAAAAATTATTAAGTAATATACATCAATGGAAAATATAAACTCACATTTTTTATTTTTTGTTATTAAAAAATTTGTATTGTGGCATAATCTAAAATAATACAAAAATTAATAAGTAATACATATCAATGGAAAATATAAACTCACATTTTTTATTTTTTGTTATTAAAAAATTTGTATTGTGGCACAATCTAAGATAATACAAAAATTATTAAGTAATACACATCAATGGAAAATATAAACTCACATTTTTTATTTTTTGTTATTAAAAAATATGTATTGTGGCATAATCTAAAATAATACAAAAATTATTAAGTAATATACATCAATGGAAAATATAAACTCACATTTTTTATTTTTTGTTATTAAAAAATATGTATTGTGGCATAATCTAAAATAATACAAAAATTATTAAGTAATATACATCAATGGAAAATATAAACTCACATTTTTTATTTTTTGTTATTAAAAAATTTGTATTGTGGCATAATCTAAAATAATACAAAAATTAATAAGTAATACATATCAATGGAAAATATAAACTCACATTTTTTATTTTTTGTTATTAAAAAATTTGTATTGTGGCACAATCTAAGATAATACAAAAATTATTAAGTAATACACATCAATGGAAAATATAAACTCACATTTTTTATTTTTTGTTATTAAAAAATATGTATTGTGGCATAATCTAAAATAATACAAAAATTATTAAGTAATACACATCAATGGAAAATATAAACTCACATTTTTTATTTTTTGTTATTAAAAAATATGTATTGTGGCATAATCTAAAATAATACAAAAATTATTAAGTAATACACATCAATGGAAAATATAAACTCACATTTTTTATTTTTTGTTATTAAATAATATGTATTGTGGCATAATCTAAAATAATACAAAAATTAATAAGTAATACATATCAATGGAAAATATAAACTCACATTTTTTATTTTTTGTTATTAAAAAATTTGTATTGTGGCACAATCTAAGATAATACAAAAATTATTAAGTAATACACATCAATGGAAAATATAAACTCACATTTTTTATTTTTTGTTATTAAAAAATATGTATTGTGGCATAATCTAAAATAATACAAAAATTATTAAGTAATAGACATCAATGGAAAATATAAACTCACATTTTTTATTTTTTGTTATTAAAAAATATGTATTGTGGCATAATCTAAGATAATACAAAAATTATTAAGTAATACACATCAATGGAAAATATAAACTCACATTTTTTATTTTTTGTTATTAAAAAATATGTATTGCGGCATAATCTAAAATAATACAAAAATTATTAAGTAATACACATCAATGGAAAATATAAACTCACATTTTTTATTTTTTGTTTTTAAATAATATGTATTGTGGCATAATCTAAAATAATACAAAAATTAATAAGTAATACATATCAATGGAAAATATAAACTCACATTTTTTATTTTTTGTTATTAAAAAATTTGTATTGTGGCACAATCTAAGATAATACAAAAATTATTAAGTAATACACATCAATGGAAAATATAAACTCACATTTTTTATTTTTTGTTATTAAAAAATATGTATTGTGGCATAATCTAAAATAATACAAAAATTATTAAGTAATACACATCAATGGAAAATATAAACTCACATTTTTTATTTTTTGTTATTAAATAATATGTATTGTGGCATAATCTAAAATAATACAAAAATTAATAAGTAATACATATCAATGGAAAATATAAACTCACATTTTTTATTTTTTGTTATTAAAAAATTTGTATTGTGGCACAATCTAAGATAATACAAAAATTATTAAGTAATACACATCAATGGAAAATATAAACTCACATTTTTTATTTTTTGTTATTAAAAAATATGTATTGTGGCATAATCTAAAATAATACAAAAATTATTAAGTAATACACATCAATGGAAAATATAAACTCACATTTTTTATTTTTTGTTATTAAAAAATATGTATTGTGGCATAATCTAAAATAATACAAAAATTATTAAGTAATAGACATCAATGGAAAATATAAACTCACATTTTTTATTTTTTGTTATTAAAAAATATGTATTGTGGCATAATCTAAGATAATACAAAAATTATTAAGTAATACACATCAATGGAAAATATAAACTCACATTTTTTATTTTTTGTTATTAAAAAATATGTATTGTGGCATAATCTAAGATAATACAAAAATTATTAAGTAATAGACATCAATAGAAAATATAAACTCACATTTTTTATTTTTTGTTATTAAAAAATATGTATTGTGGCATAATCTAAGATAATACAAAAATTATTAAGTAATAGACATCAATGGAAAATATAAACTCACATTTTTTATTTTTTGTTATTAAAAAATATGTATTGTGGCATAATCTAAGATAATACAAAAATTATTAAGTAATAGACATCAATGGAAAATATAAACTCACATTTTTTATTTTTTGTTATTAAAAAATTTGTATTGTGGCATAATCTAAGATAATACAAAAATTATTAAGTAATAGGCATCAATGGAAAACATAAACTCACATTTTTTATTTTTTGTTATTAAAAAATATGTATTGTGGCATAATCTAAAATAATACAAAAATTATTAAGTAATACACATCAATGGAAAATATAAACTCACATTTTTTATTTTTTGTTATTAAAAAATTTGTATTGTGGCATAATCTAAGATAATACAAAAATTATTAAGTAATAGGCATCAATGGAAAACATAAACTCACATTTTTTATTTTTTGTTATTAAAAAATATGTATTGTGGCATAATCTTAGATAATACAAAAATTATTAAGTAATACACATCAATGGAAAATATAAACTCACATTTTTTATTTTTTGTTATTAAAAAATTTGTATTGTGGCATAATCTAAGATAATACAAAAATTATTAAGTAATAGGCATCAATGGAAAACATAAACTCACATTTTTTATTTTTTGTTATTAAAAAATATGTATTGTGGCATAATCTTAGAAAATACAAAAATTATTAAGTAATACACATCAATGGAAAATATAAACTCACATTTTTTATTTTTTGTTATTAAAAAATATGTATTGTGGCATAATCTAAAATAATACAAAAATTATTAAGTAATACACATCAATGGAAAATATAAACTCACATTTTTTATTTTTTGTTATTAAAAAATTTGTATTGTGGCATAATCTAAGATAATACAAAAATTATTAAGTAATAGGCATCAATGGAAAACATAAACTCACATTTTTTATTTTTTGTTATTAAAAAATATGTATTGTGGCATAATCTTAGATAATACAAAAATTATTAAGTAATAGGCATCAATGGAAAACATAAACTCACATTTTTTGTTTTTTGTTATTAAAAAATATGTATTGTGGCATAATCTAAAATAATACAAAAATTATTAAGTAATACACATCAATGGAAAATATAAACTCACATTTTTTATTTTTTGTTATTAAAAAATTTGTATTGTGGCACAATCTAAGATAATACAAAAATTATTAAGTAATACACATCAATGGAAAATATAAACTCACATTTTTTATTTTTTGTTATTAAAAAATATGTATTGTGGCATAATCTAAAATAATACAAAAATTATTAAGTAATACACATCAATGGAAAATATAAACTCACATTTTTTATTTTTTGTTATTAAAAAATTTGTATTGTGGCATAATCTAAGATAATACAAAAATTATTAAGTAATAGGCATCAATGGAAAACATAAACTCACATTTTTTATTTTTTGTTATTAAAAAATATGTATTGTGGCATAATCTTAGATAATACAAAAATTATTAAGTAATACACATCAATGGAAAATATAAACTCACATTTTTTATTTTTTGTTATTAAAAAATTTGTATTGTGGCATAATCTAAGATAATACAAAAATTATTAAGTAATACACATCAATGGAAAATATAAACTCACATTTTTTATTTTTTGTTATTAAAAAATATGTATTGTGGCATAATCTAAAATAATACAAAAATTATTAAGTAATACACATCAATGGAAAATATAAACTCACATTTTTTATTTTTTGTTATTAAAAAATTTGTATTGTGGCATAATCTAAGATAATACAAAAATTATTAAGTAATAGGCATCAATGGAAAACATAAACTCACATTTTTTATTTTTTGTTATTAAAAAATATGTATTGTGGCATAATCTTAGATAATACAAAAATTATTAAGTAATAGGCATCAATGGAAAATATAAACTCACATTTTTTATTTTTTGTTATTAAAAAATATGTATTGTGGCATAATCTAAAATAATACAAAAATTATTAAGTAATACACATCAATGGAAAATATAAACTCACATTTTTTATTTTTTGTTATTAAAAAATTTGTATTGTGGCATAATCTAAGATAATACAAAAATTATTAAGTAATAGGCATCAATGGAAAACATAAACTCACATTTTTTATTTTTTGTTATTAAAAAATATGTATTGTGGCATAATCTTAGATAATACAAAAATTATTAAGTAATAGGCATCAATGGAAAACATAAACTCACATTTTTTGTTTTTTGTTATTAAAAAATATGTATTGTGGCATAATCTAAAATAATACAAAAATTATTAAGTAATACACATCAATGGAAAATATAAACTCACATTTTTTATTTTTTGTTATTAAAAAATTTGTATTGTGGCACAATCTAAGATAATACAAAAATTATTAAGTAATACACATCAATGGAAAATATAAACTCACATTTTTTATTTTTTGTTATTAAAAAATATGTATTGTGGCATAATCTAAAATAATACAAAAATTATTAAGTAATACACATCAATGGAAAACATAAACTCACATTTTTTATTTTTTGTTATTAAAAAATATGTATTGTGGCATAATCTTAGATAATACAAAAATTATTAAGTAATAGACATCAATGGAAAACAAAAACTCACATTTTTTATTTTTTGTTATTAAAAAATATGTATTGTGGCATAATCTAAGATAATACAAAAATTATTAAGTAATACACATCAATGGAAAATATAAACTCATATTTTTTATTTTTTGTTATTAAAAAATATGTATTGTGGCATAATCTAAGATAATACAAAAATTATTAAGTAATAGACATCAATGGAAAATATAAACTCACATTTTTTATTTTTTGTTATTAAAAAATATGTATTGTGGCATAATCTAAAATAATACAAAAATTATTAAGTAATATACATCAATGGAAAATATAAACTCACATTTTTTATTTTTTGTTATTAAAAAATATGTATTGTGGCATAATCTAAAATAATACAAAAATTATTAAGTAATTTACATCAATGGAAAATATAAACTCACATTTTTTATTTTTTGTTATTAAAAAATTTGTATTGTGGCATAATCTAAGATAATACAAAAATTATTAAGTAATAGACATCAATGGAAAATATAAACTCACATTTTTTATTTTTTGTTATTAAAAAATATGTATTGTGGCATAATCTAAAATAATACAAAAATTATTAAGTAATAGACATCAATGGAAAATATAAACTCATATTTTTTATTTTTTGTTATTAAAAAATATGTATTGTGGCATAATCTAAGATAATACAAAAATTATTAAGTAATAGACATCAATGGAAAATATAAACTCACATTTTTTATTTTTTGTTATTAAAAAATATGTATTGTGGCATAATCTAAAATAATACAAAAATTATTAAGTAATTTACATCAATGGAAAATATAAACTCACATTTTTTATTTTTTGTTATTAAAAAATTTGTATTGTGGCATAATCTAAGATAATACAAAAATTATTAAGTAATATACATCAATGGAAAATATAAACTCACATTTTTTATTTTTTGTTATTAAAAAATTTGTATTGTGGCATAATCTAAGATAATACAAAAATTATTAAGTAATATACATCAATGGAAAATATAAACTCACATTTTTTATTTTTTGTTATTAAAAAATATGTATTGTGGCATAATCTAAAATAATACAAAAATTATTAAGTAATAGGCATCAATGGAAAATATAAACTCACATTTTTTATTTTTTGTTATTAAATAATATGTATTGTGGCATAATCTAAAATAATACAAAAATTATTAAGTAATACATATCAATGGAAAATATAAACTCACATTTTTTATTTTTTGTTATTAAATAATATGTATTGTGGCATAATCTAAAATAATACAAAAATTATTAAGTAATACACATCAATGGAAAATATAAACTCACATTTTTTATTTTTTGTTATTAAAAAATATGTATTGTGGCATAATCTAAAATAATACAAAAATTATTAAGTAATACACATCAATGGAAAATATAAACTCACATTTTTTATTTTTTGTTATTAAAAAATATGTATTGTGGCATAATCTAAAATAATACAAAAATTATTAAGTAATACACATCAATGGAAAATATAAACTCACATTTTTTATTTTTTGTTATTAAAAAATATGTATTGTGGCATAATCTAAAATAATACAAAAATTATTAAGTAATACACATCAATGGAAAATATAAACTCACATTTTTTATTTTTTGTTATTAAAAAATATGTATTGTGGCATAATCTAAGATAATACAAAAATTATTAAGTAATACACATCAATGGAAAATATAAACTCACATTTTTTATTTTTTGTTATTAAAAAATATGTATTGCGGCATAATCTAAAATAATACAAAAATTATTAAGTAATACACATCAATGGAAAATATAAACTCACATTTTTTATTTTTTGTTATTAAATAATATGTATTGTGGCATAATCTAAAATAATACAAAAATTAATAAGTAATACATATCAATGGAAAATATAAACTCACATTTTTTATTTTTTGTTATTAAAAAATTTGTATTGTGGCACAATCTAAGATAATACAAAAATTATTAAGTAATACACATCAATGGAAAATATAAACTCACATTTTTTATTTTTTGTTATTAAAAAATATGTATTGTGGCATAATCTAAAATAATACAAAAATTATTAAGTAATACACATCAATGGAAAATATAAACTCACATTTTTTATTTTTTGTTATTAAATAATATGTATTGTGGCATAATCTAAAATAATACAAAAATTAATAAGTAATACACATCAATGGAAAATATAAACTCACATTTTTTATTTTTTGTTATTAAAAAATATGTATTGTGGCATAATCTAAAATAATACAAAAATTATTAAGTAATACACATCAATGGAAAATATAAACTCACATTTTTTATTTTTTGTTATTAAAAAATTTGTATTGTGGCACAATCTAAGATAATACAAAAATTATTAAGTAATACACATCAATGGAAAATATAAACTCACATTTTTTATTTTTTGTTATTAAAAAATATGTATTGTGGCATAATCTAAAATAATACAAAAATTATTAAGTAATACACATCAATGGAAAATATAAACTCACATTTTTTATTTTTTGTTATTAAAAAATATGTATTGTGGCATAATCTAAAATAATACAAAAATTATTAAGTAATAGACATCAATGGAAAATATAAACTCACATTTTTTATTTTTTGTTATTAAAAAATATGTATTGTGGCATAATCTAAGATAATACAAAAATTATTAAGTAATAGGCATCAATGGAAAACATAAACTCACATTTTTTATTTTTTGTTATTAAAAAATATGTATTGTGGCATAATCTAAAATAATACAAAAATTATTAAGTAATACACATCAATGGAAAATATAAACTCACATTTTTTATTTTTTGTTATTAAAAAATTTGTATTGTGGCATAATCTAAGATAATACAAAAATTATTAAGTAATAGGCATCAATGGAAAACATAAACTCACATTTTTTATTTTTTGTTATTAAAAAATATGTATTGTGGCATAATCTAAAATAATACAAAAATTATTAAGTAATACACATCAATGGAAAATATAAACTCACATTTTTTATTTTTTGTTATTAAAAAATATGTATTGTGGCATAATCTAAAATAATACAAAAATTATTAAGTAATACACATCAATGGAAAACATAAACTCACATTTTTTATTTTTTGTTATTAAAAAATATGTATTGTGGCATAATCTAAAATAATACAAAAATTATTAAGTAATACACATCAATGGAAAACATAAACTCACATTTTTTATTTTTTGTTATTAAAAAATATGTATTGTGGCATAATCTAAAATAATACAAAAATTATTAAGTAATAGACATCAATGGAAAACATAAACTCACATTTTTTATTTTTTGTTATTAAAAAAATGTATTGTGGCATAATCTAAGATAATTCAAAAATTATTAAGTAATAGACATCAATGGAAAATATAAACTCACATTTTTTATTTTTTGTTATTAAAAAATGTATTGTGGCATAATCTAAGATAATACAAAAATTATTAGGTAATAGACATCAATGGAAAATATAAACTCACATTTTTTATTTTTTGTTATTAAAAAATATGTATTGTGGCATAATCTAAAATAATACAAAAATTATTAAGTAATACACATCAATGGAAAATATAAACTCACATTTTTTATTTTTTGTTATTAAAAAATATGTATTGTGGCATAATCTAAGATAATACAAAAATTATTAAGTAATAGACATCAATGGAAAATATAAACTCACATTTTTTATTTTTTGTTATTAAAAAATATGTATTGTGGCATAATCTAAGATAATACAAAAATTATTAAGTAATAGACATCAATGGAAAATATAAACTCATATTTTTTATTTTTTGTTATTAAAAAATATGTATTGTGGCATAATCTAAGATAATACAAAAATTATTAAGTAATAGACATCAATGGAAAATATAAACTCACATTTTTTATTTTTTGTTATTAAAAAATATGTATTGTGGCATAATCTAAGATAATACAAAAATTATTAAGTAATAGACATCAATGGAAAACAAAAACTCACATTTTTTATTTTTTGTTATTAAAAAATATGTATTGTGGCATAATCTAAGATAATACAAAAATTATTAAGTAATACACATCAATGGAAAATATAAACTCATATTTTTTATTTTTTGTTATTAAAAAATATGTATTGTGGCATAATCTAAGATAATACAAAAATTATTAAGTAATAGACATCAATGGAAAATATAAACTCACATTTTTTATTTTTTGTTATTAAAAAATATGTATTGTGGCATAATCTAAGATAATACAAAAAATTATTAAGTAATACACATCAATGGAAAATATAAACTCACATTTTTTATTTTTTGTTATTAAAAAATTTGTATTGTGGCATAATCTAATATGATACAAAAAATTATTAAGTAATACACATCAATGGAAAATATAAACTCACATTTTTTATTTTTTGTTATTAAAAAATATGTATTGTGGCATAATCTAAAATAATACAAAAATTATTAAGTAATATACATCAATGGAAAATATAAACTCACATTTTTTATTTTTTGTTATTAAAAAATATGTATTGTGGCATAATCTAAAATAATACAAAAATTATTAAGTAATATACATCAATGGAAAATATAAACTCACATTTTTTATTTTTTGTTATTAAAAAATATGTATTGTGGCATAATCTAAAATAATACAAAAATTATTAAGTAATATACATCAATGGAAAATATAAACTCACATTTTTTATTTTTTGTTATTAAAAAATTTGTATTGTGGCATAATCTAAAATAATACAAAAATTAATAAGTAATACATATCAATGGAAAATATAAACTCACATTTTTT
Organism: Neocrepidodera transversa; assembly: GCA_963243735.1. NCBI lineage: Eukaryota > Metazoa > Arthropoda > Insecta > Coleoptera > Chrysomelidae > Neocrepidodera > Neocrepidodera transversa. The sequence continues at coordinate 340,718 of CAUJLB010000160.1, read as the reverse complement.
ATTTTTTGTTATTAAAAAATTTGTATTGTGGCACAATCTAAGATAATACAAAAATTATTAAGTAATACACATCAATGGAAAATATAAACTCACATTTTTTATTTTTTGTTATTAAAAAATATGTATTGTGGCATAATCTAAAATAATACAAAAATTATTAAGTAATATACATCAATGGAAAATATAAACTCACATTTTTTATTTTTTGTTATTAAAAAATATGTATTGTGGCATAATCTAAAATAATACAAAAATTATTAAGTAATATACATCAATGGAAAATATAAACTCACATTTTTTATTTTTTGTTATTAAAAAATTTGTATTGTGGCATAATCTAAAATAATACAAAAATTAATAAGTAATACATATCAATGGAAAATATAAACTCACATTTTTTATTTTTTGTTATTAAAAAATTTGTATTGTGGCATAATCTAAGATAATACAAAAATTATTAAGTAATACACATCAATGGAAAACCTAAAATCACATTTTTTATTTTTTGTTATTAAAAAATATGTATTGTGGCATAATCTAAGATAATATAAAAATTATTAAGTAATACACATCAATGGAAAATATAAACTCACATTTTTTATTTTTTGTTATTAAAAAATATGTATTGTGGCATAATCTAAGATAATATAAAAATTATTAAGTAATACACATCAATGGAAAGTATAAACTCACATTTTTTATTTTTTGTTATTAAAAAATATGTATTGTGGCATAATCTAAGATAATATAAAAATTATTAAGTAATACACATCAATGGAAAGTATAAACTCACATTTTTTATTTTTTGTTATTAAAAAATATGTATTGTGGCATAATCTAAGATAATATAAAAATTATTAAGTAATACACATCAATGGAAAGTATAAACTCACATTTTTTATTTTTTGTTATTAAAAAATATGTATTGTGGCATAATCTAAGATAATATAAAAATTATTAAGTAATACACATCAATGGAAAATATAAACTCACATTTTTTATTTTTTGTTATTAAAAAATATGTATTGTGGCATAATCTAAGATAATATAAAAATTATTAAGTAATACACATCAATGGAAAATATAAACTCACATTTTTTGTTTTTTGTTTTTAAAAAATATGTATTGTGGCATAATCTAAGATAATACAAAAATTATTAAGTAATACACATCAATGGAAAATATAAACTCACATTTTTTATTTTTTGTTATTAAAAAATATGTATTGTGGCATAATCTAAGATAATACAAAAATTATTAAGTAATACACATCAATGGAAAATATAAACTCACATTTTTTATTTTTTGTTATTAAAAAATATGTATTGTGGCATAATCTAAGATAATACAAAAATTATTAAGTAATACACATCAATGGAAAACCTAAAATCACATTTTTTATTTTTTGTTATTAAAAAATATGTATTGTGGCATAATCTAAGATAATACAAAAATTATTAAGTAATACACATCAATGGAAAATATAAACTCACATTTTTTGTTTTTTGTTTTTAAAAAATATGTATTGTGGCATAATCTAAGATAATACAAAAATTATTAAGTAATAGACATCAATGGAAAATATAAACTCACATTTTTTATTTTTTGTTATTAAAAAATATGTATTGTGGCATAATCTAAGATAATACAAAAATTATTAAGTAATAGACATCAATGGAAAACATAAACTCACATTTTTTATTTTTTGTTTTTAAAAAATATGTATTGTGGCATAATCTAAGATAATACAAAAATTATTAAGTAATAGACATCAATGGAAAATATAAACTCACATTTTTTGTTTTTTGTTTTTAAAAAATATGTATTGTGGCATAATCTAAGATAATACAAAAATTATTAAGTAATACACATCAATGGAAAATATAAACTCACATTTTTTATTTTTTGTTATTAAAAAATATGTATTGTGGCATAATCTAAGATAATACAAAAATTATTAAGTAATACACATCAATGGAAAATATAAACTCACATTTTTTATTTTTTGTTATTAAAAAATATGTATTGTGGCATAATCTAAGATAATACAAAAATTATTAAGTAATACACATCAATGGAAAACCTAAAATCACATTTTTTATTTTTTGTTATTAAAAAATATGTATTGTGGCATAATCTAAGATAATACAAAAATTATTAAGTAATAGACATCAATGGAAAACATAAACTCACATTTTTTATTTTTTGTTTTTAAAAAATATGTATTGTGGCATAATCTAAGATAATACAAAAATTATTAAGTAATAGACATCAATGGAAAATATAAACTCACATTTTTTGTTTTTTGTTTTTAAAAAATATGTATTGTGGCATAATCTAAGATAATACAAAAATTATTAAGTAATAGACATCAATGGAAAACATAAACTCACATTTTTTATTTTTTGTTATTAAAAAATATGTATTGTGGCATAATCTAAGATAATACAAAAATTATTAAGTAATACACATCAATGGAAAATATAAACTCACATTTTTTATTTTTTGTTTTTAAAAAATATGTATTGTGGCATAATCTAAGATAATACAAAAATTATTAAGTAATAGACATCAATGGAAAATATAAACTCACATTTTTTGTTTTTTGTTTTTAAAAAATATGTATTGTGGCATAATCTAAGATAATACAAAAATTATTAAGTAATACACATCAATGGAAAATATAAACTCACATTTTTTATTTTTTGTTATTAAAAAATATGTATTGTGGCATAATCTAAGATAATACAAAAATTATTAAGTAATACACATCAATGGAAAATATAAACTCACATTTTTTATTTTTTGTTATTAAAAAATATGTATTGTGGCATAATCTAAGATAATACAAAAATTATTAAGTAATAGACATCAATGGAAAACAAAAACTCACATTTTTTATTTTTTGTTATTAAAAAATATGTATTGTGGCATAATCTAAGATAATACAAAAATTATTAAGTAATACACATCAATGGAAAATATAAACTCATATTTTTTATTTTTTGTTATTAAAAAATATGTATTGTGGCATAATCTAAGATAATACAAAAATTATTAAGTAATAGACATCAATGGAAAATATAAACTCACATTTTTTATTTTTTGTTATTAAAAAATATGTATTGTGGCATAATCTAAGATAATACAAAAATTATTAAGTAATACACATCAATGGAAAACCTAAAATCACATTTTTTATTTTTTGTTATTAAAAAATATGTATTGTGGCATAATCTAAGATAATACAAAAATTATTAAGTAATAGACATCAATGGAAAACATAAACTCACATTTTTTATTTTTTGTTTTTAAAAAATATGTATTGTGGCATAATCTAAGATAATACAAAAATTATTAAGTAATAGACATCAATGGAAAATATAAACTCACATTTTTTGTTTTTTGTTTTTAAAAAATATGTATTGTGGCATAATCTAAGATAATACAAAAATTATTAAGTAATAGACATCAATGGAAAACATAAACTCACATTTTTTATTTTTTGTTATTAAAAAATATGTATTGTGGCATAATCTAAGATAATACAAAAATTATTAAGTAATACACATCAATGGAAAATATAAACTCACATTTTTTGTTTTTTGTTTTTAAAAAATATGTATTGTGGCATAATCTAAGATAATACAAAAATTATTAAGTAATACACATCAATGGAAAATATAAACTCACATTTTTTATTTTTTGTTATTAAAAAATATGTATTGTGGCATAATCTAAGATAATACAAAAATTATTAAGTAATACACATCAATGGAAAATATAAACTCACATTTTTTATTTTTTGTTATTAAAAAATATGTATTGTGGCATAATCTAAGATAATACAAAAATTATTAAGTAATAGACATCAATGGAAAACAAAAACTCACATTTTTTATTTTTTGTTATTAAAAAATATGTATTGTGGCATAATCTAAGATAATACAAAAATTATTAAGTAATACACATCAATGGAAAATATAAACTCATATTTTTTATTTTTTGTTATTAAAAAATATGTATTGTGGCATAATCTAAGATAATACAAAAATTATTAAGTAATAGACATCAATGGAAAATATAAACTCACATTTTTTATTTTTTGTTATTAAAAAATATGTATTGTGGCATAATCTAAGATAATACAAAAAATTATTAAGTAATACACATCAATGGAAAATATAAACTCACATTTTTTATTTTTTGTTATTAAAAAATTTGTATTGTGGCATAATCTAATATGATACAAAAAATTATTAAGTAATACACATCAATGGAAAATATAAACTCACATTTTTTATTTTTTGTTATTAAAAAATATGTATTGTGGCATAATCTAAAATAATACAAAAATTATTAAGTAATATACATCAATGGAAAATATAAACTCACATTTTTTATTTTTTGTTATTAAAAAATATGTATTGTGGCATAATCTAAAATAATACAAAAATTATTAAGTAATATACATCAATGGAAAATATAAACTCACATTTTTTATTTTTTGTTATTAAAAAATATGTATTGTGGCATAATCTAAAATAATACAAAAATTATTAAGTAATATACATCAATGGAAAATATAAACTCACATTTTTTATTTTTTGTTATTAAAAAATTTGTATTGTGGCATAATCTAAAATAATACAAAAATTAATAAGTAATACATATCAATGGAAAATATAAACTCACATTTTTTATTTTTTGTTATTAAAAAATTTGTATTGTGGCACAATCTAAGATAATACAAAAATTATTAAGTAATACACATCAATGGAAAATATAAACTCACATTTTTTATTTTTTGTTATTAAAAAATATGTATTGTGGCATAATCTAAAATAATACAAAAATTATTAAGTAATATACATCAATGGAAAATATAAACTCACATTTTTTATTTTTTGTTATTAAAAAATATGTATTGTGGCATAATCTAAAATAATACAAAAATTATTAAGTAATATACATCAATGGAAAATATAAACTCACATTTTTTATTTTTTGTTATTAAAAAATTTGTATTGTGGCATAATCTAAAATAATACAAAAATTAATAAGTAATACATATCAATGGAAAATATAAACTCACATTTTTTATTTTTTGTTATTAAAAAATTTGTATTGTGGCATAATCTAAGATAATACAAAAATTATTAAGTAATACACATCAATGGAAAACCTAAAATCACATTTTTTATTTTTTGTTATTAAAAAATATGTATTGTGGCATAATCTAAGATAATATAAAAATTATTAAGTAATACACATCAATGGAAAGTATAAACTCACATTTTTTATTTTTTGTTATTAAAAAATATGTATTGTGGCATAATCTAAGATAATATAAAAATTATTAAGTAATACACATCAATGGAAAGTATAAACTCACATTTTTTATTTTTTGTTATTAAAAAATATGTATTGTGGCATAATCTAAGATAATATAAAAATTATTAAGTAATACACATCAATGGAAAATATAAACTCACATTTTTTATTTTTTGTTATTAAAAAATATGTATTGTGGCATAATCTAAGATAATATAAAAATTATTAAGTAATACACATCAATGGAAAATATAAACTCACATTTTTTGTTTTTTGTTTTTAAAAAATATGTATTGTGGCATAATCTAAGATAATACAAAAATTATTAAGTAATACACATCAATGGAAAATATAAACTCACATTTTTTATTTTTTGTTATTAAAAAATATGTATTGTGGCATAATCTAAGATAATACAAAAATTATTAAGTAATACACATCAATGGAAAATATAAACTCACATTTTTTATTTTTTGTTATTAAAAAATATGTATTGTGGCATAATCTAAGATAATACAAAAATTATTAAGTAATACACATCAATGGAAAACCTAAAATCACATTTTTTATTTTTTGTTATTAAAAAATATGTATTGTGGCATAATCTAAGATAATACAAAAATTATTAAGTAATACACATCAATGGAAAATATAAACTCACATTTTTTGTTTTTTGTTTTTAAAAAATATGTATTGTGGCATAATCTAAGATAATACAAAAATTATTAAGTAATAGACATCAATGGAAAATATAAACTCACATTTTTTATTTTTTGTTATTAAAAAATATGTATTGTGGCATAATCTAAGATAATACAAAAATTATTAAGTAATAGACATCAATGGAAAACATAAACTCACATTTTTTATTTTTTGTTTTTAAAAAATATGTATTGTGGCATAATCTAAGATAATACAAAAATTATTAAGTAATAGACATCAATGGAAAATATAAACTCACATTTTTTGTTTTTTGTTTTTAAAAAATATGTATTGTGGCATAATCTAAGATAATACAAAAATTATTAAGTAATACACATCAATGGAAAATATAAACTCACATTTTTTATTTTTTGTTATTAAAAAATATGTATTGTGGCATAATCTAAGATAATACAAAAATTATTAAGTAATACACATCAATGGAAAATATAAACTCACATTTTTTATTTTTTGTTATTAAAAAATATGTATTGTGGCATAATCTAAGATAATACAAAAATTATTAAGTAATACACATCAATGGAAAACCTAAAATCACATTTTTTATTTTTTGTTATTAAAAAATATGTATTGTGGCATAATCTAAGATAATACAAAAATTATTAAGTAATAGACATCAATGGAAAACATAAACTCACATTTTTTATTTTTTGTTTTTAAAAAATATGTATTGTGGCATAATCTAAGATAATACAAAAATTATTAAGTAATAGACATCAATGGAAAATATAAACTCACATTTTTTGTTTTTTGTTTTTAAAAAATATGTATTGTGGCATAATCTAAGATAATACAAAAATTATTAAGTAATAGACATCAATGGAAAACATAAACTCACATTTTTTATTTTTTGTTATTAAAAAATATGTATTGTGGCATAATCTAAGATAATACAAAAATTATTAAGTAATACACATCAATGGAAAATATAAACTCACATTTTTTATTTTTTGTTTTTAAAAAATATGTATTGTGGCATAATCTAAGATAATACAAAAATTATTAAGTAATAGACATCAATGGAAAATATAAACTCACATTTTTTGTTTTTTGTTTTTAAAAAATATGTATTGTGGCATAATCTAAGATAATACAAAAATTATTAAGTAATACACATCAATGGAAAATATAAACTCACATTTTTTATTTTTTGTTATTAAAAAATATGTATTGTGGCATAATCTAAGATAATACAAAAATTATTAAGTAATACACATCAATGGAAAATATAAACTCACATTTTTTATTTTTTGTTATTAAAAAATATGTATTGTGGCATAATCTAAGATAATACAAAAATTATTAAGTAATAGACATCAATGGAAAACAAAAACTCACATTTTTTATTTTTTGTTATTAAAAAATATGTATTGTGGCATAATCTAAGATAATACAAAAATTATTAAGTAATACACATCAATGGAAAATATAAACTCATATTTTTTATTTTTTGTTATTAAAAAATATGTATTGTGGCATAATCTAAGATAATACAAAAATTATTAAGTAATAGACATCAATGGAAAATATAAACTCACATTTTTTATTTTTTGTTATTAAAAAATATGTATTGTGGCATAATCTAAGATAATACAAAAAATTATTAAGTAATACACATCAATGGAAAATATAAACTCACATTTTTTATTTTTTGTTATTAAAAAATTTGTATTGTGGCATAATCTAATATGATACAAAAAATTATTAAGTAATACACATCAATGGAAAATATAAACTCACATTTTTTATTTTTTGTTATTAAAAAATATGTATTGTGGCATAATCTAAAATAATACAAAAATTATTAAGTAATATACATCAATGGAAAATATAAACTCACATTTTTTATTTTTTGTTATTAAAAAATATGTATTGTGGCATAATCTAAAATAATACAAAAATTATTAAGTAATATACATCAATGGAAAATATAAACTCACATTTTTTATTTTTTGTTATTAAAAAATATGTATTGTGGCATAATCTAAAATAATACAAAAATTATTAAGTAATATACATCAATGGAAAATATAAACTCACATTTTTTATTTTTTGTTATTAAAAAATTTGTATTGTGGCATAATCTAAAATAATACAAAAATTAATAAGTAATACATATCAATGGAAAATATAAACTCACATTTTTTATTTTTTGTTATTAAAAAATTTGTATTGTGGCACAATCTAAGATAATACAAAAATTATTAAGTAATACACATCAATGGAAAATATAAACTCACATTTTTTATTTTTTGTTATTAAAAAATATGTATTGTGGCATAATCTAAAATAATACAAAAATTATTAAGTAATATACATCAATGGAAAATATAAACTCACATTTTTTATTTTTTGTTATTAAAAAATATGTATTGTGGCATAATCTAAAATAATACAAAAATTATTAAGTAATATACATCAATGGAAAATATAAACTCACATTTTTTATTTTTTGTTATTAAAAAATTTGTATTGTGGCATAATCTAAAATAATACAAAAATTAATAAGTAATACATATCAATGGAAAATATAAACTCACATTTTTTATTTTTTGTTATTAAAAAATTTGTATTGTGGCACAATCTAAGATAATACAAAAATTATTAAGTAATACACATCAATGGAAAATATAAACTCACATTTTTTATTTTTTGTTATTAAAAAATATGTATTGTGGCATAATCTAAAATAATACAAAAATTATTAAGTAATACACATCAATGGAAAATATAAACTCACATTTTTTATTTTTTGTTATTAAAAAATATGTATTGTGGCATAATCTAAAATAATACAAAAATTATTAAGTAATACACATCAATGGAAAATATAAACTCACATTTTTTATTTTTTGTTATTAAATAATATGTATTGTGGCATAATCTAAAATAATACAAAAATTAATAAGTAATACATATCAATGGAAAATATAAACTCACATTTTTTATTTTTTGTTATTAAAAAATTTGTATTGTGGCACAATCTAAGATAATACAAAAATTATTAAGTAATACACATCAATGGAAAATATAAACTCACATTTTTTATTTTTTGTTATTAAAAAATATGTATTGTGGCATAATCTAAAATAATACAAAAATTATTAAGTAATAGACATCAATGGAAAATATAAACTCACATTTTTTATTTTTTGTTATTAAAAAATATGTATTGTGGCATAATCTAAGATAATACAAAAATTATTAAGTAATACACATCAATGGAAAATATAAACTCACATTTTTTATTTTTTGTTATTAAAAAATATGTATTGCGGCATAATCTAAAATAATACAAAAATTATTAAGTAATACACATCAATGGAAAATATAAACTCACATTTTTTATTTTTTGTTTTTAAATAATATGTATTGTGGCATAATCTAAAATAATACAAAAATTAATAAGTAATACATATCAATGGAAAATATAAACTCACATTTTTTATTTTTTGTTATTAAAAAATTTGTATTGTGGCACAATCTAAGATAATACAAAAATTATTAAGTAATACACATCAATGGAAAATATAAACTCACATTTTTTATTTTTTGTTATTAAAAAATATGTATTGTGGCATAATCTAAAATAATACAAAAATTATTAAGTAATACACATCAATGGAAAATATAAACTCACATTTTTTATTTTTTGTTATTAAATAATATGTATTGTGGCATAATCTAAAATAATACAAAAATTAATAAGTAATACATATCAATGGAAAATATAAACTCACATTTTTTATTTTTTGTTATTAAAAAATTTGTATTGTGGCACAATCTAAGATAATACAAAAATTATTAAGTAATACACATCAATGGAAAATATAAACTCACATTTTTTATTTTTTGTTATTAAAAAATATGTATTGTGGCATAATCTAAAATAATACAAAAATTATTAAGTAATACACATCAATGGAAAATATAAACTCACATTTTTTATTTTTTGTTATTAAAAAATATGTATTGTGGCATAATCTAAAATAATACAAAAATTATTAAGTAATACACATCAATGGAAAATATAAACTCACATTTTTTATTTTTTGTTATTAAAAAATATGTATTGTGGCATAATCTAAGATAATACAAAAATTATTAAGTAATACACATCAATGGAAAATATAAACTCACATTTTTTATTTTTTGTTATTAAAAAATATGTATTGTGGCATAATCTAAGATAATACAAAAATTATTAAGTAATAGACATCAATGGAAAATATAAACTCACATTTTTTATTTTTTGTTATTAAAAAATTTGTATTGTGGCATAATCTAAGATAATACAAAAATTATTAAGTAATAGGCATCAATGGAAAACATAAACTCACATTTTTTATTTTTTGTTATTAAAAAATATGTATTGTGGCATAATCTAAAATAATACAAAAATTATTAAGTAATACACATCAATGGAAAATATAAACTCACATTTTTTATTTTTTGTTATTAAAAAATTTGTATTGTGGCATAATCTAAGATAATACAAAAATTATTAAGTAATAGGCATCAATGGAAAACATAAACTCACATTTTTTATTTTTTGTTATTAAAAAATATGTATTGTGGCATAATCTTAGATAATACAAAAATTATTAAGTAATACACATCAATGGAAAATATAAACTCACATTTTTTATTTTTTGTTATTAAAAAATTTGTATTGTGGCATAATCTAAGATAATACAAAAATTATTAAGTAATAGGCATCAATGGAAAACATAAACTCACATTTTTTATTTTTTGTTATTAAAAAATATGTATTGTGGCATAATCTTAGAAAATACAAAAATTATTAAGTAATACACATCAATGGAAAATATAAACTCACATTTTTTATTTTTTGTTATTAAAAAATATGTATTGTGGCATAATCTAAAATAATACAAAAATTATTAAGTAATACACATCAATGGAAAATATAAACTCACATTTTTTATTTTTTGTTATTAAAAAATTTGTATTGTGGCATAATCTAAGATAATACAAAAATTATTAAGTAATAGGCATCAATGGAAAACATAAACTCACATTTTTTATTTTTTGTTATTAAAAAATATGTATTGTGGCATAATCTTAGATAATACAAAAATTATTAAGTAATAGGCATCAATGGAAAACATAAACTCACATTTTTTGTTTTTTGTTATTAAAAAATATGTATTGTGGCACAATCTAAGATAATACAAAAATTATTAAGTAATACACATCAATGGAAAATATAAACTCACATTTTTTATTTTTTGTTATTAAAAAATATGTATTGTGGCATAATCTAAAATAATACAAAAATTATTAAGTAATACACATCAATGGAAAATATAAACTCACATTTTTTATTTTTTGTTATTAAAAAATTTGTATTGTGGCATAATCTAAGATAATACAAAAATTATTAAGTAATAGGCATCAATGGAAAACATAAACTCACATTTTTTATTTTTTGTTATTAAAAAATATGTATTGTGGCATAATCTTAGATAATACAAAAATTATTAAGTAATAGGCATCAATGGAAAATATAAACTCACATTTTTTATTTTTTGTTATTAAAAAATATGTATTGTGGCATAATCTAAAATAATACAAAAATTATTAAGTAATACACATCAATGGAAAATATAAACTCACATTTTTTATTTTTTGTTATTAAAAAATTTGTATTGTGGCATAATCTAAGATAATACAAAAATTATTAAGTAATAGGCATCAATGGAAAACATAAACTCACATTTTTTATTTTTTGTTATTAAAAAATATGTATTGTGGCATAATCTTAGATAATACAAAAATTATTAAGTAATAGGCATCAATGGAAAACATAAACTCACATTTTTTGTTTTTTGTTATTAAAAAATATGTATTGTGGCATAATCTAAAATAATACAAAAATTATTAAGTAATACACATCAATGGAAAATATAAACTCACATTTTTTATTTTTTGTTATTAAAAAATTTGTATTGTGGCACAATCTAAGATAATACAAAAATTATTAAGTAATACACATCAATGGAAAATATAAACTCACATTTTTTATTTTTTGTTATTAAAAAATATGTATTGTGGCATAATCTAAAATAATACAAAAATTATTAAGTAATACACATCAATGGAAAATATAAACTCACATTTTTTATTTTTTGTTATTAAAAAATATGTATTGTGGCATAATCTAAAATAATACAAAAATTATTAAGTAATACACATCAATGGAAAACATAAACTCACATTTTTTATTTTTTGTTATTAAAAAATATGTATTGTGGCATAATCTAAGATAATACAAAAATTATTAAGTAATACACATCAATGGAAAATATAAACTCATATTTTTTATTTTTTGTTATTAAAAAATATGTATTGTGGCATAATCTAAGATAATACAAAAATTATTAAGTAATAGACATCAATGGAAAATATAAACTCACATTTTTTATTTTTTGTTATTAAAAAATTTGTATTGTGGCACAATCTAAGATAATACAAAAATTATTAAGTAATACACATCAATGGAAAATATAAACTCACATTTTTTATTTTTTGTTATTAAAAAATATGTATTGTGGCATAATCTAAAATAATACAAAAATTATTAAGTAATATACATCAATGGAAAATATAAACTCACATTTTTTATTTTTTGTTATTAAAAAATATGTATTGTGGCATAATCTAAAATAATACAAAAATTATTAAGTAATATACATCAATGGAAAATATAAACTCACATTTTTTATTTTTTGTTATTAAAAAATTTGTATTGTGGCATAATCTAAAATAATACAAAAATTAATAAGTAATACATATCAATGGAAAATATAAACTCACATTTTTTATTTTTTGTTATTAAAAAATTTGTATTGTGGCATAATCTAAGATAATACAAAAATTATTAAGTAATACACATCAATGGAAAACCTAAAATCACATTTTTTATTTTTTGTTATTAAAAAATATGTATTGTGGCATAATCTAAGATAATATAAAAATTATTAAGTAATACACATCAATGGAAAGTATAAACTCACATTTTTTATTTTTTGTTATTAAAAAATATGTATTGTGGCATAATCTAAGATAATATAAAAATTATTAAGTAATACACATCAATGGAAAGTATAAACTCACATTTTTTATTTTTTGTTATTAAAAAATATGTATTGTGGCATAATCTAAGATAATATAAAAATTATTAAGTAATACACATCAATGGAAAATATAAACTCACATTTTTTATTTTTTGTTATTAAAAAATATGTATTGTGGCATAATCTAAGATAATATAAAAATTATTAAGTAATACACATCAATGGAAAATATAAACTCACATTTTTTGTTTTTTGTTTTTAAAAAATATGTATTGTGGCATAATCTAAGATAATACAAAAATTATTAAGTAATACACATCAATGGAAAATATAAACTCACATTTTTTATTTTTTGTTATTAAAAAATATGTATTGTGGCATAATCTAAGATAATACAAAAATTATTAAGTAATACACATCAATGGAAAATATAAACTCACATTTTTTATTTTTTGTTATTAAAAAATATGTATTGTGGCATAATCTAAGATAATACAAAAATTATTAAGTAATACACATCAATGGAAAACCTAAAATCACATTTTTTATTTTTTGTTATTAAAAAATATGTATTGTGGCATAATCTAAGATAATACAAAAATTATTAAGTAATACACATCAATGGAAAATATAAACTCACATTTTTTGTTTTTTGTTTTTAAAAAATATGTATTGTGGCATAATCTAAGATAATACAAAAATTATTAAGTAATAGACATCAATGGAAAATATAAACTCACATTTTTTATTTTTTGTTATTAAAAAATATGTATTGTGGCATAATCTAAGATAATACAAAAATTATTAAGTAATAGACATCAATGGAAAACATAAACTCACATTTTTTATTTTTTGTTTTTAAAAAATATGTATTGTGGCATAATCTAAGATAATACAAAAATTATTAAGTAATAGACATCAATGGAAAATATAAACTCACATTTTTTGTTTTTTGTTTTTAAAAAATATGTATTGTGGCATAATCTAAGATAATACAAAAATTATTAAGTAATACACATCAATGGAAAATATAAACTCACATTTTTTATTTTTTGTTATTAAAAAATATGTATTGTGGCATAATCTAAGATAATACAAAAATTATTAAGTAATACACATCAATGGAAAATATAAACTCACATTTTTTATTTTTTGTTATTAAAAAATATGTATTGTGGCATAATCTAAGATAATACAAAAATTATTAAGTAATACACATCAATGGAAAACCTAAAATCACATTTTTTATTTTTTGTTATTAAAAAATATGTATTGTGGCATAATCTAAGATAATACAAAAATTATTAAGTAATAGACATCAATGGAAAACATAAACTCACATTTTTTATTTTTTGTTTTTAAAAAATATGTATTGTGGCATAATCTAAGATAATACAAAAATTATTAAGTAATAGACATCAATGGAAAATATAAACTCACATTTTTTGTTTTTTGTTTTTAAAAAATATGTATTGTGGCATAATCTAAGATAATACAAAAATTATTAAGTAATAGACATCAATGGAAAACATAAACTCACATTTTTTATTTTTTGTTATTAAAAAATATGTATTGTGGCATAATCTAAGATAATACAAAAATTATTAAGTAATACACATCAATGGAAAATATAAACTCACATTTTTTATTTTTTGTTTTTAAAAAATATGTATTGTGGCATAATCTAAGATAATACAAAAATTATTAAGTAATAGACATCAATGGAAAATATAAACTCACATTTTTTGTTTTTTGTTTTTAAAAAATATGTATTGTGGCATAATCTAAGATAATACAAAAATTATTAAGTAATACACATCAATGGAAAATATAAACTCACATTTTTTATTTTTTGTTATTAAAAAATATGTATTGTGGCATAATCTAAGATAATACAAAAATTATTAAGTAATACACATCAATGGAAAATATAAACTCACATTTTTTATTTTTTGTTATTAAAAAATATGTATTGTGGCATAATCTAAGATAATACAAAAATTATTAAGTAATAGACATCAATGGAAAACAAAAACTCACATTTTTTATTTTTTGTTATTAAAAAATATGTATTGTGGCATAATCTAAGATAATACAAAAATTATTAAGTAATACACATCAATGGAAAATATAAACTCATATTTTTTATTTTTTGTTATTAAAAAATATGTATTGTGGCATAATCTAAGATAATACAAAAATTATTAAGTAATAGACATCAATGGAAAATATAAACTCACATTTTTTATTTTTTGTTATTAAAAAATATGTATTGTGGCATAATCTAAGATAATACAAAAAATTATTAAGTAATACACATCAATGGAAAATATAAACTCACATTTTTTATTTTTTGTTATTAAAAAATTTGTATTGTGGCATAATCTAATATGATACAAAAAATTATTAAGTAATACACATCAATGGAAAATATAAACTCACATTTTTTATTTTTTGTTATTAAAAAATATGTATTGTGGCATAATCTAAAATAATACAAAAATTATTAAGTAATATACATCAATGGAAAATATAAACTCACATTTTTTATTTTTTGTTATTAAAAAATATGTATTGTGGCATAATCTAAAATAATACAAAAATTATTAAGTAATATACATCAATGGAAAATATAAACTCACATTTTTTATTTTTTGTTATTAAAAAATATGTATTGTGGCATAATCTAAAATAATACAAAAATTATTAAGTAATATACATCAATGGAAAATATAAACTCACATTTTTTATTTTTTGTTATTAAAAAATTTGTATTGTGGCATAATCTAAAATAATACAAAAATTAATAAGTAATACATATCAATGGAAAATATAAACTCACATTTTTTATTTTTTGTTATTAAAAAATTTGTATTGTGGCACAATCTAAGATAATACAAAAATTATTAAGTAATACACATCAATGGAAAATATAAACTCACATTTTTTATTTTTTGTTATTAAAAAATATGTATTGTGGCATAATCTAAAATAATACAAAAATTATTAAGTAATATACATCAATGGAAAATATAAACTCACATTTTTTATTTTTTGTTATTAAAAAATATGTATTGTGGCATAATCTAAAATAATACAAAAATTATTAAGTAATATACATCAATGGAAAATATAAACTCACATTTTTTATTTTTTGTTATTAAAAAATTTGTATTGTGGCATAATCTAAAATAATACAAAAATTAATAAGTAATACATATCAATGGAAAATATAAACTCACATTTTTTATTTTTTGTTATTAAAAAATTTGTATTGTGGCACAATCTAAGATAATACAAAAATTATTAAGTAATACACATCAATGGAAAATATAAACTCACATTTTTTATTTTTTGTTATTAAAAAATATGTATTGTGGCATAATCTAAAATAATACAAAAATTATTAAGTAATACACATCAATGGAAAATATAAACTCACATTTTTTATTTTTTGTTATTAAAAAATATGTATTGTGGCATAATCTAAAATAATACAAAAATTATTAAGTAATACACATCAATGGAAAATATAAACTCACATTTTTTATTTTTTGTTATTAAATAATATGTATTGTGGCATAATCTAAAATAATACAAAAATTAATAAGTAATACATATCAATGGAAAATATAAACTCACATTTTTTATTTTTTGTTATTAAAAAATTTGTATTGTGGCACAATCTAAGATAATACAAAAATTATTAAGTAATACACATCAATGGAAAATATAAACTCACATTTTTTATTTTTTGTTATTAAAAAATATGTATTGTGGCATAATCTAAAATAATACAAAAATTATTAAGTAATAGACATCAATGGAAAATATAAACTCACATTTTTTATTTTTTGTTATTAAAAAATATGTATTGTGGCATAATCTAAGATAATACAAAAATTATTAAGTAATACACATCAATGGAAAATATAAACTCACATTTTTTATTTTTTGTTATTAAAAAATATGTATTGCGGCATAATCTAAAATAATACAAAAATTATTAAGTAATACACATCAATGGAAAATATAAACTCACATTTTTTATTTTTTGTTTTTAAATAATATGTATTGTGGCATAATCTAAAATAATACAAAAATTAATAAGTAATACATATCAATGGAAAATATAAACTCACATTTTTTATTTTTTGTTATTAAAAAATTTGTATTGTGGCACAATCTAAGATAATACAAAAATTATTAAGTAATACACATCAATGGAAAATATAAACTCACATTTTTTATTTTTTGTTATTAAAAAATATGTATTGTGGCATAATCTAAAATAATACAAAAATTATTAAGTAATACACATCAATGGAAAATATAAACTCACATTTTTTATTTTTTGTTATTAAATAATATGTATTGTGGCATAATCTAAAATAATACAAAAATTAATAAGTAATACATATCAATGGAAAATATAAACTCACATTTTTTATTTTTTGTTATTAAAAAATTTGTATTGTGGCACAATCTAAGATAATACAAAAATTATTAAGTAATACACATCAATGGAAAATATAAACTCACATTTTTTATTTTTTGTTATTAAAAAATATGTATTGTGGCATAATCTAAAATAATACAAAAATTATTAAGTAATACACATCAATGGAAAATATAAACTCACATTTTTTATTTTTTGTTATTAAAAAATATGTATTGTGGCATAATCTAAAATAATACAAAAATTATTAAGTAATAGACATCAATGGAAAATATAAACTCACATTTTTTATTTTTTGTTATTAAAAAATATGTATTGTGGCATAATCTAAGATAATACAAAAATTATTAAGTAATACACATCAATGGAAAATATAAACTCACATTTTTTATTTTTTGTTATTAAAAAATATGTATTGTGGCATAATCTAAGATAATACAAAAATTATTAAGTAATAGACATCAATGGAAAATATAAACTCACATTTTTTATTTTTTGTTATTAAAAAATTTGTATTGTGGCATAATCTAAGATAATACAAAAATTATTAAGTAATAGGCATCAATGGAAAACATAAACTCACATTTTTTATTTTTTGTTATTAAAAAATATGTATTGTGGCATAATCTAAAATAATACAAAAATTATTAAGTAATACACATCAATGGAAAATATAAACTCACATTTTTTATTTTTTGTTATTAAAAAATTTGTATTGTGGCATAATCTAAGATAATACAAAAATTATTAAGTAATAGGCATCAATGGAAAACATAAACTCACATTTTTTATTTTTTGTTATTAAAAAATATGTATTGTGGCATAATCTTAGATAATACAAAAATTATTAAGTAATACACATCAATGGAAAATATAAACTCACATTTTTTATTTTTTGTTATTAAAAAATTTGTATTGTGGCATAATCTAAGATAATACAAAAATTATTAAGTAATAGGCATCAATGGAAAACATAAACTCACATTTTTTATTTTTTGTTATTAAAAAATATGTATTGTGGCATAATCTTAGAAAATACAAAAATTATTAAGTAATACACATCAATGGAAAATATAAACTCACATTTTTTATTTTTTGTTATTAAAAAATATGTATTGTGGCATAATCTAAAATAATACAAAAATTATTAAGTAATACACATCAATGGAAAATATAAACTCACATTTTTTATTTTTTGTTATTAAAAAATTTGTATTGTGGCATAATCTAAGATAATACAAAAATTATTAAGTAATAGGCATCAATGGAAAACATAAACTCACATTTTTTATTTTTTGTTATTAAAAAATATGTATTGTGGCATAATCTTAGATAATACAAAAATTATTAAGTAATAGGCATCAATGGAAAACATAAACTCACATTTTTTGTTTTTTGTTATTAAAAAATATGTATTGTGGCACAATCTAAGATAATACAAAAATTATTAAGTAATACACATCAATGGAAAATATAAACTCACATTTTTTATTTTTTGTTATTAAAAAATATGTATTGTGGCATAATCTAAAATAATACAAAAATTATTAAGTAATACACATCAATGGAAAATATAAACTCACATTTTTTATTTTTTGTTATTAAAAAATTTGTATTGTGGCATAATCTAAGATAATACAAAAATTATTAAGTAATAGGCATCAATGGAAAACATAAACTCACATTTTTTATTTTTTGTTATTAAAAAATATGTATTGTGGCATAATCTTAGATAATACAAAAATTATTAAGTAATAGGCATCAATGGAAAATATAAACTCACATTTTTTATTTTTTGTTATTAAAAAATATGTATTGTGGCATAATCTAAAATAATACAAAAATTATTAAGTAATACACATCAATGGAAAATATAAACTCACATTTTTTATTTTTTGTTATTAAAAAATTTGTATTGTGGCATAATCTAAGATAATACAAAAATTATTAAGTAATAGGCATCAATGGAAAACATAAACTCACATTTTTTATTTTTTGTTATTAAAAAATATGTATTGTGGCATAATCTTAGATAATACAAAAATTATTAAGTAATAGGCATCAATGGAAAACATAAACTCACATTTTTTGTTTTTTGTTATTAAAAAATATGTATTGTGGCATAATCTAAAATAATACAAAAATTATTAAGTAATACACATCAATGGAAAATATAAACTCACATTTTTTATTTTTTGTTATTAAAAAATTTGTATTGTGGCACAATCTAAGATAATACAAAAATTATTAAGTAATACACATCAATGGAAAATATAAACTCACATTTTTTATTTTTTGTTATTAAAAAATATGTATTGTGGCATAATCTAAAATAATACAAAAATTATTAAGTAATACACATCAATGGAAAATATAAACTCACATTTTTTATTTTTTGTTATTAAAAAATATGTATTGTGGCATAATCTAAAATAATACAAAAATTATTAAGTAATACACATCAATGGAAAACATAAACTCACATTTTTTATTTTTTGTTATTAAAAAATATGTATTGTGGCATAATCTAAGATAATACAAAAATTATTAAGTAATACACATCAATGGAAAATATAAACTCATATTTTTTATTTTTTGTTATTAAAAAATATGTATTGTGGCATAATCTAAGATAATACAAAAATTATTAAGTAATAGACATCAATGGAAAATATAAACTCACATTTTTTATTTTTTGTTATTAAAAAATATGTATTGTGGCATAATCTAAGATAATACAAAAATTATTAAGTAATACACATCAATGGAAAATATAAACTCATATTTTTTATTTTTTGTTATTAAAAAATATGTATTGTGGCATAATCTAAGATAATACAAAAATTATTAAGTAATAGACATCAATGGAAAACAAAAACTCACATTTTTTATTTTTTGTTATTAAAAAATATGTATTGTGGCATAATCTAAGATAATACAAAAATTATTAAGTAATACACATCAATGGAAAATATAAACTCATATTTTTTATTTTTTGTTATTAAAAAATATGTATTGTGGCATAATCTAAGATAATACAAAAATTATTAAGTAATAGACATCAATGGAAAATATAAACTCACATTTTTTATTTTTTGTTATTAAAAAATATGTATTGTGGCATAATCTAAAATAATACAAAAATTATTAAGTAATATACATCAATGGAAAATATAAACTCACATTTTTTATTTTTTGTTATTAAAAAATATGTATTGTGGCATAATCTAAAATAATACAAAAATTATTAAGTAATATACATCAATGGAAAATATAAACTCACATTTTTTATTTTTTGTTATTAAAAAATATGTATTGTGGCATAATCTAAAATAATACAAAAATTATTAAGTAATATACATCAATGGAAAATATAAACTCACATTTTTTATTTTTTGTTATTAAAAAATATGTATTGTGGCATAATCTAAAATAATACAAAAATTATTAAGTAATATACATCAATGGAAAATATAAACTCACATTTTTTATTTTTTGTTATTAAAAAATTTGTATTGTGGCATAATCTAAAATAATACAAAAATTAATAAGTAATACATATCAATGGAAAATATAAACTCACATTTTTTATTTTTTGTTATTAAAAAATTTGTATTGTGGCACAATCTAAGATAATACAAAAATTATTAAGTAATACACATCAATGGAAAATATAAACTCACATTTTTTATTTTTTGTTATTAAAAAATATGTATTGTGGCATAATCTAAAATAATACAAAAATTATTAAGTAATATACATCAATGGAAAATATAAACTCACATTTTTTATTTTTTGTTATTAAAAAATATGTATTGTGGCATAATCTAAAATAATACAAAAATTATTAAGTAATATACATCAATGGAAAATATAAACTCACATTTTTTATTTTTTGTTATTAAAAAATTTGTATTGTGGCATAATCTAAAATAATACAAAAATTAATAAGTAATACATATCAATGGAAAATATAAACTCACATTTTTTATTTTTTGTTATTAAAAAATTTGTATTGTGGCACAATCTAAGATAATACAAAAATTATTAAGTAATACACATCAATGGAAAATATAAACTCACATTTTTTATTTTTTGTTATTAAAAAATATGTATTGTGGCATAATCTAAAATAATACAAAAATTATTAAGTAATACACATCAATGGAAAATATAAACTCACATTTTTTATTTTTTGTTATTAAAAAATATGTATTGTGGCATAATCTAAAATAATACAAAAATTATTAAGTAATACACATCAATGGAAAATATAAACTCACATTTTTTATTTTTTGTTATTAAATAATATGTATTGTGGCATAATCTAAAATAATACAAAAATTAATAAGTAATACATATCAATGGAAAATATAAACTCACATTTTTTATTTTTTGTTATTAAAAAATTTGTATTGTGGCACAATCTAAGATAATACAAAAATTATTAAGTAATACACATCAATGGAAAATATAAACTCACATTTTTTATTTTTTGTTATTAAAAAATATGTATTGTGGCATAATCTAAAATAATACAAAAATTATTAAGTAATAGACATCAATGGAAAATATAAACTCACATTTTTTATTTTTTGTTATTAAAAAATATGTATTGTGGCATAATCTAAGATAATACAAAAATTATTAAGTAATACACATCAATGGAAAATATAAACTCACATTTTTTATTTTTTGTTATTAAAAAATATGTATTGCGGCATAATCTAAAATAATACAAAAATTATTAAGTAATACACATCAATGGAAAATATAAACTCACATTTTTTATTTTTTGTTTTTAAATAATATGTATTGTGGCATAATCTAAAATAATACAAAAATTAATAAGTAATACATATCAATGGAAAATATAAACTCACATTTTTTATTTTTTGTTATTAAAAAATTTGTATTGTGGCACAATCTAAGATAATACAAAAATTATTAAGTAATACACATCAATGGAAAATATAAACTCACATTTTTTATTTTTTGTTATTAAAAAATATGTATTGTGGCATAATCTAAAATAATACAAAAATTATTAAGTAATACACATCAATGGAAAATATAAACTCACATTTTTTATTTTTTGTTATTAAATAATATGTATTGTGGCATAATCTAAAATAATACAAAAATTAATAAGTAATACATATCAATGGAAAATATAAACTCACATTTTTTATTTTTTGTTATTAAAAAATTTGTATTGTGGCACAATCTAAGATAATACAAAAATTATTAAGTAATACACATCAATGGAAAATATAAACTCACATTTTTTATTTTTTGTTATTAAAAAATATGTATTGTGGCATAATCTAAAATAATACAAAAATTATTAAGTAATACACATCAATGGAAAATATAAACTCACATTTTTTATTTTTTGTTATTAAAAAATATGTATTGTGGCATAATCTAAAATAATACAAAAATTATTAAGTAATAGACATCAATGGAAAATATAAACTCACATTTTTTATTTTTTGTTATTAAAAAATATGTATTGTGGCATAATCTAAGATAATACAAAAATTATTAAGTAATACACATCAATGGAAAATATAAACTCACATTTTTTATTTTTTGTTATTAAAAAATATGTATTGTGGCATAATCTAAGATAATACAAAAATTATTAAGTAATAGACATCAATGGAAAATATAAACTCACATTTTTTATTTTTTGTTATTAAAAAATTTGTATTGTGGCATAATCTAAGATAATACAAAAATTATTAAGTAATAGGCATCAATGGAAAACATAAACTCACATTTTTTATTTTTTGTTATTAAAAAATATGTATTGTGGCATAATCTAAAATAATACAAAAATTATTAAGTAATACACATCAATGGAAAATATAAACTCACATTTTTTATTTTTTGTTATTAAAAAATTTGTATTGTGGCATAATCTAAGATAATACAAAAATTATTAAGTAATAGGCATCAATGGAAAACATAAACTCACATTTTTTATTTTTTGTTATTAAAAAATATGTATTGTGGCATAATCTTAGATAATACAAAAATTATTAAGTAATACACATCAATGGAAAATATAAACTCACATTTTTTATTTTTTGTTATTAAAAAATTTGTATTGTGGCATAATCTAAGATAATACAAAAATTATTAAGTAATAGGCATCAATGGAAAACATAAACTCACATTTTTTATTTTTTGTTATTAAAAAATATGTATTGTGGCATAATCTTAGAAAATACAAAAATTATTAAGTAATACACATCAATGGAAAATATAAACTCACATTTTTTATTTTTTGTTATTAAAAAATATGTATTGTGGCATAATCTAAAATAATACAAAAATTATTAAGTAATACACATCAATGGAAAATATAAACTCACATTTTTTATTTTTTGTTATTAAAAAATTTGTATTGTGGCATAATCTAAGATAATACAAAAATTATTAAGTAATAGGCATCAATGGAAAACATAAACTCACATTTTTTATTTTTTGTTATTAAAAAATATGTATTGTGGCATAATCTTAGATAATACAAAAATTATTAAGTAATAGGCATCAATGGAAAACATAAACTCACATTTTTTGTTTTTTGTTATTAAAAAATATGTATTGTGGCACAATCTAAGATAATACAAAAATTATTAAGTAATACACATCAATGGAAAATATAAACTCACATTTTTTATTTTTTGTTATTAAAAAATATGTATTGTGGCATAATCTAAAATAATACAAAAATTATTAAGTAATACACATCAATGGAAAATATAAACTCACATTTTTTATTTTTTGTTATTAAAAAATTTGTATTGTGGCATAATCTAAGATAATACAAAAATTATTAAGTAATAGGCATCAATGGAAAACATAAACTCACATTTTTTATTTTTTGTTATTAAAAAATATGTATTGTGGCATAATCTTAGATAATACAAAAATTATTAAGTAATAGGCATCAATGGAAAATATAAACTCACATTTTTTATTTTTTGTTATTAAAAAATATGTATTGTGGCATAATCTAAAATAATACAAAAATTATTAAGTAATACACATCAATGGAAAATATAAACTCACATTTTTTATTTTTTGTTATTAAAAAATTTGTATTGTGGCATAATCTAAGATAATACAAAAATTATTAAGTAATAGGCATCAATGGAAAACATAAACTCACATTTTTTATTTTTTGTTATTAAAAAATATGTATTGTGGCATAATCTTAGATAATACAAAAATTATTAAGTAATAGGCATCAATGGAAAACATAAACTCACATTTTTTGTTTTTTGTTATTAAAAAATATGTATTGTGGCATAATCTAAAATAATACAAAAATTATTAAGTAATACACATCAATGGAAAATATAAACTCACATTTTTTATTTTTTGTTATTAAAAAATTTGTATTGTGGCACAATCTAAGATAATACAAAAATTATTAAGTAATACACATCAATGGAAAATATAAACTCACATTTTTTATTTTTTGTTATTAAAAAATATGTATTGTGGCATAATCTAAAATAATACAAAAATTATTAAGTAATACACATCAATGGAAAATATAAACTCACATTTTTTATTTTTTGTTATTAAAAAATATGTATTGTGGCATAATCTAAAATAATACAAAAATTATTAAGTAATACACATCAATGGAAAACATAAACTCACATTTTTTATTTTTTGTTATTAAAAAATATGTATTGTGGCATAATCTAAGATAATACAAAAATTATTAAGTAATACACATCAATGGAAAATATAAACTCATATTTTTTATTTTTTGTTATTAAAAAATATGTATTGTGGCATAATCTAAGATAATACAAAAATTATTAAGTAATAGACATCAATGGAAAATATAAACTCACATTTTTTATTTTTTGTTATTAAAAAATATGTATTGTGGCATAATCTAAGATAATACAAAAATTATTAAGTAATACACATCAATGGAAAATATAAACTCATATTTTTTATTTTTTGTTATTAAAAAATATGTATTGTGGCATAATCTAAGATAATACAAAAATTATTAAGTAATAGACATCAATGGAAAACAAAAACTCACATT
This sequence comes from Neocrepidodera transversa, assembly GCA_963243735.1. Taxonomy (NCBI): domain Eukaryota; kingdom Metazoa; phylum Arthropoda; class Insecta; order Coleoptera; family Chrysomelidae; genus Neocrepidodera; species Neocrepidodera transversa. The sequence goes on along the minus strand of CAUJLB010000160.1, from coordinate 315,016 downwards.
TTTTATTTTTTGTTATTAAAAAATATGTATTGTGGCATAATCTAAGATAATACAAAAATTATTAAGTAATACACATCAATGGAAAATATAAACTCATATTTTTTATTTTTTGTTATTAAAAAATATGTATTGTGGCATAATCTAAGATAATACAAAAATTATTAAGTAATAGACATCAATGGAAAATATAAACTCACATTTTTTATTTTTTGTTATTAAAAAATATGTATTGTGGCATAATCTAAAATAATACAAAAATTATTAAGTAATATACATCAATGGAAAATATAAACTCACATTTTTTATTTTTTGTTATTAAAAAATATGTATTGTGGCATAATCTAAAATAATACAAAAATTATTAAGTAATTTACATCAATGGAAAATATAAACTCACATTTTTTATTTTTTGTTATTAAAAAATTTGTATTGTGGCATAATCTAAGATAATACAAAAATTATTAAGTAATAGACATCAATGGAAAATATAAACTCACATTTTTTATTTTTTGTTATTAAAAAATATGTATTGTGGCATAATCTAAAATAATACAAAAATTATTAAGTAATAGACATCAATGGAAAATATAAACTCATATTTTTTATTTTTTGTTATTAAAAAATATGTATTGTGGCATAATCTAAGATAATACAAAAATTATTAAGTAATAGACATCAATGGAAAATATAAACTCACATTTTTTATTTTTTGTTATTAAAAAATATGTATTGTGGCATAATCTAAAATAATACAAAAATTATTAAGTAATTTACATCAATGGAAAATATAAACTCACATTTTTTATTTTTTGTTATTAAAAAATTTGTATTGTGGCATAATCTAAGATAATACAAAAATTATTAAGTAATATACATCAATGGAAAATATAAACTCACATTTTTTATTTTTTGTTATTAAAAAATTTGTATTGTGGCATAATCTAAGATAATACAAAAATTATTAAGTAATATACATCAATGGAAAATATAAACTCACATTTTTTATTTTTTGTTATTAAAAAATATGTATTGTGGCATAATCTAAAATAATACAAAAATTATTAAGTAATATACATCAATGGAAAATATAAACTCACATTTTTTATTTTTTGTTATTAAAAAATTTGTATTGTGGCATAATCTAAGATAATACAAAAATTATTAAGTAATACACATCAATGGAAAATATAAACTCACATTTTTTATTTTTTGTTATTAAAAAATATGTATTGTGGCATAATCTAAAATAATACAAAAATTAATAAGTAATACACATCAATGGAAAATATAAACTCACATTTTTTATTTTTTGTTATTAAAAAATATGTATTGTGGCATAATCTAAAATAATACAAAAATTATTAAGTAATACACATCAATGGAAAATATAAACTCACATTTTTTATTTTTTGTTATTAAAAAATATGTATTGTGGCATAATCTAAAATAATACAAAAATTATTAAGTAATACACATCAATGGAAAATATAAACTCACATTTTTTATTTTTTGTTATTAAAAAATTTGTATTGTGGCACAATCTAAGATAATACAAAAATTATTAAGTAATACACATCAATGGAAAATATAAACTCACATTTTTTATTTTTTGTTATTAAAAAATATGTATTGTGGCATAATCTAAAATAATACAAAAATTATTAAGTAATACACATCAATGGAAAATATAAACTCACATTTTTTATTTTTTGTTATTAAAAAATTTGTATTGTGGCATAATCTAAGATAATACAAAAATTATTAAGTAATAGGCATCAATGGAAAACATAAACTCACATTTTTTATTTTTTGTTATTAAAAAATATGTATTGTGGCATAATCTAAAATAATACAAAAATTATTAAGTAATACACATCAATGGAAAATATAAACTCACATTTTTTATTTTTTGTTATTAAAAAATTTGTATTGTGGCATAATCTAAGATAATACAAAAATTATTAAGTAATAGGCATCAATGGAAAACATAAACTCACATTTTTTATTTTTTGTTATTAAAAAATATGTATTGTGGCATAATCTAAGATAATACAAAAATTATTAAGTAATACACATCAATGGAAAATATAAACTCACATTTTTTATTTTTTGTTATTAAAAAATATGTATTGTGGCATAATCTAAGATAATACAAAAATTATTAAGTAATACACATCAATGGAAAACCTAAAATCACATTTTTTATTTTTTGTTATTAAAAAATATGTATTGTGGCATAATCTAAGATAATATAAAAATTATTAAGTAATACACATCAATGGAAAATATAAACTCACATTTTTTATTTTTTGTTATTAAAAAATATGTATTGTGGCATAATCTAAGATAATATAAAAATTATTAAGTAATACACATCAATGGAAAGTATAAACTCACATTTTTTATTTTTTGTTATTAAAAAATATGTATTGTGGCATAATCTAAGATAATATAAAAATTATTAAGTAATACACATCAATGGAAAGTATAAACTCACATTTTTTATTTTTTGTTATTAAAAAATATGTATTGTGGCATAATCTAAGATAATATAAAAATTATTAAGTAATACACATCAATGGAAAGTATAAACTCACATTTTTTATTTTTTGTTATTAAAAAATATGTATTGTGGCATAATCTAAGATAATATAAAAATTATTAAGTAATACACATCAATGGAAAATATAAACTCACATTTTTTATTTTTTGTTATTAAAAAATATGTATTGTGGCATAATCTAAGATAATATAAAAATTATTAAGTAATACACATCAATGGAAAATATAAACTCACATTTTTTGTTTTTTGTTTTTAAAAAATATGTATTGTGGCATAATCTAAGATAATACAAAAATTATTAAGTAATACACATCAATGGAAAACCTAAAATCACATTTTTTATTTTTTGTTATTAAAAAATATGTATTGTGGCATAATCTAAGATAATATAAAAATTATTAAGTAATACACATCAATGGAAAACCTAAAATCACATTTTTTATTTTTTGTTATTAAAAAATATGTATTGTGGCATAATCTAAGATAATATAAAAATTATTAAGTAATACACATCAATGGAAAGTATAAACTCACATTTTTTATTTTTTGTTATTAAAAAATATGTATTGTGGCATAATCTAAGATAATATAAAAATTATTAAGTAATACACATCAATGGAAAGTATAAACTCACATTTTTTATTTTTTGTTATTAAAAAATATGTATTGTGGCATAATCTAAGATAATATAAAAATTATTAAGTAATACACATCAATGGAAAGTATAAACTCACATTTTTTATTTTTTGTTATTAAAAAATATGTATTGTGGCATAATCTAAGATAATATAAAAATTATTAAGTAATACACATCAATGGAAAATATAAACTCACATTTTTTATTTTTTGTTATTAAAAAATATGTATTGTGGCATAATCTAAGATAATATAAAAATTATTAAGTAATACACATCAATGGAAAATATAAACTCACATTTTTTGTTTTTTGTTTTTAAAAAATATGTATTGTGGCATAATCTAAGATAATACAAAAATTATTAAGTAATACACATCAATGGAAAATATAAACTCACATTTTTTATTTTTTGTTATTAAAAAATATGTATTGTGGCATAATCTAAGATAATACAAAAATTATTAAGTAATACACATCAATGGAAAATATAAACTCACATTTTTTATTTTTTGTTATTAAAAAATATGTATTGTGGCATAATCTAAGATAATACAAAAATTATTAAGTAATACACATCAATGGAAAACCTAAAATCACATTTTTTATTTTTTGTTATTAAAAAATATGTATTGTGGCATAATCTAAGATAATACAAAAATTATTAAGTAATAGACATCAATGGAAAATATAAACTCACATTTTTTATTTTTTGTTATTAAAAAATATGTATTGTGGCATAATCTAAGATAATACAAAAATTATTAAGTAATAGACATCAATGGAAAACATAAACTCACATTTTTTATTTTTTGTTTTTAAAAAATATGTATTGTGGCATAATCTAAGATAATACAAAAATTATTAAGTAATAGACATCAATGGAAAATATAAACTCACATTTTTTGTTTTTTGTTTTTAAAAAATATGTATTGTGGCATAATCTAAGATAATACAAAAATTATTAAGTAATACACATCAATGGAAAATATAAACTCACATTTTTTATTTTTTGTTATTAAAAAATATGTATTGTGGCATAATCTAAGATAATACAAAAATTATTAAGTAATACACATCAATGGAAAATATAAACTCACATTTTTTATTTTTTGTTATTAAAAAATATGTATTGTGGCATAATCTAAGATAATACAAAAATTATTAAGTAATAGACATCAATGGAAAACATAAACTCACATTTTTTATTTTTTGTTTTTAAAAAATATGTATTGTGGCATAATCTAAGATAATACAAAAATTATTAAGTAATAGACATCAATGGAAAATATAAACTCACATTTTTTGTTTTTTGTTTTTAAAAAATATGTATTGTGGCATAATCTAAGATAATACAAAAATTATTAAGTAATACACATCAATGGAAAATATAAACTCACATTTTTTATTTTTTGTTATTAAAAAATATGTATTGTGGCATAATCTAAGATAATACAAAAATTATTAAGTAATACACATCAATGGAAAATATAAACTCACATTTTTTATTTTTTGTTATTAAAAAATATGTATTGTGGCATAATCTAAGATAATACAAAAATTATTAAGTAATACACATCAATGGAAAACCTAAAATCACATTTTTTATTTTTTGTTATTAAAAAATATGTATTGTGGCATAATCTAAGATAATACAAAAATTATTAAGTAATAGACATCAATGGAAAACATAAACTCACATTTTTTATTTTTTGTTTTTAAAAAATATGTATTGTGGCATAATCTAAGATAATACAAAAATTATTAAGTAATAGACATCAATGGAAAATATAAACTCACATTTTTTGTTTTTTGTTTTTAAAAAATATGTATTGTGGCATAATCTAAGATAATACAAAAATTATTAAGTAATACACATCAATGGAAAATATAAACTCACATTTTTTATTTTTTGTTTTTAAAAAATATGTATTGTGGCATAATCTAAGATAATACAAAAATTATTAAGTAATACACATCAATGGAAAATATAAACTCACATTTTTTATTTTTTGTTTTTAAAAAATATGTATTGTGGCATAATCTAAGATAATACAAAAATTATTAAGTAATACACATCAATGGAAAATATAAACTCACATTTTTTATTTTTTGTTTTTAAAAAATATGTATTGTGGCATAATCTAAGATAATACAAAAATTATTAAGTAATAGACATCAATGGAAAATATAAACTCACATTTTTTGTTTTTTGTTTTTAAAAAATATGTATTGTGGCATAATCTAAGATAATACAAAAATTATTAAGTAATACACATCAATGGAAAATATAAACTCACATTTTTTATTTTTTGTTATTAAAAAATATGTATTGTGGCATAATCTAAGATAATACAAAAATTATTAAGTAATACACATCAATGGAAAATATAAACTCACATTTTTTATTTTTTGTTATTAAAAAATATGTATTGTGGCATAATCTAAGATAATACAAAAATTATTAAGTAATAGACATCAATGGAAAACAAAAACTCACATTTTTTATTTTTTGTTATTAAAAAATATGTATTGTGGCATAATCTAAGATAATACAAAAATTATTAAGTAATACACATCAATGGAAAATATAAACTCATATTTTTTATTTTTTGTTATTAAAAAATATGTATTGTGGCATAATCTAAGATAATACAAAAATTATTAAGTAATAGACATCAATGGAAAATATAAACTCACATTTTTTATTTTTTGTTATTAAAAAATATGTATTGTGGCATAATCTAAGATAATACAAAAAATTATTAAGTAATACACATCAATGGAAAATATAAACTCACATTTTTTATTTTTTGTTATTAAAAAATTTGTATTGTGGCATAATCTAATATGATACAAAAAATTATTAAGTAATACACATCAATGGAAAATATAAACTCACATTTTTTATTTTTTGTTATTAAAAAATATGTATTGTGGCATAATCTAAAATAATACAAAAATTATTAAGTAATATACATCAATGGAAAATATAAACTCACATTTTTTATTTTTTGTTATTAAAAAATATGTATTGTGGCATAATCTAAAATAATACAAAAATTATTAAGTAATATACATCAATGGAAAATATAAACTCACATTTTTTATTTTTTGTTATTAAAAAATATGTATTGTGGCATAATCTAAAATAATACAAAAATTATTAAGTAATATACATCAATGGAAAATATAAACTCACATTTTTTATTTTTTGTTATTAAAAAATTTGTATTGTGGCATAATCTAAAATAATACAAAAATTAATAAGTAATACATATCAATGGAAAATATAAACTCACATTTTTTATTTTTTGTTATTAAAAAATTTGTATTGTGGCACAATCTAAGATAATACAAAAATTATTAAGTAATACACATCAATGGAAAATATAAACTCACATTTTTTATTTTTTGTTATTAAAAAATATGTATTGTGGCATAATCTAAAATAATACAAAAATTATTAAGTAATATACATCAATGGAAAATATAAACTCACATTTTTTATTTTTTGTTATTAAAAAATATGTATTGTGGCATAATCTAAAATAATACAAAAATTATTAAGTAATATACATCAATGGAAAATATAAACTCACATTTTTTATTTTTTGTTATTAAAAAATTTGTATTGTGGCATAATCTAAAATAATACAAAAATTAATAAGTAATACATATCAATGGAAAATATAAACTCACATTTTTTATTTTTTGTTATTAAAAAATTTGTATTGTGGCACAATCTAAGATAATACAAAAATTATTAAGTAATACACATCAATGGAAAATATAAACTCACATTTTTTATTTTTTGTTATTAAAAAATATGTATTGTGGCATAATCTAAAATAATACAAAAATTATTAAGTAATACACATCAATGGAAAATATAAACTCACATTTTTTATTTTTTGTTATTAAAAAATATGTATTGTGGCATAATCTAAAATAATACAAAAATTATTAAGTAATACACATCAATGGAAAATATAAACTCACATTTTTTATTTTTTGTTATTAAATAATATGTATTGTGGCATAATCTAAAATAATACAAAAATTAATAAGTAATACATATCAATGGAAAATATAAACTCACATTTTTTATTTTTTGTTATTAAAAAATTTGTATTGTGGCACAATCTAAGATAATACAAAAATTATTAAGTAATACACATCAATGGAAAATATAAACTCACATTTTTTATTTTTTGTTATTAAAAAATATGTATTGTGGCATAATCTAAAATAATACAAAAATTATTAAGTAATAGACATCAATGGAAAATATAAACTCACATTTTTTATTTTTTGTTATTAAAAAATATGTATTGTGGCATAATCTAAGATAATACAAAAATTATTAAGTAATACACATCAATGGAAAATATAAACTCACATTTTTTATTTTTTGTTATTAAAAAATATGTATTGCGGCATAATCTAAAATAATACAAAAATTATTAAGTAATACACATCAATGGAAAATATAAACTCACATTTTTTATTTTTTGTTTTTAAATAATATGTATTGTGGCATAATCTAAAATAATACAAAAATTAATAAGTAATACATATCAATGGAAAATATAAACTCACATTTTTTATTTTTTGTTATTAAAAAATTTGTATTGTGGCACAATCTAAGATAATACAAAAATTATTAAGTAATACACATCAATGGAAAATATAAACTCACATTTTTTATTTTTTGTTATTAAAAAATATGTATTGTGGCATAATCTAAAATAATACAAAAATTATTAAGTAATACACATCAATGGAAAATATAAACTCACATTTTTTATTTTTTGTTATTAAATAATATGTATTGTGGCATAATCTAAAATAATACAAAAATTAATAAGTAATACATATCAATGGAAAATATAAACTCACATTTTTTATTTTTTGTTATTAAAAAATTTGTATTGTGGCACAATCTAAGATAATACAAAAATTATTAAGTAATACACATCAATGGAAAATATAAACTCACATTTTTTATTTTTTGTTATTAAAAAATATGTATTGTGGCATAATCTAAAATAATACAAAAATTATTAAGTAATACACATCAATGGAAAATATAAACTCACATTTTTTATTTTTTGTTATTAAAAAATATGTATTGTGGCATAATCTAAAATAATACAAAAATTATTAAGTAATAGACATCAATGGAAAATATAAACTCACATTTTTTATTTTTTGTTATTAAAAAATATGTATTGTGGCATAATCTAAGATAATACAAAAATTATTAAGTAATACACATCAATGGAAAATATAAACTCACATTTTTTATTTTTTGTTATTAAAAAATATGTATTGTGGCATAATCTAAGATAATACAAAAATTATTAAGTAATAGACATCAATGGAAAATATAAACTCACATTTTTTATTTTTTGTTATTAAAAAATTTGTATTGTGGCATAATCTAAGATAATACAAAAATTATTAAGTAATAGGCATCAATGGAAAACATAAACTCACATTTTTTATTTTTTGTTATTAAAAAATATGTATTGTGGCATAATCTAAAATAATACAAAAATTATTAAGTAATACACATCAATGGAAAATATAAACTCACATTTTTTATTTTTTGTTATTAAAAAATTTGTATTGTGGCATAATCTAAGATAATACAAAAATTATTAAGTAATAGGCATCAATGGAAAACATAAACTCACATTTTTTATTTTTTGTTATTAAAAAATATGTATTGTGGCATAATCTTAGATAATACAAAAATTATTAAGTAATACACATCAATGGAAAATATAAACTCACATTTTTTATTTTTTGTTATTAAAAAATTTGTATTGTGGCATAATCTAAGATAATACAAAAATTATTAAGTAATAGGCATCAATGGAAAACATAAACTCACATTTTTTATTTTTTGTTATTAAAAAATATGTATTGTGGCATAATCTTAGAAAATACAAAAATTATTAAGTAATACACATCAATGGAAAATATAAACTCACATTTTTTATTTTTTGTTATTAAAAAATATGTATTGTGGCATAATCTAAAATAATACAAAAATTATTAAGTAATACACATCAATGGAAAATATAAACTCACATTTTTTATTTTTTGTTATTAAAAAATTTGTATTGTGGCATAATCTAAGATAATACAAAAATTATTAAGTAATAGGCATCAATGGAAAACATAAACTCACATTTTTTATTTTTTGTTATTAAAAAATATGTATTGTGGCATAATCTTAGATAATACAAAAATTATTAAGTAATAGGCATCAATGGAAAACATAAACTCACATTTTTTGTTTTTTGTTATTAAAAAATATGTATTGTGGCATAATCTAAAATAATACAAAAATTATTAAGTAATACACATCAATGGAAAATATAAACTCACATTTTTTATTTTTTGTTATTAAAAAATTTGTATTGTGGCACAATCTAAGATAATACAAAAATTATTAAGTAATACACATCAATGGAAAATATAAACTCACATTTTTTATTTTTTGTTATTAAAAAATATGTATTGTGGCATAATCTAAAATAATACAAAAATTATTAAGTAATACACATCAATGGAAAATATAAACTCACATTTTTTATTTTTTGTTATTAAAAAATTTGTATTGTGGCATAATCTAAGATAATACAAAAATTATTAAGTAATAGGCATCAATGGAAAACATAAACTCACATTTTTTATTTTTTGTTATTAAAAAATATGTATTGTGGCATAATCTTAGATAATACAAAAATTATTAAGTAATACACATCAATGGAAAATATAAACTCACATTTTTTATTTTTTGTTATTAAAAAATTTGTATTGTGGCATAATCTAAGATAATACAAAAATTATTAAGTAATACACATCAATGGAAAATATAAACTCACATTTTTTATTTTTTGTTATTAAAAAATATGTATTGTGGCATAATCTAAAATAATACAAAAATTATTAAGTAATACACATCAATGGAAAATATAAACTCACATTTTTTATTTTTTGTTATTAAAAAATTTGTATTGTGGCATAATCTAAGATAATACAAAAATTATTAAGTAATAGGCATCAATGGAAAACATAAACTCACATTTTTTATTTTTTGTTATTAAAAAATATGTATTGTGGCATAATCTTAGATAATACAAAAATTATTAAGTAATAGGCATCAATGGAAAATATAAACTCACATTTTTTATTTTTTGTTATTAAAAAATATGTATTGTGGCATAATCTAAAATAATACAAAAATTATTAAGTAATACACATCAATGGAAAATATAAACTCACATTTTTTATTTTTTGTTATTAAAAAATTTGTATTGTGGCATAATCTAAGATAATACAAAAATTATTAAGTAATAGGCATCAATGGAAAACATAAACTCACATTTTTTATTTTTTGTTATTAAAAAATATGTATTGTGGCATAATCTTAGATAATACAAAAATTATTAAGTAATAGGCATCAATGGAAAACATAAACTCACATTTTTTGTTTTTTGTTATTAAAAAATATGTATTGTGGCATAATCTAAAATAATACAAAAATTATTAAGTAATACACATCAATGGAAAATATAAACTCACATTTTTTATTTTTTGTTATTAAAAAATTTGTATTGTGGCACAATCTAAGATAATACAAAAATTATTAAGTAATACACATCAATGGAAAATATAAACTCACATTTTTTATTTTTTGTTATTAAAAAATATGTATTGTGGCATAATCTAAAATAATACAAAAATTATTAAGTAATACACATCAATGGAAAATATAAACTCACATTTTTTATTTTTTGTTATTAAAAAATATGTATTGTGGCATAATCTAAAATAATACAAAAATTATTAAGTAATACACATCAATGGAAAATATAAACTCACATTTTTTATTTTTTGTTATTAAAAAATATGTATTGTGGCATAATCTAAAATAATACAAAAATTATTAAGTAATACACATCAATGGAAAATATAAACTCACATTTTTTATTTTTTGTTATTAAAAAATATGTATTGTGGCATAATCTAAAATAATACAAAAATTATTAAGTAATACACATCAATGGAAAACATAAACTCACATTTTTTATTTTTTGTTATTAAAAAATATGTATTGTGGCATAATCTAAAATAATACAAAAATTATTAAGTAATACACATCAATGGAAAATATAAACTCACATTTTTTATTTTTTGTTATTAAAAAATATGTATTGTGGCATAATCTAAAATAATACAAAAATTATTAAGTAATACACATCAATGGAAAATATAAACTCACATTTTTTAATTTTTGTTATTAAAAAATATGTATTGTGGCATAATCTAAAATAATACAAAAATTATTAAGTAATACACATCAATGGAAAATATAAACTCACATTTTTTATTTTTTGTTATTAAAAAATATGTATTGTGGCATAATCTAAAATAATACAAAAATTATTAAGTAATACACATCAATGGAAAACATAAACTCACATTTTTTATTTTTTGTTATTAAAAAATATGTATTGTGGCATAATCTTAGATAATACAAAAATTATTAAGTAATAGACATCAATGGAAAACAAAAACTCACATTTTTTATTTTTTGTTATTAAAAAATATGTATTGTGGCATAATCTAAGATAATACAAAAATTATTAAGTAATACACATCAATGGAAAATATAAACTCATATTTTTTATTTTTTGTTATTAAAAAATATGTATTGTGGCATAATCTAAGATAATACAAAAATTATTAAGTAATAGACATCAATGGAAAATATAAACTCACATTTTTTATTTTTTGTTATTAAAAAATATGTATTGTGGCATAATCTAAAATAATACAAAAATTATTAAGTAATATACATCAATGGAAAATATAAACTCACATTTTTTATTTTTTGTTATTAAAAAATATGTATTGTGGCATAATCTAAAATAATACAAAAATTATTAAGTAATTTACATCAATGGAAAATATAAACTCACATTTTTTATTTTTTGTTATTAAAAAATTTGTATTGTGGCATAATCTAAGATAATACAAAAATTATTAAGTAATAGACATCAATGGAAAATATAAACTCACATTTTTTATTTTTTGTTATTAAAAAATATGTATTGTGGCATAATCTAAAATAATACAAAAATTATTAAGTAATAGACATCAATGGAAAATATAAACTCATATTTTTTATTTTTTGTTATTAAAAAATATGTATTGTGGCATAATCTAAGATAATACAAAAATTATTAAGTAATAGACATCAATGGAAAATATAAACTCACATTTTTTATTTTTTGTTATTAAAAAATATGTATTGTGGCATAATCTAAAATAATACAAAAATTATTAAGTAATTTACATCAATGGAAAATATAAACTCACATTTTTTATTTTTTGTTATTAAAAAATTTGTATTGTGGCATAATCTAAGATAATACAAAAATTATTAAGTAATATACATCAATGGAAAATATAAACTCACATTTTTTATTTTTTGTTATTAAAAAATTTGTATTGTGGCATAATCTAAGATAATACAAAAATTATTAAGTAATATACATCAATGGAAAATATAAACTCACATTTTTTATTTTTTGTTATTAAAAAATATGTATTGTGGCATAATCTAAAATAATACAAAAATTATTAAGTAATATACATCAATGGAAAATATAAACTCACATTTTTTATTTTTTGTTATTAAAAAATTTGTATTGTGGCATAATCTAAGATAATACAAAAATTATTAAGTAATACACATCAATGGAAAATATAAACTCACATTTTTTATTTTTTGTTATTAAAAAATATGTATTGTGGCATAATCTAAAATAATACAAAAATTAATAAGTAATACACATCAATGGAAAATATAAACTCACATTTTTTATTTTTTGTTATTAAAAAATATGTATTGTGGCATAATCTAAAATAATACAAAAATTATTAAGTAATACACATCAATGGAAAATATAAACTCACATTTTTTATTTTTTGTTATTAAAAAATATGTATTGTGGCATAATCTAAAATAATACAAAAATTATTAAGTAATACACATCAATGGAAAATATAAACTCACATTTTTTATTTTTTGTTATTAAAAAATTTGTATTGTGGCACAATCTAAGATAATACAAAAATTATTAAGTAATACACATCAATGGAAAATATAAACTCACATTTTTTATTTTTTGTTATTAAAAAATATGTATTGTGGCATAATCTAAAATAATACAAAAATTATTAAGTAATACACATCAATGGAAAATATAAACTCACATTTTTTATTTTTTGTTATTAAAAAATTTGTATTGTGGCATAATCTAAGATAATACAAAAATTATTAAGTAATAGGCATCAATGGAAAACATAAACTCACATTTTTTATTTTTTGTTATTAAAAAATATGTATTGTGGCATAATCTAAAATAATACAAAAATTATTAAGTAATACACATCAATGGAAAATATAAACTCACATTTTTTATTTTTTGTTATTAAAAAATTTGTATTGTGGCATAATCTAAGATAATACAAAAATTATTAAGTAATAGGCATCAATGGAAAACATAAACTCACATTTTTTATTTTTTGTTATTAAAAAATATGTATTGTGGCATAATCTAAAATAATACAAAAATTATTAAGTAATACACATCAATGGAAAATATAAACTCACATTTTTTATTTTTTGTTATTAAAAAATTTGTATTGTGGCATAATCTAAGATAATACAAAAATTATTAAGTAATAGGCATCAATGGAAAACATAAACTCACATTTTTTATTTTTTGTTATTAAAAAATTTGTATTGTGGCATAATCTAAAATAATACAAAAATTATTAAGTAATACACATCAATGGAAAATATAAACTCACATTTTTTATTTTTTGTTATTAAAAAATTTGTATTGTGGCATAATCTAAGATAATACAAAAATTATTAAGTAATACACATCAATGGAAAATATAAACTCACATTTTTTATTTTTTGTTATTAAAAAATTTGTATTGTGGCACAATCTAAAATAATACAAAAATTATTAAGTAATACACATCAATGGAAAATATAAACTCACATTTTTTATTTTTTGTTATTAAAAAATATGTATTGTGGCATAATCTAAAATAATACAAAAATTATTAAGTAATAGACATCAATGGAAAACATAAACTCACATTTTTTATTTTTTGTTATTAAAAAAATGTATTGTGGCATAATCTAAGATAATTCAAAAATTATTAAGTAATACACATCAATGGAAAATATAAACTCACATTTTTTATTTTTTGTTATTAAAAAATATGTATTGTGGCATAATCTAAAATAATACAAAAATTATTAAGTAATACACATCAATGGAAAATATAAACTCACATTTTTTATTTTTTGTTATTAAAAAATATGTATTGTGGCATAATCTAAAATAATACAAAAATTATTAAGTAATAGACATCAATGGAAAATATAAACTCACATTTTTTATTTTTTGTTATTAAAAAATATGTATTGTGGCATAATCTAAGATAATACAAAAATTATTAAGTAATACACATCAATGGAAAATATAAACTCACATTTTTTATTTTTTGTTATTAAAAAATATGTATTGTGGCATAATCTAAAATAATACAAAAATTATTAAGTAATAGACATCAATGGAAAACATAAACTCACATTTTTTATTTTTTGTTATTAAAAAATATGTATTGTGGCATAATCTAAAATAATACAAAAATTATTAAGTTATACACATCAATGGAAAATATAAACTCACATTTTTTATTTTTTGTTATTAAAAAATATGTATTGTGGCATAATCTAAAATAATACAAAAATTATTAAGTAATAGACATCAATGGAAAACATAAACTCACATTTTTTATTTTTTGTTATTAAAAAAATGTATTGTGGCATAATCTAAGATAATTCAAAAATTATTAAGTAATACACATCAATGGAAAATATAAACTCACATTTTTTATTTTTTGTTATTAAAAAATATGTATTGTGGCATAATCTAAAATAATACAAAAATTATTAAGTTATACACATCAATGGAAAATATAAACTCACATTTTTTATTTTTTGTTATTAAAAAATATGTATTGTGGCATAATCTAAAATAATACAAAAATTATTAAGTAATAGACATCAATGGAAAACATAAACTCACATTTTTTATTTTTTGTTATTAAAAAAATGTATTGTGGCATAATCTAAGATAATTCAAAAATTATTAAGTAATAGACATCAATGGAAAATATAAACTCACATTTTTTATTTTTTGTTATTAAAAAATATGTATTGTGGCATAATCTAAGATAATACAAAAATTATTAAGTAATACACATCAATGGAAAATATAAACTCACATTTTTTATTTTTTGTTATTAAAAAATATGTATTGTGGCATAATCTAAAATAATACAAAAATTATTAAGTAATAGACATCAATGGAAAACATAAACTCACATTTTTTATTTTTTGTTATTAAAAAATATGTATTGTGGCATAATCTAAGATAATACAAAAATTATTAAGTAATACACATCAATGGAAAATATAAACTCACATTTTTTATTTTTTGTTATTAAAAAATATGTATTGTTGCATAATCTAAAATAATACAAAAATTATTAAGTTATACACATCAATGGAAAATATAAACTCACATTTTTTATTTTTTGTTATTAAAAAATATGTATTGTGGCATAATCTAAGATAATACAAAAATTATTAAGTAATAGACATCAATGGAAAATATAAACTCATATTTTTTATTTTTTGTTATTAAAAAATATGTATTGTGGCATAATCTAAGATAATACAAAAATTATTAAGTAATAGACATCAATGGAAAATATAAACTCACATTTTTTATTTTTTGTTATTAAAAAATATGTATTGTGGCATAATCTAAGATAATACAAAAATTATTAAGTAATAGACATCAATGGAAAACAAAAACTCACATTTTTTATTTTTTGTTATTAAAAAATATGTATTGTGGCATAATCTAAGATAATACAAAAATTATTAAGTAATACACATCAATGGAAAATATAAACTCATATTTTTTATTTTTTGTTATTAAAAAATATGTATTGTGGCATAATCTAAGATAATACAAAAATTATTAAGTAATAGACATCAATGGAAAATATAAACTCACATTTTTTATTTTTTGTTATTAAAAAATATGTATTGTGGCATAATCTAAGATAATACAAAAAATTATTAAGTAATACACATCAATGGAAAATATAAACTCACATTTTTTATTTTTTGTTATTAAAAAATTTGTATTGTGGCATAATCTAATATGATACAAAAAATTATTAAGTAATACACATCAATGGAAAATATAAACTCACATTTTTTATTTTTTGTTATTAAAAAATATGTATTGTGGCATAATCTAAAATAATACAAAAATTATTAAGTAATATACATCAATGGAAAATATAAACTCACATTTTTTATTTTTTGTTATTAAAAAATATGTATTGTGGCATAATCTAAAATAATACAAAAATTATTAAGTAATATACATCAATGGAAAATATAAACTCACATTTTTTATTTTTTGTTATTAAAAAATTTGTATTGTGGCATAATCTAAAATAATACAAAAATTAATAAGTAATACATATCAATGGAAAATATAAACTCACATTTTTTATTTTTTGTTATTAAAAAATTTGTATTGTGGCACAATCTAAGATAATACAAAAATTATTAAGTAATACACATCAATGGAAAATATAAACTCACATTTTTTATTTTTTGTTATTAAAAAATATGTATTGTGGCATAATCTAAAATAATACAAAAATTATTAAGTAATACACATCAATGGAAAATATAAACTCACATTTTTTATTTTTTGTTATTAAAAAATATGTATTGTGGCATAATCTAAAATAATACAAAAATTATTAAGTAATACACATCAATGGAAAATATAAACTCACATTTTTTATTTTTTGTTATTAAATAATATGTATTGTGGCATAATCTAAAATAATACAAAAATTAATAAGTAATACATATCAATGGAAAATATAAACTCACATTTTTTATTTTTTGTTATTAAAAAATTTGTATTGTGGCACAATCTAAGATAATACAAAAATTATTAAGTAATACACATCAATGGAAAATATAAACTCACATTTTTTATTTTTTGTTATTAAAAAATATGTATTGTGGCATAATCTAAAATAATACAAAAATTATTAAGTAATACACATCAATGGAAAATATAAACTCACATTTTTTATTTTTTGTTATTAAAAAATATGTATTGTGGCATAATCTAAAATAATACAAAAATTATTAAGTAATAGACATCAATGGAAAATATAAACTCACATTTTTTATTTTTTGTTATTAAAAAATATGTATTGTGGCATAATCTAAGATAATACAAAAATTATTAAGTAATAGACATCAATAGAAAATATAAACTCACATTTTTTATTTTTTGTTATTAAAAAATATGTATTGTGGCATAATCTAAGATAATACAAAAATTATTAAGTAATAGACATCAATGGAAAATATAAACTCACATTTTTTATTTTTTGTTATTAAAAAATATGTATTGTGGCATAATCTAAGATAATACAAAAATTATTAAGTAATAGACATCAATGGAAAATATAAACTCACATTTTTTATTTTTTGTTATTAAAAAATATGTATTGTGGCATAATCTAAGATAATACAAAAATTATTAAGTAATAGACATCAATGGAAAATATAAACTCACATTTTTTATTTTTTGTTATTAAAAAATATGTATTGTGGCATAATCTAAGATAATACAAAAATTATTAAGTAATAGACATCAATGGAAAATATAAACTCATATTTTTTATTTTTTGTTATTAAAAAATATGTATTGTGGCATAATCTAAGATAATACAAAAATTATTAAGTAATAGACATCAATGGAAAACAAAAACTCACATTTTTTATTTTTTGTTATTAAAAAATATGTATTGTGGCATAATCTAAGATAATACAAAAATTATTAAGTAATAGACATCAATGGAAAACAAAAACTCCCTTTTTTTATTTTTTGTTATTAAAAAATATGTATTGTGGCATAATCTAAGATAATACAAAAATTATTAAGTAATAGACATCAATGGAAAATATAAACTCATATTTTTTATTTTTTGTTATTAAAAAATATGTATTGTGGCATAATCTAAGATAATACAAAAATTATTAAGTAATAGACATCAATGGAAAACAAAAACTCACATTTTTTATTTTTTGTTATTAAAAAATATGTATTGTGGCATAATCTAAAATAATACAAAAATTATTAAGTAATAGACATCAATGGAAAATATAAACTCACATTTTTTATTTTTTGTTATTAAAAAATATGTATTGTGGCATAATCTAAGATAATACAAAAATTATTAAGTAATAGACATCAATGGAAAACAAAAACTCACATTTTTTATTTTTTGTTATTAAAAAATATGTATTGTGGCATAATCTAAGATAATACAAAAATTATTAAGTAATAGACATCAATGGAAAATATAAACTCACATTTTTTATTTTTTGTTATTAAAAAATATGTATTGTGGCATAATCTAAGATAATACAAAAAATTATTAAGTAATACACATCAATGGAAAATATAAACTCACATTTTTTATTTTTTGTTATTAAAAAATTTGTATTGTGGCATAATCTAATATGATACAAAAAATTATTAAGTAATACACATCAATGGAAAATATAAACTCACATTTTTTATTTTTTGTTATTAAAAAATATGTATTGTGGCATAATCTAAAATAATACAAAAATTATTAAGTAATATACATCAATGGAAAATATAAACTCACATTTTTTATTTTTTGTTATTAAAAAATATGTATTGTGGCATAATCTAAAATAATACAAAAATTATTAAGTAATATACATCAATGGAAAATATAAACTCACATTTTTTATTTTTTGTTATTAAAAAATTTGTATTGTGGCACAATCTAAGATAATACAAAAATTATTAAGTAATACACATCAATGGAAAATATAAACTCACATTTTTTATTTTTTGTTATTAAAAAATTTGTATTGTGGCACAATCTAAGATAATACAAAAATTATTAAGTAATACACATCAATGGAAAATATAAACTCACATTTTTTATTTTTTGTTATTAAAAAATTTGTATTGTGGCACAATCTAAGATAATACAAAAATTATTAAGTAATACACATCAATGGAAAATATAAACTCACATTTTTTATTTTTTGTTATTAAAAAATTTGTATTGTGGCATAATCTAAAATAATACAAAAATTAATAAGTAATACATATCAATGGAAAATATAAACTCACATTTTTTATTTTTTGTTATTAAAAAATTTGTATTGTGGCACAATCTAAGATAATACAAAAATTATTAAGTAATACACATCAATGGAAAATATAAACTCACATTTTTTATTTTTTGTTATTAAAAAATATGTATTGTGGCATAATCTAAAATAATACAAAAATTATTAAGTAATACACATCAATGGAAAATATAAACTCACATTTTTTATTTTTTGTTATTAAAAAATATGTATTGTGGCATAATCTAAAATAATACAAAAATTATTAAGTAATACACATCAATGGAAAATATAAACTCACATTTTTTATTTTTTGTTATTAAAAAATATGTATTGTGGCATAATCTAAAATAATACAAAAATTAATAAGTAATACATATCAATGGAAAATATAAACTCACATTTTTTATTAAAAAATTTGTATTGTGGCACAATCTAAGATAATACAAAAATTATTAAGTAATACACATCAATGGAAAATATAAACTCACATTTTTTATTTTTTGTTATTAAAAAATATGTATTGTGGCATAATCTAAAATAATACAAAAATTATTAAGTAATAGACATCAATGGAAAACATAAACTCACATTTTTTATTTTTTGTTATTAAAAAATATGTATTGTGGCATAATCTAAAATAATACAAAAATTATTAAGTAATACACATCAATGGAAAATATAAACTCACATTTTTTATTTTTTGTTATTAAAAAATTTGTATTGTGGCACAATCTAAGATAATACAAAAATTATTAAGTAATACACATCAATGGAAAATATAAACTCACATTTTTTATTTTTTGTTATTAAAAAATATGTATTGTGGCATAATCTAAAATAATACAAAAATTATTAAGTAATACACATCAATGGAAAATATAAACTCACATTTTTTATTTTTTGTTATTAAAAAATTTGTATTGTGGCATAATCTAAGATAATACAAAAATTATTAAGTAATAGGCATCAATGGAAAACATAAACTCACATTTTTTATTTTTTGTTATTAAAAAATATGTATTGTGGCATAATCTAAAATAATACAAAAATTATTAAGTAATACACATCAATGGAAAATATAAACTCACATTTTTTATTTTTTGTTATTAAAAAATTTGTATTGTGGCATAATCTAAGATAATACAAAAATTATTAAGTAATACACATCAATGGAAAATATAAACTCACATTTTTTATTTTTTGTTATTAAAAAATATGTATTGTGGCATAATCTAAAATAATACAAAAATTATTAAGTAATACACATCAATGGAAAATATAAACTCACATTTTTTATTTTTTGTTATTAAAAAATTTGTATTGTGGCATAATCTAAGATAATACAAAAATTATTAAGTAATAGGCATCAATGGAAAACATAAACTCACATTTTTTATTTTTTGTTATTAAAAAATATGTATTGTGGCATAATCTTAGATAATACAAAAATTATTAAGTAATAGGCATCAATGGAAAACATAAACTCACATTTTTTGTTTTTTGTTATTAAAAAATATGTATTGTGGCATAATCTAAAATAATACAAAAATTATTAAGTAATACACATCAATGGAAAATATAAACTCACATTTTTTATTTTTTGTTATTAAAAAATTTGTATTGTGGCACAATCTAAGATAATACAAAAATTATTAAGTAATACACATCAATGGAAAATATAAACTCACATTTTTTATTTTTTGTTATTAAAAAATATGTATTGTGGCATAATCTAAAATAATACAAAAATTATTAAGTAATACACATCAATGGAAAATATAAACTCACATTTTTTATTTTTTGTTATTAAAAAATATGTATTGTGGCATAATCTAAAATAATACAAAAATTATTAAGTAATACACATCAATGGAAAACATAAACTCACATTTTTTATTTTTTGTTATTAAAAAATATGTATTGTGGCATAATCTAAAATTATACAAAAATTATTAAGTAATACACATCAATGGAAAACATAAACTCACATTTTTTATTTTTTGTTATTAAAAAATATGTATTGTGGCATAATCTAAAATAATACAAAAATTATTAAGTAATAGACATCAATGGAAAACATAAACTCACATTTTTTATTTTTTGTTATTAAAAAATATGTATTGTGGCATAATCTTAGATAATACAAAAATTATTAAGTAATAGACATCAATGGAAAACATAAACTCACATTTTTTGTTTTTTGTTATTAAAAAATATGTATTGTGGCATAATCTAAGATAATACAAAAATTATTAAGTAATAGACATCAATGGAAAATATAAACTCACATTTTTTATTTTTTGTTATTAAAAAATATGTATTGTGGCATAATCTAAAATTAGACAAAAATTATTAAGTAATTTTTTTTTTTTTTTTTTTTTTTTTTTTTTTTTTTTTTTTTTTTAGTATTTACAGAATATATTTGTACAGAAAAAAAAAATAAAAAGAAAGACACTTATAACTAGTATCACAGGTAAGGGGTTAGTTTACAATGTTTGATTAAATACAGTATAATTTGTCAGAAGAGTTTCTCAAGCTTTTTTTAAAAAAAATATAATTTGTTAGAGAAGTTTTTCATAGTCCCTGCTTTAATTTTTTTGAACCGATCGTTCCTTAACATTGAAATCCATTCGGCAAGGTTTTTCTTTTTTTCCAGATTGTTGTAAATTAAACCGCTATATATCCAGCACCAAACATTATAATCGAGGTCGTTTTTAAATTCCGTTTGAAAAATTTGTTTTGGATCTCCAGTGTTATCGCATACTTGAAATTTCTTTTGAATATGTTTCTTAGCCCATTCCCAGATTTCTTTTGCGTTCTCGCAGAGTTGAATACGGTGCTCTAGATCTTCCGGTTTTAAGCATTTTTTGCAAATCCCTGTATCTGTTATACCGTGGTGAACTGTTTTTGTACCGACTGCATAAACGTCGTTAATTGCCTTGTAGACAGATGACCGCCATTTTGAAGGGATATTATTGTTATCCGTGATTTTCCAAATTTGTTTCCAGTTTAGATTTGGATGTTTTTGTTCAATTGAGGGCACGAATTTAGAAGTTTCCATAAACTGTTTGTACAATAATTTGGTGTTGCATAATACGTGCGGGTCCCATATGAAATTTTGATCATTAATGATCCCTTTGCATTTTTTAAAAGCTAAATGCACACCTAGATTAGGGTTTTCGAATATTTTGTTGAGTTCTGATTTATAATTTATTTTGTTTTTAACGTTGCTCCATGAGTGTTGTTGAGTTTTTATCAAAAGAGATAGAGCTTTTAGTTCAAAGTTAATTAACTTTAGACCACCTGATTTCAACGGCAAGTGCAATTGTTGTCTGGATACTCTGTAAAGTTGTCCTTGCCAGATGTATTTCCCTGTTATTAGAACAATTTTTTGTGCGAATTTATGCGTGACAGGCAGAATTTGGGATATGTACCACGCCTTAGACAGAACATACATATTAACAAATTTAATTTTTTTTATTAAATCCAGATCTCTTATGTAGTTGGTTTGTATGATTGTATATATATTTTTAATAATTTTTTCCCAGTTCGCGTGAATCGTGTCTTTGAAGTTATTACAAACGTACATTCCTAAAATTTTTAATTTTGTGTTTATTGGAAAGCCATGAATACTACCTATTTGCGAAGTAGCGACTTTACCCAAGGGTAGAAAGTAAGATATTTCCATGTTGATTTTCGCGTTAGATGCTCGTGTATAAATTTTTAAGATAGTATTTATGGTTTTTACCTCTTGGTTGTTTCCGATAAAAATTGAGACATCATCTGCGTATGCTGATATTTTTTGATAAATACTGTTAATTTTGAGGCCGGGCACTGAAGCATTACAAAACCGTATAAAGGGTTCAATCGATATGCTGAAAAGAATCATGGACAGAGGGCAACCTTGTCTGACTGAAGTTTGGATTTTAAATTTTTTGGATAAAAGGCCATTAACCATAACTGCTGTGTTTGCTACAGTATAAATATTTTTTACGAGTTGCGTAATTTCTTTGTGAAATCCCATGGCTTCCATTACTTTCCACAAATAATCGTGGTTTATTTCAAAGGGGGATTTAACTTTTGGAATAAGGGTTATGACCGCTTCCGAGAATTCTGGAGGAGGTGGTTTTGCGTTTTTAAGTATTATATTAAGAATTTTGGTTAATTCGTCTCCTAGGACATCAAAAAATATTTGGTAAAATTCATAACTTATTCCATCCAACCCTGGTGTTTTCTTTTTTGCGACTTCGTTAAGAATTTGTGCAACTTCATTTTTTTCTATTTCTTTTAAAATACTTTTATTGTCTGCCTCTGTAAGTTTTTTATTCAAGTGCCTAAATAAGCACGTTTGGTCACGTTCGTTTACCTGAGTAGGTTGGAAATTATCTGTAAAATGTTTGGTTATACTATTCAAGATTTCTTTTGAGGACGTTAAATTTTCTTGCTTCTCATTTTTAAATTTTGAGATTATTGAGACTTTATTTTTCCTATATTTCATTAAATCGTAAATAGTGTAATTTTCATTGAATTGGTCTTTGTTTTTATTGTCGAATTTTTTATCTAAACTTTTTTGTTTAAGTTCGAGGATAATGTTTTTGATTTCACGAATTTCGTTATAAACTTTTTTGTTATTGTTTAACTCCGCGTATAAATTTATTAAGGCACCTTGGTAAAATTCCATTGTTCTTTTTTCATCTAACGCGTCTTGAATTTCAATGTTTTTAAAAAAGGATTTTACTTTTTTCTTAAAAGTGTAAACCCACCATTTGACAAAGTCATTTTTATAATAGTAACTTTTCTTTAGTTTGTCAATGTCATTTTTAAATGTCTCTATAATGTTTTCCCTAAGTGTTGTTTTTTTGATTTTCCAGTACCCCCACCCATGCTGCAAGCTCTTTATTGACGGGAAATTATTAATGTTTATCGCAAAAAGAAAAGCAGAATGGTCAGAAAAAGCTACTGGTTTAATTTCAGCTTTGTGAATCAGCTCTTTGTGTTCTTTTGATATGTATGCTCTGTCTATTCTCGTAGCACAGTTGTCACGTACATATGTAAATTCTATTTTATTTTTATGCATAATATCCCAAATATCTAGTAAGTTTGCACTTTGGATAAGATTTTGTAAAGGTTTGCAAATTGTAGTAATGTTCTTAGAGTCTTTTTGTTGTATGACACAATTAAAGTCTCCTACAAAGATGACAGGGTAATTAAAATTAAAGTGAACAAGTATTTCGTTTTGGAAAAAACTATTTCTGACAGTTGTATTCTGGGATCCAGAGGGTGCATAAATGTTAACGTATCTAATATTGTTGATTGTTGCGGAAAGAACTCTCCCATCCAAAGAGCAAATTACATCATTAATTTCATAACCTAGCCTATAAATAATTCCAGTTCCTTTATTTACATCCCCTACATTTGATATTATTGCATAACCTGTAGAAAATTTGAAGAAGTCTGTGTTAAGTTCTTGCACAAAAATAATATCTATATCATGTTTTCTGATGAAGTCAAAAAACAAGCTTTGTTTAATAGTATTTTTTAGACCATTGCAGTTTACAGACATTAGTGTTAGTAATTTTGTACTCATTGAAAGCAAAATAGTTCTTAATATATATCTAGCACTTATTGTAAGTATTACAAGGAAACAAAAAATAAATAAATCCGACCTGAGTTCATTAATATTCGTCATCTTCTTCTTCTTGTTCTTCATTAGAAAGATATGTTACTTCTTTATTTGTTCCTTTCATAGGGTCGTCTTCATTTCCATCATTTTCCGCGTCTTTTTCAGTTGAAGCTGAATTTCCTAACGTTTTTAAATTGATTTTTAATTTTGGTACTTTCTTTTCTTCCCCACTTGAACTTATTTGCGTTTGCAGTTTTTTACGTTTTTTATCTTTTGTTTTTGTTTCGTGGGGTTCCTTGATACTTGTGCCTCGATTTAGAGAGGGATCTTCACTGTGTGTCGGGATGCTTCCTGAGTCCTGGGCCCAGTCTATTTTTTGGATCATCGTATTTGGCGATATAGACCTCTGATTTGCTGGTGCATGTATGAGTACATCGGCAGTTGTGTGCGCGAATACATTTGGAACTTGGAAATTTTCTGACATAATGTTTCTGTTTTCTTCCATGCGTTCTTGCCCTGAACTTCCGACATAGTCGATTATTGCATTTGCGTTAGGAGTTTTTAGTACGTGTGCGTATGACATCCCCGGATCAGGATATGCGCTAAATAGATCTGGAGATCTATTTTCCGGTATTGGAACGTCGGGTCTTCTGATTTCCATTAATCTGTTAGCAGGTTTTTTGGGACAGTCTTTTCTGACATGTCCTGGATTATCACAGTACATGCATGTGCGCTCTTGATTACGGTATGTTACCAACGAAGTTATGCCTTCAATTTTTACATATGAAGGAATTTTAGTTTTCATTGTTATTAGAATTGATCTAACTCCACTTTCAACATTGTATAGATCTTCACCAGACCAAACTTCATTTTTAATTACTTTTATTTTCCCATATTTACCAAAGGTTTCAATTAATTTTGAGTTTCTCATTTCTGGTTCAGGTGGAAAGTCAAACACTCTGATCCACGTATCTTCTGCTTCTTCACTTATATATATTTCATACTCATTTTCTTCGTCACTGTATATTAATTTTTCCTCTTCATATTTTTGCATTGCCTTTTTCATTAACCACTCGGATATTAATTTTATGTAAACTTTAGATCGAATATGATCAACTTGGATGCATAACACTTGATCTTTTGTAAAAACGAATTTTTCCTTAATCCATCGGTGTAAATTTATGTTAGATGGTTTTTTGCGAACGTTTTTAAAATCCAAAGTAATTGTATTCTCTCTGCGGACGACCATGCTGATAACGAACAACCGGTATTTTATAGTGTCACGTCTGTTTTCTATGAGATACAAGACGGTACTGTAAGATAATATAAAAATTATTAAGTAATACACATCAATGGAAAATATAAACTCACATTTTTTATTTTTTGTTATTAAAAAATATGTATTGTGGCATAATCTAAGATAATACAAAAATTATTAAGTAATACACATCAATGGAAAATATAAACTCACATTTTTTATTTTTTGTTATTAAAAAATATGTATTGTGGCATAATCTAAGATAATACAAAAATTATTAAGTAATACACATCAATGGAAAATATAAACTCACATTTTTTATTTTTTGTTATTAAAAAATATGTATTGTGGCATAATCTAAGATAATACAAAAATTATTAAGTAATACACATCAATGGAAAATATCAACTCACATTTTTTATTTTTTGTTATTAAAAAATATGTATTGTGGCATAATCTAAGATAATATAAAAATTATTAAGTAATAGACATCAATGGAAAACATAAACTCACATTTTTAATTTTTTGTTATTAAAAAATATGTATTGTGGCATAATCTAAGATAATACAAATATTATTAAGTAATACACATCAATGGAAAATATAAACTCACATTTTTTATTTTTTGTTATTAAAAAATATGTATTGTGGCATAATCTAAGATAATATAAAAATTATTAAGTAATAGACATCAATGGAAAACATAAACTCACATTTTTAATTTCTTGTTATTAAAAAATATGCATTGTGACCTAATCTAAGATAATACAAAAATTATTAAGTAATACACATCAATGGAAAATATAAACTCACATTTTTTATTTTTTGTTATTAAAAAATATGTATTGTGGCATAATCTAAGATAATACAAATATTATTAAGTAATACACATCAATGGAAAATATAAACTCACATTTTTTATTTTTTGTTATTAAAAAATATGTATTGTGGCATAATCTAAGATAATATAAAAATTATTAAGTAATAGACATCAATGGAAAACATAAACTCACATTTTTAATTTTTTGTTATTAAAAAATATGCATTGTGACCTAATCTAAGATAATACAAAAATTATTAAGTAATACACATCAATGGAAAATATCAACTCACATTTTTTATTTTTTGTTATTAAAAAATATGTATTGTGGCATAATCTAAGATAATACAAATATTATTAAGTAATACACATCAATGGAAAATATAAACTCACATTTTTTATTTTTTGTTATTAAAAAATATGTATTGTGGCATAATCTAAGATAATATAAAAATTATTAAGTAATAGACATCAATGGAAAACATAAACTCACATTTTTAATTTCTTGTTATTAAAAAATATGCATTGTGACCTAATCTAAGATAATACAAAAATTATTAAGTAATACACATCAATGGAAAATATAAACTCACATTTTTTATTTTTTGTTATTAAAAAATATGCATTGTGGCATAATCTAAGATAATACAAAAATTATTAAGTAATCGACATCAATGGAAAACATAAACTCACATTTTTTATTTTTTGTTATTAAAAAAATATGTATTGTGGCATAATCTAAGATAATACAAAAATTATTAAGTAATACACATCAATGGAAAATATAAACTCACATTTTTTATTTTTTGTTATTAAAAAATATGTATTGTGGCATAATCTAAGATAATACAAAAATTATTAAGTAATAGACATCAATGGAAAACATAAACTCACATTTTTTATTTTTTGTTATTAAAAAATATGTATTGTGGCATAATTTAAGATAATACAAAAATTATTAAGTAATAGACATCAATGGAAAACATAAACTCACATTTTTAATTTTTTGTTATTAAAAAATATGCATTGTGACATAATCTAAGATAATATAAAAATTATTAAGTAATACACATCAATGGAAAACCTAAACTCACATTTTTTATTTTTTGTTATTAAAAAACATGTATTGTGGCATAATCTAAGATAATACAAAAATTATTAAGTAATACACATCAATGGAAAATATAAACTCACATTTTTTATTTTTTGTTATTAAAAAATATGTATTGTGGCATAATCTAAGATAATACAAAAATTATTAAGTAATACACATCAATGGAAAATATAAACTCACATTTTTTATTTTTTGTTATTAAAAAATATGTATTGTGGCATAATCTAAGATAATACAAAAATTATTAAGTAATAGACATCAATGGAAAACATAAACTCACATTTTTTATTTTTTGTTATTAAAAAATATGTATTGTGGCATAATCTAAGATAATATAAAAATTATTAAGTAATACACATCAATGGAAAGTATAAACTCACATTTTTTATTTTTTGTTATTAAAAAATATGTATTGTGGCATAATCTAAGATAATATAAAAATTATTAAGTAATACACATCAATGGAAAATATAAACTCACATTTTTTATTTTTTGTTATTAAAAAATATGTATTGTGGCATAATCTAAGATAATATAAAAATTATTAAGTAATACACATCAATGGAAAATATAAACTCACATTTTTTGTTTTTTGTTTTTAAAAAATATGTATTGTGGCATAATCTAAGATAATACAAAAATTATTAAGTAATAGACATCAATGGAAAACATAAACTCACATTTTTTATTTTTTGTTTTTAAAAAATATGTATTGTGGCATAATCTAAGATAATACAAAAATTATTAAGTAATAGACATCAATGGAAAACATAAACTCACATTTTTTATTTTTTGTTATTAAAAAATATGTATTGTGGCATAATTTAAGATAATACAAAAATTATTAAGTAATAGACATCAATGGAAAACATAAACTCACATTTTTAATTTTTTGTTATTAAAAAATATGCATTGTGACATAATCTAAGATAATATAAAAATTATTAAGTAATACACATCAATGGAAAACCTAAACTCACATTTTTTGTTTTTTGTTTTTAAAAAATATGTATTGTGGCATAATCTAAGATAATACAAAAATTATTAAGTAATAGACATCAATGGAAAACATAAACTCACATTTTTTATTTTTTGTTTTTAAAAAATATGTATTGTGGCATAATCTAAGATAATACAAAAATTATTAAGTAATAGACATCAATGGAAAATATAAACTCACATTTTTTATTTTTTGTTATTAAAAAATATGTATTGTGGCATAATCTAAGATAATATAAAAATTATTAAGTAATACACATCAATGGAAAGTATAAACTCACATTTTTTATTTTTTGTTTTTAAAAAATATGTATTGTGGCATAATCTAAGATAATATAAAAATTATTAAGTAATAGACATCAATGGAAAGTATAAACTCACATTTTTTATTTTTTGTTTTTAAAAAATATGTATTGTGGCATAATCTAAGATAATATAAAAATTATTAAGTAATACACATCAATGGAAAGTA
This sequence comes from Neocrepidodera transversa, assembly GCA_963243735.1. NCBI lineage: Eukaryota > Metazoa > Arthropoda > Insecta > Coleoptera > Chrysomelidae > Neocrepidodera > Neocrepidodera transversa. Next base: position 285,128 of record CAUJLB010000160.1, on the reverse strand, counting down.
TAAACTCACATTTTTTATTTTTTGTTTTTAAAAAATATGTATTGTGGCATAATCTAAGATAATATAAAAATTATTAAGTAATACACATCAATGGAAAGTATAAACTCACATTTTTTATTTTTTGTTATTAAAAAATATGTATTGTGGCATAATCTAAGATAATATAAAAATTATTAAGTAATACACATCAATGGAAAATATAAACTCACATTTTTTGTTTTTTGTTTTTAAAAAATATGTATTGTGGCATAATCTAAGATAATACAAAAATTATTAAGTAATACACATCAATGGAAAATATAAACTCACATTTTTTATTTTTTGTTATTAAAAAATATGTATTGTGGCATAATCTAAGATAATACAAAAATTATTAAGTAATACACATCAATGGAAAATATAAACTCACATTTTTTATTTTTTGTTATTAAAAAATATGTATTGTGGCATAATCTAAGATAATACAAAAATTATTAAGTAATACACATCAATGGAAAACCTAAAATCACATTTTTTATTTTTTGTTATTAAAAAATATGTATTGTGGCATAATCTAAGATAATATAAAAATTATTAAGTAATACACATCAATGGAAAATATAAACTCACATTTTTTATTTTTTGTTATTAAAAAATATGTATTGTGGCATAATCTAAGATAATATAAAAATTATTAAGTAATACACATCAATGGAAAGTATAAACTCACATTTTTTATTTTTTGTTATTAAAAAATATGTATTGTGGCATAATCTAAGATAATATAAAAATTATTAAGTAATACACATCAATGGAAAGTATAAACTCACATTTTTTATTTTTTGTTATTAAAAAATATGTATTGTGGCATAATCTAAGATAATATAAAAATTATTAAGTAATACACATCAATGGAAAGTATAAACTCACATTTTTTATTTTTTGTTATTAAAAAATATGTATTGTGGCATAATCTAAGATAATATAAAAATTATTAAGTAATACACATCAATGGAAAATATAAACTCACATTTTTTATTTTTTGTTATTAAAAAATATGTATTGTGGCATAATCTAAGATAATATAAAAATTATTAAGTAATACACATCAATGGAAAATATAAACTCACATTTTTTGTTTTTTGTTTTTAAAAAATATGTATTGTGGCATAATCTAAGATAATACAAAAATTATTAAGTAATACACATCAATGGAAAATATAAACTCACATTTTTTATTTTTTGTTATTAAAAAATATGTATTGTGGCATAATCTAAGATAATACAAAAATTATTAAGTAATACACATCAATGGAAAATATAAACTCACATTTTTTATTTTTTGTTATTAAAAAATATGTATTGTGGCATAATCTAAGATAATACAAAAATTATTAAGTAATACACATCAATGGAAAACCTAAAATCACATTTTTTATTTTTTGTTATTAAAAAATATGTATTGTGGCATAATCTAAGATAATACAAAAATTATTAAGTAATACACATCAATGGAAAATATAAACTCACATTTTTTGTTTTTTGTTTTTAAAAAATATGTATTGTGGCATAATCTAAGATAATACAAAAATTATTAAGTAATAGACATCAATGGAAAATATAAACTCACATTTTTTATTTTTTGTTATTAAAAAATATGTATTGTGGCATAATCTAAGATAATACAAAAATTATTAAGTAATAGACATCAATGGAAAACATAAACTCACATTTTTTATTTTTTGTTTTTAAAAAATATGTATTGTGGCATAATCTAAGATAATACAAAAATTATTAAGTAATAGACATCAATGGAAAATATAAACTCACATTTTTTGTTTTTTGTTTTTAAAAAATATGTATTGTGGCATAATCTAAGATAATACAAAAATTATTAAGTAATACACATCAATGGAAAATATAAACTCACATTTTTTATTTTTTGTTATTAAAAAATATGTATTGTGGCATAATCTAAGATAATACAAAAATTATTAAGTAATACACATCAATGGAAAATATAAACTCACATTTTTTATTTTTTGTTATTAAAAAATATGTATTGTGGCATAATCTAAGATAATACAAAAATTATTAAGTAATACACATCAATGGAAAACCTAAAATCACATTTTTTATTTTTTGTTATTAAAAAATATGTATTGTGGCATAATCTAAGATAATACAAAAATTATTAAGTAATAGACATCAATGGAAAACATAAACTCACATTTTTTATTTTTTGTTTTTAAAAAATATGTATTGTGGCATAATCTAAGATAATACAAAAATTATTAAGTAATAGACATCAATGGAAAATATAAACTCACATTTTTTGTTTTTTGTTTTTAAAAAATATGTATTGTGGCATAATCTAAGATAATACAAAAATTATTAAGTAATAGACATCAATGGAAAACATAAACTCACATTTTTAATTTTTTGTTATTAAAAAATATGCATTGTGACATAATCTAAGATAATATAAAAATTATTAAGTAATACACATCAATGGAAAACCTAAACTCACATTTTTTATTTTTTGTTATTAAAAAACATGTATTGTGGCATAATCTAAGATAATACAAAAATTATTAAGTAATAGACATCAATGGAAAACATAAACTCACATTTTTTATTTTTTGTTATTAAAAAATATGTATTGTGGCATAATCTAAGATAATACAAAAATTATTAAGTAATACACATCAATGGAAAATATAAACTCACATTTTTTATTTTTTGTTATTAAAAAATATGTATTGTGGCATAATCTAATATAATACAAAAAATTATTAAGTAATAGACATCAATGGAAAACAGAAACTTACATTTTTTATTTTTTGTTATTAAAAAATATGTATTGTGGCATAATCTAAGATAATATAAAAATTATTAAGTAATACACATCAATGGAAAATATAAACTCACATTTTTTATTTTTTGTTATTAAAAAATATGTATTGTGGCATAATCTAATATGATACAAAAAATTATTAAGTAATAGACATCAATGGAAAACAAAAACTCACATTTTTTATTTTTTGTTATTAAAAAATATGTATTGTGGCATAATCTAAGATAATACAAAAATTATTAAGTAATACACATCAATGGAAAATATAAACTCACATTTTTTATTTTTTGTTATTAAAAAATATGTATTGTGGCATAATCTAATATGATACAAAAAATTATTAAGTAATAGACATCAATGGAAAACAAAAACTCACATTTTTTATTTTTTGTTATTAAAAAATATGTATTGTGGCATAATCTAAGATAATATAAAAATTATTAAGTAATACACATCAATGGAAAATATAAACTCACATTTTTTATTTTTTGTTATTAAAAAATATGTATTGTGGCATAATCTAAGATAATACAAAAATTATTAAGTAATACACATCAATGGAAAATATAAACTCACATTTTTTATTTTTTGTTATTAAAAAATATGTATTGTGGCATAATCTAAGATAATATAAAAATTATTAAGTAATACACATCAATGGAAAATATAAACTCACATTTTTTGTTTTTTGTTTTTAAAAAATATGTATTGTGGCATAATCTAAGATAATACAAAAATTATTAAGTAATACACATCAATGGAAAATATAAACTCACATTTTTTATTTTTTGTAATTAAGAAATATATATTGTGGCATAATCTAAGATAATACAAAAATTATTAAGTAATACACATCAATGGAAAATATAAACTCACATTTTTTGTTTTTTGTTTTTAAAAAATATGTATTGTGGCATAATCTAAGATAATTCAAAAATTATTAAGTAATACACATCAATGGAAAATATAAACCCACATTTTTTATTTTTTGTTATTAAAAAATTTGTATTGTGGCATAATCTAATTTGATACAAAAAATTATTAAGTAATACACATCAATGGAAAATATAAACTCACATTTTTTATTTTTTGGTTTTAAAAAATATGTATTGTGGCATAATCTAAGATAATACAAAAATTATTAAGTAATACACATCAATGGAAAATATAAACCCACATTTTTTATTTTTTGTTATTAAAAAATTTGTATTGTGGCATAATCTAATTTGATACAAAAAATTATTAAGTAATACACATCAATGGAAAATATAAACTAACATTTTTCATTTTTTGTTATTAAAAAATATGTATTGTGGCATAATCTAAGATAATACAAAAATTATTAAGTAATAGACATCAATGGAAAACATAAACTCACATTTTTTATTTTTTGTTTTTAAAAAATATGTATTGTGGCATAATCTAAGAAAATACAAAAATTTTTAAGTTATACATATCAATGGAAAATATAAACTCACATTTTTTATTTTTTGTTATTAATAAATATGTATTGTGGCATAATCTAAGATAATCCAAAAAATTATTAAGAAATAGACATCAATGGAAAACCTAAACTCACATTTTTTATTTTTTGTTATTAAAAAATATGTATTGTGGCATAATCTAAGATAATACAAAAAATTATTAAGTAATAGACATCAATGGAAAACCTAAACTCACATTTTTTATTTTTTGTTATTAAAAAATATGTATTGTGGCATAATCTAATATGATACAAAAAATTATTAAGTAATAGACATCAATGGAAAACCTAAACTCACATTTTTTATTTTTTGTTATTAAAAAATATGTATTGTGGCATAATCTAATATGATACAAAAAATTATTAAGTAATAGACATCAATGGAAAACCTAAACTCACATTTTTTATTTTTTGTTATTAAAAAATATGTATTGTGGCATAATCTAAGATAATACAAAAATTATTAAGTAATAGACATCAATGGAAAACCTAAACTCACATTTTTTATTTTTTATTATTAAAAAATATGTATTGTGGCATAATCTAATATGATACAAAAAATTATTAAGTAAAAGACATCAATGGAAAACCTAAACTCACATTTTTTATTTTTTGTTATTAAAAAATATGTATTGTGGCATAATCTAAGATAATATAAAAATTATTAAGTAATAGACATCAATGGAAAACATAAACTCACATTTTTTGTTTTTTGTTTTTAAAAAATATGTATTGTGGCATAATCAAAAATGATACAAAAAATTATTAAGTAATACACATCAATGGAAAATATAAACTCACATTTTTTGTTTTTTGTTTTTAAAAAATATGTATTGTGGCATAATCTAAGATAATACAAAAATTATTAAGTAATACACATCAATGGAAAATATAAACTCACATTTTTTGTTTTTTGTTTTTAAAAAATATGTATTGTGGCATAATCTAATATGATACAAAAAATTATTAAGTAATAGACATCAATGGAAAACATAAACTCACATTTTTTATTTTTTGTTATTAAAAAATATGTATTGTGGCATAATCTAAGATAATACAAAAATTATTAAGTAATACACATCAATGGAAAATATAAACTCACATTTTTTGTTTTTTGTTTTTAAAAAATATGTATTGTGGCATAATCTAAGATAATATAAAAATTATTAAGTAATACACATCAATGGAAAATATAAACTCACATTTTTTGTTTTTTGTTTTTAAAAAATATGTATTGTGGCATAATCTAAGATAATACAAAAATTATTAAGTAATACACATCAATGGAAAATATAAACTCACATTTTTTATTTTTTGTTATTAAAAAATATGTATTGTGGCATAATCTAATATGATACAAAAAATTATTAAGTAATAGACATCAATGGAAAATATAAACTCACATTTTTTGTTTTTTGTTTTTAAAAAATATGTATTGTGGCATAATCTAAGATAATACAAAAATTATTAAGTAATACACATCAATGGAAAATATAAACTCACATTTTTTATTTTTTGTAATTAAGAAATATGTATTGTGGCATAATCTAAGATAATACAAAAATTATTAAGAAATACACATCAATGGAAAATATAAACTCACATTTTTTGTTTTTTGTTTTTAAAAAATATGTATTGTGGCATAATCTAAGATAATTCAAAAATTATTAAGTAATACACATCAATGGAAAATATAAACTCACATTTTTTATTTTTTGTTATTCAAAAATATGTATTGTGGCATAATCTAAGATAATACAAAAATTATTAAGTAATACACATCAATGGAAAATATAAACCCACATTTTTTATTTTTTGTTATTAAAAAATTTGTATTGTGGCATAATCTAATTTGATACAAAAAATTATTAAGTAATACACATCAATGGAAAATATAAACTAACATTTTTTATTTTTTGTTATTAAAAAATATGTATTGTGGCATTATCTAAGATAATACAAAAATTATTAAGTAATAGACATCAATGGAAAACATTAACTCACATTTTTTATTTTTTGTTATTAAAAAATATGTATTGTGGCATAATCTAATTTGATACAAAAAATTATTAAGTAATACACATCAATGGAAAATATAATCTAACATTTTTTATTTTTGGTTATTAAAAAATATGTATTGTGGCATAATCTAATTTGATACAAAAAATTATTAAGTAATACACATCAATGGAAAATATAAACTAACATTTTTTATTTTTGGTTATTAAAAAATATGTATTGTGGCATAATCTAAGATAATACAAAAATTATTAAGTAATAGACATCAATGGAAAACATAAACTCACATTTTTTATTTTTCGTTATTAAAAAATTTGTATTGTGGCATAATCTAAGATAATACAAAAATTATTAAGTAATAGACATCAATGGAAAACATAAACTCACATTTTTTATTTTTGGTTATTAAAAAATATGTATTGTGGCATAATCTAATTTGATACAAAAAATTATTAAGTAATAGACATCAATGGAAAACATAAACTCACATTTTTTATTTTTCGTTATTAAAAAATTTGTATTGTGGCATAATCTAAGATAATACAAAAATTATTAAGTAATAGACATCAATGGAAAACATAAACTCACATTTTTTATTTTTTGTTATTAAAAAATATGTATTGTGGCATAATCTAAGATAATACAAAAATTATTAAGTAATAGACATCAATGGAAAACATAAACTCACATTTTTTATTTTTTGTTATTAAAAAATATGTATTGTGGCATAATCTAAGATAATACAAAAATTATTAAGTAATAGACATCAATGGAAAACATAAACTCACATTTTTTATTTTTTGTTATTAAAAAATATGTATTGTGGCATAATCTAAGATAATACAAAAATTATTAAGTAATAGACATCAATGGAAAACATAAACTCACATTTTTTATTTTTTGTTATTAAAAAATATGTATTGTGGCATAATCTAAGATAATACAAAAATTATTAAGTAATAGACATCAATGGAAAACATAAACTCACATTTTTTTTTTGTTATTAAAAAATATGTGTTGTGGCATAATCTAAGATAATATAAAAATTATTAAGTAATACACATCAATGGAAAATATAAACTCACATTTTTTGTTTTTTGTTTTTAAAAAATATGTATTGTGGCATAATCTAAGATAATACAAAAATTATTAAGTAATAGACATCAATGGAAAATATAAACTCACATTTTTTATTTTTTGTTATTAAAAAATATGTATTGTGGCATAATCTAAGATAATACAAAAATTATTAAGTAATAGACATCAATGGAAAATATAAACTCACATTTTTTATTTTTTGTTATTAAAAAATATGTATTGTGGCATAATCTAAGATAATACAAAAATTATTAAGTAATAGACATCAATGGAAAATATAAACTCACATTTTTTATTTTTTGTTATTAAAAAATATGTATTGTGGCATAATCTAAGATAATACAAAAATTATTAAGTAATACACATCAATGGAAAATATAAACTCACATTTTTTATTTTTTGTTATTAAAAAATATGTATTGTGGCATAATCTAAGATAATACAAAGATTATTAAGTAATAGACATCAATGGAAAATATAAACTCACATTTTTTATTTTTCGTTATTAAAAAAATTGTATTGTGGCATAATCTAAGATAATACAAAAATTATTAAGTAATAGACATCAATGGAAAACCTAAACTCACATTTTTTATTTTTCGTTATTAAAAAATTTGTATTGTGGCATAATCTAAGATAATACAAAAATTATTAAGTAATAGACATCAATGGAAAACATAAACTCACATTTTTTATTTTTCGTTATTAAAAAATTTGTATTGTGGCATAATCTAAGATAATACAAAAATTATTAAGTAATAGACATCAATGGAAAATATAAACTCACATTTTTTATTTTTTGTTATTAAAAAATATGTATTGTGGCATAATCTAAGATAATACAAAAATTATTAAGTAATAGACATCAATGGAAAACATAAACTCACATTTTTTATTTTTTGTTATTAAAAAATATGTATTGTGGCATAATCTAAGATAATACAAAAATTATTAAGTAATAGACATCAATGGAAAATATAAACTCACATTTTTTATTTTTCGTTATTAAAAAAATTGTATTGTGGCATAATCTAAGATAATACAAAAATTATTAAGTAATAGACATCAATGGAAAATATAAACTCACATTTTTTATTTTTTGTTTTTAAAAAATATGTATTGTGGCATAATCTAAGATAATACAAAAATTATTAAGTAATAGACATCAATGGAAAATATAAACTCACATTTTTTATTTTTCGTTATTAAAAAATTTGTATTGTGGCATAATCTAAGATAATACAAAAATTATTAAGTAATAGACATCAATGGAAAATATAAACTCACATTTTTTGTTTTTTGTTTTTAAAAAATATGTATTGTGGCATAATCTAAGATAATACAAAAATTATTAAGTAATAGACATCAATGGAAAATATAAACTCACATTTTTTATTTTTCGTTATTAAAAAAATTGTATTGTGGCATAATCTAAGATAATACAAAAATTATTAAGTAATAGACATCAATGGAAAATATAAACTCACATTTTTTATTTTTTGTTATTAAGAAATATGTATTGTGGCATAATCTAAGATAATACAAAAATTATTAAGTAATAGACATCAATGGAAAACATAAACTCACATTTTTTATTTTTCGTTATTAAAAAATTTGTATTGTGGCATAATCTAAGATAATACAAAAATTATTAAGTAATAGACATCAATGGAAAACATAAACTCACATTTTTTATTTTTTGTTATTAAAAAATATGTATTGTGGCATAATCTAAGATAATACAAAAATTATTAAGTAATAGACATCAATGGAAAATATAAACTCACATTTTTTATTTTTTGTTATTAAAAAATATGTATTGTGGCATAATCTAAGATAATACAAAAATTATTAAGTAATAGACATCAATGGAAAACATAAACTCACATTTTTTATTTTTTGTTATTAAAAAATATGTATTGTGGCATAATCTAAGATAATACAAAAATTATTAAGTAATAGACATCAATGGAAAATATAAACTCACATTTTTTATTTTTTGTTATTAAAAAATATGTATTGTGGCATAATCTAAGATAATACAAAAATTATTAAGTAATAGACATCAATGGAAAACATAAACTCACATTTTTTATTTTTTGTTATTAAAAAATATGTATTGTGGCATAATCTAAGATAATACAAAAATTATTAAGTAATAGACATCAATGGAAAATATAAACTCACATTTTTTATTTTTTGTTATTAAAAAATATGTATTGTGGCATAATCTAAGATAATACAAAGATTATTAAGTAATAGACATCAATGGAAAACATAAACTCACATTTTTTATTTTTTGTTATTAAAAAATATGTATTGTGGCATAATCTAAGATAATACAAAAATTATTAAGTAATAGACATCAATGGAAAATATAAACTCACATTTTTTGTTTTTTGTTTTTAAAAAATATGTATTGTGGCATAATCTAAGATAATACAAAAATTATTAAGTAATACACATCAATGGAAAATATAAACTCACATTTTTTATTTTTTGTAATTAAGAAATATGTATTGAGGCATAATCTAAGATAATACAAAAATTATTAAGAAATACACATCAATGGAAAATATAAACTCACATTTTTTATTTTTTGTTATTAAAAAATATGTATTGTGGCATAATCTAAGATAATACAAAAATTATTAAGTAATACACATCAATGGAAAATATAAACCCACATTTTTTATTTTTTGTTATTAAAAAATTTGTATTGTGGCATAATCTAATTTGATACAAAAAATTATTAAGTAATACACATCAATGGAAAATATAAACTAACATTTTTTATTTTTTGTTATTAAAAAATATGTATTGTGGCATTATCTAAGATAATACAAAAATTATTAAGTAATAGACATCAATGGAAAATATAATCTAACATTTTTTATTTTTGGTTATTAAAAAATATGTATTGTGGCATTATCTAAGATAATACAAAAATTATTAAGTAATAGACATCAATGGAAAATATAAACTAACATTTTTAATTTTTTGTTATTAAAAAATATGTATTGTGGCATAATCTAATTTGATACAAAAAATTATTAAGTAATACACATCAATGGAAAATATAATCTAACATTTTTTATTTTTGGTTATTAAAAAATATGTATTGTGGCATAATCTAAGATAATACAAAAATTATTAAGTAATAGACATCAATGGAAAACATAAACTCACATTTTTTATTTTTTGTTATTAAAAAATATGTATTGTGGCATAATCTAAGATAATACAAAAATTATTAAGTAATACACATCAATGGAAAATATAAACTCACATTTTTTGTTTTTTGTTTTTAAAAAATATGTATTGTGGCATAATCTAAGATAATACAAAAATTATTAAGTAATACACATCAATGGAAAATATAAACCCACATTTTTTATTTTTTGTTATTAAAAAATATGTATTGTGGCATAATCTAATATGATACAAAAAATTATTAAGTAATAGACATCAATGGAAAATATAAACTCACATTTTTTATTTTTTGTTATTAAAAAATATGTATTGTGGCATAATCTAAGATAATTCAAAAATTATTAAGTAATACACATCAATGGAAAATATAAACTCACATTTTTTATTTTTTGTTATTAAAAAATATGTATTGTGGCATAATCTAAGATAATACAAAAATTATTAAGTAATACACATCAATGGAAAATATAAACCCACATTTTTTATTTTTTGTTATTAAAAAATTTGTATTGTGGCATAATCTAATTTGATACAAAAAATTATTAAGTAATACACATCAATGGAAAATATAAACCCACATTTTTTATTTTTTGTTATTAAAAAATATGTATTGTGGCATAATCTAAGATAATACAAAAATTATTAAGTAATAGACATCAATGGAAAACATAAACTCACATTTTTTGTTTTTTGTTTTTAAAAAATATGTATTGTGGCATAATCTAAGATAATTCAAAAATTATTAAGTAATACACATCAATGGAAAATATAAACTCACATTTTTTATTTTTTGTTATTAAAAAATATGTATTGTGGCATTATCTAAGATAATACAAAAATTATTAAGTAATAGACATCAATGGAAAACATAAACTCACATTTTTTATTTTTTGTTATTAAAAAATATGTATTGTGGCATAATCTAATTTGATACAAAAAATTATTAAGTAATACACATCAATGGAAAATATAATCTAACATTTTTTATTTTTGGTTATTAAAAAATATGTATTGTGGCATAATCTAAGATAATACAAAAATTATTAAGTAATAGACATCAATGGAAAACATAAACTCACATTTTTTATTTTTTGTTATTAAAAAATATGTATTGTGGCATTATCTAAGATAATACAAAAATTATTAAGTAATAGACATCAATGGAAAACATAAACTCACATTTTTTATTTTTTGTTATTAAAAAATATGTATTGTGGCATAATCTAATTTGATACAAAAAATTATTAAGTAATACACATCAATGGAAAATATAATCTAACATTTTTTATTTTTGGTTATTAAAAAATATGTATTGTGGCATAATCTAAGATAATTCAAAAATTATTAAGTAATAGACATCAATGGAAAATATAAACTCACATTTTTTATTTTTTGTTATTAAAAAATATGTATTGTGGCATTATCTAAGATAATACAAAAATTATTAAGTAATAGACATCAATGGAAAACATAAACTCACATTTTTTATTTTTTGTTATTAAAAAATATGTATTGTGGCATAATCTAAGATAATACAAAAATTATTAAGTAATAGACATCAATGGAAAACATAAACTCACATTTTTTATTTTTTGTTATTAAAAAATATGTATTGTGGCATAATCTAAGATAATACAAAAATTATTAAGTAATAGACATCAATGGAAAACATAAACTCACATTTTTTATTTTTTGTTATTAAAAAATATGTATTGTGGCATAATCTAAGATAATACAAAAATTATTAAGTAATACACATCAATGGAAAATATAAACTCACATTTTTTGTTTTTTGTTTTTAAAAAATATGTATTGTGGCATAATCTAAGATAATATAAAAATTATTAAGTAATACACATCAATGGAAAATATAAACTCACATTTTTTATTTTTTGTTATTAAAAAATATGTATTGTGGCATAATCTAAGATAATACAAAAATTATTAAGTAATACACATCAATGGAAAATATAAACTCACATTTTTTGTTTTTTGTTTTTAAAAAATATGTATTGTGGCATAATCTAAGATAATATAAAAATTATTAAGTAATACACATCAATGGAAAATATAAACTCACATTTTTTGTTTTTTGTTTTTAAAAAATATGTATTGTGGCATAATCTAATATGATACAAAAAATTATTAAGTAATAGACATCAATGGAAAACCTAAAATCACATTTTTTATTTTTTGTTATTAAAAAATATGTATTGTGGCATAATCTAATATGATACAAAAAATTATTAAGTAATAGACATCAATGGAAAACATAAAATCACATTTTTTATTTTTTGTTATTAAAAAATATGTATTGTGGCATAATCTAATATGATACAAAAAATTATTAAGTAATAGACATCAATGGAAAACCTAAAATCACATTTTTTATTTTTTGTTATTAAAAAATATGTATTGTGGCATAATCTAATATGATACAAAAAATTATTAAGTAATAGACATCAATGGAAAACATAAAATCACATTTTTTATTTTTTGTTATTAAAAAATATGTATTGTGGCATAATCTAATATGATACAAAAAATTATTAAGTAATAGACATCAATGGAAAACATAAACTCACATTTTTTATTTTTTGTTATTAAAAAATATGTATTGTGGCATAATCTAATATGATACAAAAAATTATTAAGTAATAGACATCAATGGAAAACATAAAATCACATTTTTTATTTTTTGTTATTAAAAAATATGTATTGTGGCATAATCTAATATGATACAAAAAATTATTAAGTAATAGACATCAATGGAAAACATAAAATCACATTTTTTATTTTTTGTTATTAAAAAATATGTATTGTGGCATAATCTAATATGATACAAAAAATTATTAAGTAATAGACATCAATGGAAAACATAAACTCACATTTTTTATTTTTTGTTATTAAAAAATATGTATTGTGGCATAATCTAATATGATACAAAAAATTATTAAGTAATAGACATCAATGGAAAACATAAACTCACATTTTTTATTTTTTGTTATTAAAAAATATGTATTGTGGCATAATCTAATATGATACAAAAAATTATTAAGTAATAGACATCAATGGAAAACATAAAATCACATTTTTTATTTTTTGTTATTAAAAAATATGTATTGTGGCATAATCTAATATGATACAAAAAATTATTAAGTAATAGACATCAATGGAAAACATAAAATCACATTTTTTATTTTTTGTTATTAAAAAATATGTATTGTGGCATAATCTAATATGATACAAAAAATTATTAAGTAATAGACATCAATGGAAAACATAAAATCACATTTTTTATTTTTTGTTATTAAAAAATATGTATTGTGGCATAATCTAATATGATACAAAAAATTATTAAGTAATAGACATCAATGGAAAACATAAACTCACATTTTTTATTTTTTGTTATTAAAAAATATGTATTGTGGCATAATCTAATATGATACAAAAAATTATTAAGTAATAGACATCAATGGAAAACATAAAATCACATTTTTTATTTTTTGTTATTAAAAAATATGTATTGTGGCATAATCTAATATGATACAAAAAATTATTAAGTAATAGACATCAATGGAAAACATAAAATCACATTTTTTATTTTTTGTTATTAAAAAATATGTATTGTGGCATAATCTAATATGATACAAAAAATTATTAAGTAATAGACATCAATGGAAAACATAAAATCACATTTTTTATTTTTTGTTATTAAAAAATATGTATTGTGGCATAATCTAATATGATACAAAAAATTATTAAGTAATAGACATCAATGGAAAACATAAAATCACATTTTTTATTTTTTGTTATTAAAAAATATGTATTGTGGCATAATCTAATATGATACAAAAAATTATTAAGTAATAGACATCAATGGAAAACCTAAAATCACATTTTTTATTTTTTGTTATTAAAAAATATGTATTGTGGCATAATCTAATATGATACAAAAAATTATTAAGTAATAGACATCAATGGAAAACATAAAATCACATTTTTTATTTTTTGTTATTAAAAAATATGTATTGTGGCATAATCTAATATGATACAAAAAATTATTAAGTAATAGACATCAATGGAAAACATAAACTCACATTTTTTATTTTTTGTTATTAAAAAATATGTATTGTGGCATAATCTAATATGGAACATCAATGGAAAACCTAAAATCACATTTTTTATTTTTTGTTATTAAAAAATATGTATTGTGGCATAATCTAATATGATACAAAAAATTATTAAGTAATAGACATCAATGGAAAACATAAAATCACATTTTTTATTTTTTGTTATTAAAAAATATGTATTGTGGCATAATCTAATATGATACAAAAAATTATTAAGTAATAGACATCAATGGAAAACATAAACTCACATTTTTTATTTTTTGTTATTAAAAAATATGTATTGTGGCATAATCTAATATGATACAAAAAATTATTAAGTAATAGACATCAATGGAAAACATAAACTCACATTTTTTATTTTTTGTTATTAAAAAATATGTATTGTGGCATAATCTAATATGATACAAAAAATTATTAAGTAATAGACATCAATGGAAAACCTAAAATCACATTTTTTATTTTTTGTTATTAAAAAATATGTATTGTGGCATAATCTAATATGATACAAAAAATTATTAAGTAATAGACATCAATGGAAAACATAAAATCACATTTTTTATTTTTTGTTATTAAAAAATATGTATTGTGGCATAATCTAATATGATACAAAAAATTATTAAGTAATAGACATCAATGGAAAACATAAAATCACATTTTTTATTTTTTGTTATTAAAAAATATGTATTGTGGCATAATCTAATATGATACAAAAAATTATTAAGTAATAGACATCAATGGAAAACATAAAATCACATTTTTTATTTTTTGTTATTAAAAAATATGTATTGTGGCATAATCTAATATGATACAAAAAATTATTAAGTAATAGACATCAATGGAAAACATAAAATCACATTTTTTATTTTTTGTTATTAAAAAATATGTATTGTGGCATAATCTAATATGATACAAAAAATTATTAAGTAATAGACATCAATGGAAAACATAAACTCACATTTTTTATTTTTTGTTATTAAAAAATATGTATTGTGGCATAATCTAATATGATACAAAAAATTATTAAGTAATAGACATCAATGGAAAACATAAAATCACATTTTTTATTTTTTGTTATTAAAAAATATGTATTGTGGCATAATCTAATATGATACAAAAAATTATTAAGTAATAGACATCAATGGAAAACATAAAATCACATTTTTTATTTTTTGTTATTAAAAAATATGTATTGTGGCATAATCTAATATGATACAAAAAATTATTAAGTAATAGACATCAATGGAAAACATAAAATCACATTTTTTATTTTTTGTTATTAAAAAATATGTATTGTGGCATAATCTAATATGATACAAAAAATTATTAAGTAATAGACATCAATGGAAAACATAAAATCACATTTTTTATTTTTTGTTATTAAAAAATATGTATTGTGGCATAATCTAATATGATACAAAAAATTATTAAGTAATAGACATCAATGGAAAACCTAAAATCACATTTTTTATTTTTTGTTATTAAAAAATATGTTTTGTGGCATAATCTAATATGATACAAAAAATTATTAAGTAATAGACATCAATGGAAAACATAAACTCACATTTTTTATTTTTTGTTATTAAAAAATATGTATTGTGGCATAATCTAATATGATACAAAAAATTATTAAGTAATAGACATCAATGGAAAACATAAAATCACATTTTTTATTTTTTGTTATTAAAAAATATGTATTGTGGCATAATCTAATATGATACAAAAAATTATTAAGTAATAGACATCAATGGAAAACATAAAATCACATTTTTTATTTTTTGTTATTAAAAAATATGTATTGTGGCATAATCTAATATGATACAAAAAATTATTAAGTAATAGACATCAATGGAAAACATAAACTCACATTTTTTATTTTTTGTTATTAAAAAATATGTATTGTGGCATAATCTAATATGATACGAAAAATTATTAAGTAATAGACATCAATGGAAAACATAAACTCACATTTTTTATTTTTTGTTATTAAAAAATATGTATTGTGGCATAATCTAATATGATACAAAAAATTATTAAGTAATAGACATCAATGGAAAACCTAAAATCACATTTTTTATTTTTTGTTATTAAAAAATATGTATTGTGGCATAATCTAATATGATACAAAAAATTATTAAGTAATAGACATCAATGGAAAACCTAAAATCACATTTTTTATTTTTTGTTATTAAAAAATATGTATTGTGGCATAATCTAATATGATACAAAAAATTATTAAGTAATAGACATCAATGGAAAACATAAAATCACATTTTTTATTTTTTGTTATTAAAAAATATGTATTGTGGCATAATCTAATATGATACAAAAAATTATTAAGTAATAGACATCAATGGAAAACATAAAATCACATTTTTTATTTTTTGTTATTAAAAAATATGTATTGTGGCATAATCTAATATGATACAAAAAATTATTAAGTAATAGACATCAATGGAAAACATAAATCACATTTTTTATTTTTTGTTATTAAAAAATATGTATTGTGGCATAATCTAATATGATACAAAAAATTATTAAGTAATAGACATCAATGGAAAACATAAAATCACATTTTTTATTTTTTTTTATTAAAAAATATGTATTGTGGCATAATCTAATATGATACAAAAAATTATTAAGTAATAGACATCAATGGAAAACATAAAATCACATTTTTTATTTTTTTTTATTAAAAAATATGTATTGTGGCATAATCTAATATGATACAAAAAATTATTAAGTAATAGACATCAATGGAAAACCTAAAATCACATTTTTTATTTTTTGTTATTAAAAAATATGTATTGTGGCATAATCTAATATGATACAAAAAATTATTAAGTAATAGACATCAATGGAAAACATAAAATCACATTTTTTATTTTTTGTTATTAAAAAATATGTATTGTGGCATAATCTAATATGATACAAAAAATTATTAAGTAATAGACATCAATGGAAAACCTAAAATCACATTTTTTATTTTTTGTTATTAAAAAATATGTTTTGTGGCATAATCTAATATGATACAAAAAATTATTAAGTAATAGACATCAATGGAAAACATAAACTCACATTTTTTATTTTTTGTTATTAAAAAATATGTATTGTGGCATAATCTAATATGATACAAAAAATTATTAAGTAATAGACATCAATGGAAAACATAAAATCACATTTTTTATTTTTTGTTATTAAAAAATATGTTTTGTGGCATAATCTAATATGATACAAAAAATTATTAAGTAATAGACATCAATGGAAAACCTAAAATCACATTTTTTATTTTTTGTTATTAAAAAATATGTTTTGTGGCATAATCTAATATGATACAAAAAATTATTAAGTAATAGACATCAATGGAAAACCTAAAATCACATTTTTTATTTTTTGTTATTAAAAAATATGTATTGTGGCATAATCTAATATGATACAAAAAATTATTAAGTAATAGACATCAATGGAAAACCTAAAATCACATTTTTTATTTTTTGTTATTAAAAAATATGTTTTGTGGCATAATCTAATATGATACAAAAAATTATTAAGTAATAGACATCAATGGAAAACATAAACTCACATTTTTTATTTTTTGTTATTAAAAAATATGTATTGTGGCATAATCTAATATGATACAAAAAATTATTAAGTAATAGACATCAATGGAAAACATAAACTCACATTTTTTATTTTTTGTTATTAAAAAATATGTTTTGTGGCATAATCTAATATGATACAAAAAATTATTAAGTAATAGACATCAATGGAAAACATAAAATCACATTTTTTATTTTTTGTTATTAAAAAATATGTTTTGTGGCATAATCTAATATGATACAAAAAATTATTAAGTAATAGACATCAATGGAAAACATAAAATCACATTTTTTATTTTTTGTTATTAAAAAATATGTTTTGTGGCATAATCTAATATGATACAAAAAATTATTAAGTAATAGACATCAATGGAAAACATAAACTCACATTTTTTATTTTTTGTTATTAAAAAATATGTTTTGTGGCATAATCTAATATGATACAAAAAATTATTAAGTAATAGACATCAATGGAAAACATAAAATCACATTTTTTATTTTTTGTTATTAAAAAATATGTATTGTGGCATAATCTAATATGATACAAAAAATTATTAAGTAATAGACATCAATGGAAAACATAAAATCACATTTTTTATTTTTTGTTATTAAAAAATATGTATTGTGGCATAATCTAATATGATACAAAAAATTATTAAGTAATAGACATCAATGGAAAACATAAACTCACATTTTTTATTTTTTGTTATTAAAAAATATGTATTGTGGCATAATCTAATATGATACAAAAAATTATTAAGTAATAGACATCAATGGAAAACCTAAAATCACATTTTTTATTTTTTGTTATTAAAAAATATGTATTGTGGCATAATCTAATATGATACAAAAAATTATTAAGTAATAGACATCAATGGAAAACATAAAATCACATTTTTTATTTTTTGTTATTAAAAAATATGTATTGTGGCATAATCTAATATGATACAAAAAATTATTAAGTAATAGACATCAATGGAAAACATAAACTCACATTTTTTATTTTTTGTTATTAAAAAATATGTATTGTGGCATAATCTAATATGATACAAAAAATTATTAAGTAATAGACATCAATGGAAAACCTAAAATCACATTTTTTATTTTTTTTTATTAAAAAATATGTATTGTGGCATAATCTAATATGATACAAAAAATTATTAAGTAATAGACATCAATGGAAAACATAAAATCACATTTTTTATTTTTTGTTATTAAAAAATATGTATTGTGGCATAATCTAATATGATACAAAAAATTATTAAGTAATAGACATCAATGGAAAACATAAAATCACATTTTTTATTTTTTGTTATTAAAAAATATGTATTGTGGCATAATCTAATATGATACAAAAAATTATTAAGTAATAGACATCAATGGAAAACATAAACTCACATTTTTTATTTTTTGTTATTAAAAAATATGTATTGTGGCATAATCTAATATGATACAAAAAATTATTAAGTAATAGACATCAATGGAAAACCTAAAATCACATTTTTTATTTTTTTTTATTAAAAAATATGTATTGTGGCATAATCTAATATGATACAAAAAATTATTAAGTAATAGACATCAATGGAAAACATAAAATCACATTTTTTATTTTTTGTTATTAAAAAATATGTATTGTGGCATAATCTAATATGATACAAAAAATTATTAAGTAATAGACATCAATGGAAAACATAAAATCACATTTTTTATTTTTTGTTATTAAAAAATATGTATTGTGGCATAATCTAATATGATACAAAAAATTATTAAGTAATAGACATCAATGGAAAACATAAAATCACATTTTTTATTTTTTGTTATTAAAAAATATGTATTGTGGCATAATCTAATATGATACAAAAAATTATTAAGTAATAGACATCAATGGAAAACCTAAAATCACATTTTTTATTTTTTTTTATTAAAAAATATGTATTGTGGCATAATCTAATATGATACAAAAAATTATTAAGTAATAGACATCAATGGAAAACATAAAATCACATTTTTTATTTTTTTTTATTAAAAAATATGTATTGTGGCATAATCTAATATGATACAAAAAATTATTAAGTAATAGACATCAATGGAAAACATAAACTCACATTTTTTATTTTTTGTTATTAAAAAATATGTATTGTGGCATAATCTAATATGATACAAAAAATTATTAAGTAATAGACATCAATGGAAAACATAAACTCACATTTTTTATTTTTTGTTATTAAAAAATATGTTTTGTGGCATAATCTAATATGATACAAAAAATTATTAAGTAATAGACATCAATGGAAAACATAAAATCACATTTTTTATTTTTTGTTATTAAAAAATATGTTTTGTGGCATAATCTAATATGATACAAAAAATTATTAAGTAATAGACATCAATGGAAAACATAAAATCACATTTTTTATTTTTTGTTATTAAAAAATATGTTTTGTGGCATAATCTAATATGATACAAAAAATTATTAAGTAATAGACATCAATGGAAAACATAAACTCACATTTTTTATTTTTTGTTATTAAAAAATATGTTTTGTGGCATAATCTAATATGATACAAAAAATTATTAAGTAATAGACATCAATGGAAAACATAAAATCACATTTTTTATTTTTTGTTATTAAAAAATATGTATTGTGGCATAATCTAATATGATACAAAAAATTATTAAGTAATAGACATCAATGGAAAACATAAAATCACATTTTTTATTTTTTGTTATTAAAAAATATGTATTGTGGCATAATCTAATATGATACAAAAAATTATTAAGTAATAGACATCAATGGAAAACATAAACTCACATTTTTTATTTTTTGTTATTAAAAAATATGTATTGTGGCATAATCTAATATGATACAAAAAATTATTAAGTAATAGACATCAATGGAAAACCTAAAATCACATTTTTTATTTTTTGTTATTAAAAAATATGTATTGTGGCATAATCTAATATGATACAAAAAATTATTAAGTAATAGACATCAATGGAAAACATAAAATCACATTTTTTATTTTTTGTTATTAAAAAATATGTATTGTGGCATAATCTAATATGATACAAAAAATTATTAAGTAATAGACATCAATGGAAAACATAAACTCACATTTTTTATTTTTTGTTATTAAAAAATATGTATTGTGGCATAATCTAATATGATACAAAAAATTATTAAGTAATAGACATCAATGGAAAACCTAAAATCACATTTTTTATTTTTTTTTATTAAAAAATATGTATTGTGGCATAATCTAATATGATACAAAAAATTATTAAGTAATAGACATCAATGGAAAACATAAAATCACATTTTTTATTTTTTGTTATTAAAAAATATGTATTGTGGCATAATCTAATATGATACAAAAAATTATTAAGTAATAGACATCAATGGAAAACATAAAATCACATTTTTTATTTTTTGTTATTAAAAAATATGTATTGTGGCATAATCTAATATGATACAAAAAATTATTAAGTAATAGACATCAATGGAAAACATAAACTCACATTTTTTATTTTTTGTTATTAAAAAATATGTATTGTGGCATAATCTAATATGATACAAAAAATTATTAAGTAATAGACATCAATGGAAAACCTAAAATCACATTTTTTATTTTTTTTTATTAAAAAATATGTATTGTGGCATAATCTAATATGATACAAAAAATTATTAAGTAATAGACATCAATGGAAAACATAAAATCACATTTTTTATTTTTTGTTATTAAAAAATATGTATTGTGGCATAATCTAATATGATACAAAAAATTATTAAGTAATAGACATCAATGGAAAACATAAAATCACATTTTTTATTTTTTGTTATTAAAAAATATGTATTGTGGCATAATCTAATATGATACAAAAAATTATTAAGTAATAGACATCAATGGAAAACATAAAATCACATTTTTTATTTTTTGTTATTAAAAAATATGTATTGTGGCATAATCTAATATGATACAAAAAATTATTAAGTAATAGACATCAATGGAAAACCTAAAATCACATTTTTTATTTTTTTTTATTAAAAAATATGTATTGTGGCATAATCTAATATGATACAAAAAATTATTAAGTAATAGACATCAATGGAAAACATAAAATCACATTTTTTATTTTTTTTTATTAAAAAATATGTATTGTGGCATAATCTAATATGATACAAAAAATTATTAAGTAATAGACATCAATGGAAAACCTAAAATCACATTTTTTATTTTTTGTTATTAAAAAATATGTATTGTGGCATAATCTAATATGATACAAAAAATTATTAAGTAATAGACATCAATGGAAAACATAAACTCACATTTTTTATTTTTTGTTATTAAAAAATATGTATTGTGGCATAATCTAATATGATACAAAAAATTATTAAGTAATAGACATCAATGGAAAACATAAACTCACATTTTTTATTTTTTGTTATTAAAAAATATGTATTGTGGCATAATCTAATATGATACAAAAAATTATTAAGTAATAGACATCAATGGAAAACCTAAAATCACATTTTTTATTTTTTTTTTTTAAAAAATATGTATTGTGGCATAATCTAATATGATACAAAAAATTATTAAGTAATAGACATCAATGGAAAACCTAAAATCACATTTTTTATTTTTTGTTATTAAAAAATATGTATTGTGGCATAATCTAATATGATACAAAAAATTATTAAGTAATAGACATCAATGGAAAACATAAAATCACATTTTTTATTTTTTGTTATTAAAAAATATGTATTGTGGCATAATCTAATATGATACAAAAAATTATTAAGTAATAGACATCAATGGAAAACATAAAATCACATTTTTTATTTTTTGTTATTAAAAAATATGTATTGTGGCATAATCTAATATGATACAAAAAATTATTAAGTAATAGACATCAATGGAAAACATAAAATCACATTTTTTATTTTTTGTTATTAAAAAATATGTATTGTGGCATAATCTAATATGATACAAAAAATTATTAAGTAATAGACATCAATGGAAAACATAAAATCACATTTTTTATTTTTTGTTATTAAAAAATATGTATTGTGGCATAATCTAATATGATACAAAAAATTATTAAGTAATAGACATCAATGGAAAACCTAAAATCACATTTTTTATTTTTTGTTATTAAAAAATATGTATTGTGGCATAATCTAATATGATACAAAAAATTATTAAGTAATAGACATCAATGGAAAACCTAAAATCACATTTTTTATTTTTTGTTATTAAAAAATATGTTTTGTGGCATAATCTAATATGATACAAAAAATTATTAAGTAATAGACATCAATGGAAAACATAAAATCACATTTTTTATTTTTTGTTATTAAAAAATATGTATTGTGGCATAATCTAATATGATACAAAAAATTATTAAGTAATAGACATCAATGGAAAACATAAACTCACATTTTTTATTTTTTGTTATTAAAAAATATGTATTGTGGCATAATCTAATATGATACAAAAAATTATTAAGTAATAGACATCAATGGAAAACCTAAAATCACATTTTTTATTTTTTTTTATTAAAAAATATGTATTGTGGCATAATCTAATATGATACAAAAAATTATTAAGTAATAGACATCAATGGAAAACATAAACTCACATTTTTTATTTTTTGTTATTAAAAAATATGTATTGTGGCATAATCTAATATGATACAAAAAATTATTAAGTAATAGACATCAATGGAAAACCTAAAATCACATTTTTTATTTTTTTTTATTAAAAAATATGTATTGTGGCATAATCTAATATGATACAAAAAATTATTAAGTAATAGACATCAATGGAAAACATAAACTCACATTTTTTATTTTTTGTTATTAAAAAATATGTATTGTGGCATAATCTAATATGATACAAAAAATTATTAAGTAATAGACATCAATGGAAAACATAAAATCACATTTTTTATTTTTTGTTATTAAAAAATATGTATTGTGGCATAATCTAATATGATACAAAAAATTATTAAGTAATAGACATCAATGGAAAACCTAAAATGACATTTTTTATTTTTTGTTATTAAAAAATATGTATTGTGGCATAATCTGAGATGATACAAAAAATTATTAAGTAATAGACATCAATGGAAAACATAAAATCACATTTTTTATTTTTTGTTATTAAAAAATATGTATTGTGGCATAATCTAATATGATACAACAAATTATTAAGTAATAGACATCAATGGAAAACCTAAAATCACATTTTTTATTTTTTGTTATTAAAAAATATGTATTGTGGCATAATCTAATATGATACAAAAAATTATTAAGTAATAGACATCAATGGAAAACATAAAATCACATTTTTTATTTTTTGTTATTAAAAAATATGTATTGTGACATAATCTAATATGATACAAAAAATTATTAAGTAATAGACATCATTGAAAAACATAAAATCACATTTTTTATTTTTTGTTATTAAAAAATATGTACTGTGGCATAATCTAATATGATACAAAAAATTATTAAGTAATAGACATCAATGGAAAACCTAAAATGACATTTTTTATTTTTTGTTATTAAAAAATATGTATTGTGGCATAATCTAATATGATACAAAAAATTATTAAGTAATAGATATCAATGGAAAACCTAAAATCACATTTTTTATTTTTTGTTATTAAAAAATATGTATTGTGGCATAATCTAATATGATACAAAAAATTATTAAGTAATAGACATCAAATGGAAAATCTAACCTCACATTTTTATTTTTTTCATTTAAAAATTTGTATTGTGGCATAATCAAAAATGATACAAAAAATTATTAAGTAATAGACATCAAATGGAAAATCTAACCTCACATTTTTATTTTTTTCATTTAAAAATTTGTATTGTGGCATAATCAAAAATGATACAAAAAATTATTAAGTAATAGACATCAAATGGAAAATCTAACCTCACATTTTTATTTTTTTCATTTAAAAATTTGTATTGTGGCATAATCAAAAATGATACAAAAAATTATTAAGTAATAGACATCAAATGGAAAATCTAACCTCACATTTTTATTTTTTTTCATTTAAAAATTTGTATTGTGGCATAATCAAAAATGATACAAAAAATTATTAAGTAATAGTCATCAAATGGAAAACTTAACCTCACATTTTTTATTTAAAAAAGTGTATTATGGCATAATCAAAAATAATACAAAAAATTATTAAGTAATGGACATCAAATGGAAAACCCAACCTCACATTTTTTATTGAAAAAAATGAATTGTGGCATAATCAAAAAGAATACAAAAAATTATTAAGTAATAGACATCAAATGGAAAACCTAACCTCACATTTTTTATTTAAAAAAATGTATTGTGGCATAATCAAAAATGATCCAAAAAATTATTAAGTAATAGTTATCAAATGGAAAATCTAACCTCACATTTTTATTTTTTTCATTTAAAAATTTGTATTGTGGCATAATCAAAAATGATACAAAAAATTATTAAGTAATAGACATCAAATGGAAAACCTAACTTCACATTTTTTATTTTTTTTTATTTAAAAATATGGATTGTGGCGTAATCTAAAATAATACAAAAAATAATTAAGTAATAGACATCAAATGGAAAACCTAACCTCACATTTTTTATTTAAAATAATGTATTGTGGCATAATCAAAAATGATCCAAAAAATTATTAAGTAATAGTTATCAAATGGAAAACCTAACCCCTCATTTTTTATTTTTTTTTACTTAAAAATATGGATTGTGGCGTAATCTAAAATAATACAAAAAATTATTAAGTAATAGACATCAAATGGAAAACCTAACCTCATATTTTTTATTTAAAAAAATGTATTGTGGCATAATCAAAAATGATCCAAAAAATTATTAAGTAATAGTTATCAAATGGAAAATCTAACCTCACATTTTTATTTTTTTCATTTAAAAATTTGTATTGTGGCATAATCAAAAATGATACAAAAAATTATTAAGTAATAGACATCAAATGGAAAACCTAACCTCACATTTTTATTTTTTTTATTTAAAAATTTGTATTGTGGCATAATAATGGGGTCCATACATATTATCAGAATCATATTATATCAAACAATGTGTTTAACAAAATTTACTGTTTCAAACCATCATACCAACGAAATCTTACTTGTCTGGAAGAATATTTATTCGGAATGTAATAAAGTAAAATGGAGACTGTCAAAATGATAAAAAAACAAAATGATAATCCATAAGACTAACATAATGACAAATATCTAATTTATCAGATAAAAATTCAACAAATAGTTATTATAACGAAGGTTTAATAATTCATAATACTATAAAATCAAAATTTAATCACCCGTACTAATAAAACTGCAAATATCTAATAAAGCAGACCAATACAAATATAAAGTATTAAACTGACAAACCGCGCATGAAATCAGAGATCTCTTCAAAAGAATTTAGTTCGTCGAAACCCCAATGAATCAAGGTCGTATAGAATCAAAACCGTAAAATATCAAAATGTAAGGATCTAAGCGCTGCTTGCCATGTGTTAGTCAAAAAAATCTCTCGGGTTAAATGAATTTTGATGAGACATTCTAGCTATACGCGAGTAAGAAATTTACGATATATTTTAGGCTGTTAAGCTAACAACAATTAGATGGCGCTACCTGAAATTTAACAGATATTTTAATTTTTTAACCTTTTTATATAAATGATTTTGCTGTATGTTCATATGCTCTACCAAGAATTATCTACAGGGTGGGAAAGTCACCGTATGAGTTGCGAAATCAGTTAAATGGGAAAAAAGTTGTCCATTTTCTGGAGTAATTAAATGGTATTCTAAGCTGGATAGTATGAGGGACGTTAATTTTAATATTTAAATAAAGAGGGGGTAATCCCACCCAACTTTCCGAGCACTCCTAGTAATTGTTTAATCGATTATATTAGTTTTTCTGCATCAAAAAACATTCAAAAATTAAGTTTTAAAGAATTTAAAAAAATTAAATTATAATTATATTATTGGTCAATTTTTTTTTACTTTTTATAATTTTGGCTATAACTTTCACACGTATTATTTTAAAATTATGAAATAATTCACACGTAGTGTATTTTTTGATCCCTTTCGGATGTATTATTTACTTTTGTGATTTATTTTATCATTTTTATTAAAACGAAAGGACAAAAAAATTTAAAAAATTCTTTATTTTGGTTTTAATAATTACAATTTTAAATTCGAAGAAACTTAGATATATTTTAAAATAGTTTTATAGACTGGTCAACAAGTGCTTTTTGGTCCAACTTTTTTCTTCACCTCCAAAAAATATGAACAAGGTGTCATTCGATTCGGAATAGCGTGTAGATGATTTTTGAAAAAAATCAAGAGCCGCTTGCACAAATCGCATAAGTTATAAACAATTAACTGAATAATAAAAATGGGATTTGGTTCTTTCAAATATCTCAAAAACTATGTAACATCTGTCAAATTTGAAAAAATATTTAAAAAGAGGAGCTAATTTACCAAAAAAAACTATACCTCACAGAACTGTAGGACCAATATTTATAATTTTCCCTGAGTGTTGAAAATACAGCCGAAAACGGGGACTTCGGTTTTCGTAAGAAGCGCCGTCCACTTTGGACCTTTAATGAATAAATATTATTTAAACTTATTAAATATGAAAATTAAAAATTGAAAAAATTCAGGCATGTGAATAATAATCCGCGGTCAAAAATTTTTATCGCGTTTTTTGTATAAATTAGTTAACAATTTTTTTCTACTTGAACATTGTTAAATAAGAGAAGAGATTCCCGTTGGAAAAATGCAAAAAATTTTTTTTTTCATATTACTTTTGATTCGGTTTTTACGATCAGAAGTCACATGAAAATGATTTTTAAATTTTTTTATTTCTTATTGTTTACAAAAATTGTTATAAACAAATGCGTTGTTTATAAGATAAATTAAAATTTCTTTTTTGGAAACATAATCTTTGATGCAAATTATGATTTTTACGAAAAAATCGTTGCTTATTTTTTTTTTAATTGCTTAAAAACGTATTTGTTAATTAACATTTTTTTTCTATCACCTGTAAGTATTATTAAGGAACCATTTTTTTAACATAATTTATCCTATTCTTTGATAACTAAAAAAATTGCTTTATTTTAATTTTTATTGTTTATTTAATAAAGAATTTGTTAAGTATAAACAATTAAATTTTTTTTATAAATTTTTTTTTCTTTTTCTACATAATGGAACAAAAACAACCAAGTCTTATTTTTTTTAGAAAAATTATTTATATGGTAGAAAAAATTGCTAATTAACAAATACGTTTTTAATAAAAAAAATGAAAAATAAATTTTTTTAAAAATCATTTTCATGTGACTTCTGATCATAAAAAAAACGGATCAAACAGTAATCAAGCTTTTTAATTTTTAACCAAAGTAAATTGTTAATAACAAAGTGAAAAATAACAATTTTTTAATTTTTCTAACAGGAATCTCTTCTGAGACCTTTCAAAAATAGGTCCAAAACAGGAAAAAAAATTATTCAGATTTGTTATTTAACAATTATCGCACTTACAATGTTCATGTTCATGTAGGAAAAAATTGTTAATTAACTAATGCATATTTAATAGAAAAATAGCGATAAAAATTTTTTGGCCACGGTTTCTTGTTCATAAATCTATCCAGTAGATGCCTTAATTTTTTCAATTTTTAATTTTCATATTTAATAAGTTTAAATAGTATTTATTCATTAAAGGTCCAAATAGTCGGAATAAATTTTTCCGCTACAGCTACCTTATTTCTCAAAAAATATATAAAAAGAGTAATTGGTTTGCATTGAACGCATTTGGCAACACTGCTACATAATTCAGGTCAGATGTCAAAGTCCAATAGAAAATAGCTCTGGCAGCTGAGGCATCAAAAAGGAAAAAGAAGAAGATTATTTATTCTCAATTTAAGCTCTTGTTTTTGTTACAATTGCATGTTGCAATTTGTGTTGTAATCTGTTGTATACATTAAAAAAAAAACGTTATAACTAACTAACAAACACTTCAAATTGTAAGTGGGTACTTTGGGGCAAAGTTGCGGATATTTCGATGATTTGTCATTGGTAACACTGGTTGAGTGGCACCATTGGGGAGGGCACAATTTAACAAAATTTAAAAGATCAAACAGATACTTTTTAAAAACGTTATTATATCAAATTAGTAAAAAATCAAACATCTATAATAGCAAAATGATATTTTATCAAAACCGTAAAAAATCAAATCGTATTAAAACAAATAATAAAGAATCAAATAGATATTTTATCAAATTAATAAAATATCAAAATACTAAAAAACCAGAACGTTAAAACTTCAAAAAGTTAATACATCAAAAACGTAAAATATAAAAACACTAATTTATCAAGATACCAATAGATCAAACTCTTATAAACTCAAAATAGTATTAAAACAGAACGCTATATTATCATAATCCCAATTTATCAAAGCGCCAATCGATCAAACCCGTATAACATCAAAAAATAATGAGACAAAATGTAAAGAGTCAAAACCAGAAAGAGACAGAATAGTAAAGCATCAAAACCGTAAAAAATCAAACGGATGTTGCCAAATCTAAGTTATCGCCTTATATGTGGGGATACAATTTAACAAGAACGCGGGTATTCTTCTAAGATGTCGCTACGATATAAGTTTCTGTGCTTTAATGTATATTATGCAACATACATTACACGTGAGTTAAACGATTCTTGTTCATTTTTTCATGATCTTGAATTAATAATGAATCACTTTTGTTGTTTAAGATATAATAATTGTATATTATAATTGTTAAATAAAATGTACGTTTACACTTCGTATTGGAAAAAGAGACGGTATAAATCATTGAATCAAATATTTATGAAATCGTTTTTTGACAAGACAATAAATTAACAAAAAAAGTACTTGCAAATGAATATGGAAATATTTTTATAATTTGCTTGCAATAGTTCCTCTTGTTTAAGTAATATTTTAAGTTATTGACATGTTATTTTTTGAGATTGTTTTAATTTCACTTTTTAATAGAGGATATACCGGGTAACACAGAAATGTGTGTTAAGTCTTATTTATATAGGATTGGATCTTAATAAAATTTTGTATATCGGATACAAACTTGTAATTTCTTTTTAATAATAATACTTATAATAATAATATATTTTATTTTTCAATCGTATACATAAATTACATGAACAAGGAGTGTGAAATGGGAATGAGTATTTTCATACAATAAAACAGAAAATAACATAAAATAAATAATAAATAATAAAAAATACCTAATTAAAATAATGTTGTACATAACATAGAATATAGAAATATATTTCTTTTTAATAAATTTTAGCTACTTTCAATACTGCAGAAAATTTTACCAAATTTAGATTTTTAAATGAAACACTTTATTTAAAAAAAATACCATTATTTATTTCTATTCTAACAATCATCAGATATAAAATATTTAAAAACTAGGGACTATCAAAGTTACCTATTGAAATAAAAGTTCTAAAAATATTATATTTTTATTAAAGGAATTTTATTTTGGTTTATTCTTATCATTGTGGATTTATTCAAAATATTGATAATATCTTTAAAAAAAATTGATAATTTCTTTAAAAAAAATTAAACGACTTAAATCCACCAATTAAGAATTTATTTTCTTTAGATTCTCCAGAAGACATAAAAACCAGAAGTACATCCACACCACAATTACAATAAACAATTTTTGAATTTTATCAGCATTTCTTAGTAAAAAAGTAATAACATTTTACTACGCTAAAATTAACCATTTTTGAGAAAACTGTTATTTTCTTTATTAACGTTCATTTAATTATGTAGTAAAAACAACAAAAAATTGCATCTTACTTATAATTAATTACAAATAAAAATGTTTCGCATTTTTACCAAGTAACTAAATGAACATTCAAAAAATGACGTTTTTCTCGAAAACGGTTAATTTTAGCAAAGTAAAATGTTATTACTTTTTCACCAAGGAAAGTGGATAGAATTTAAAAATTTCCTTATTTTAACCAGGGGCAGAAAATTCAGGGTTGGAATAAGAGTCCTGGACTCCTTCCTATTGCTGGTTTCTGGAAAATCTGAAGATTACCTATTCACGTTGAAATAAGTAATTTACCAACCTGATAATTCTCCTACAGTTTCATTACAATTGATCGCACCGTTTGAATTTTTTTAATAATAAACTAATAAAATAAAGATAAGTAATTATTTTGCCGTCTTAAGAAAGAAAGCATTTTGTTGTTCATTTTCAGAAAAACGCGTTTAAGGTTTCAAACCTTTTTATATTGATATATTTGAATTAATATTGACGCTATAAGGTAAATGTTTTTACTCGGGTGTTTTAAACTATCGGTATTTTTATATTCAATAAACTAATAATTCATCAAATTAGGTAATTTAAATGAAAATTTCACACACATTTTTATGCCAATCAGATACTTTTTTGTTTAGTCACCATGGAAAAACCTAAAAACTTCGGAAATTTTTATCCTCCAGGGTAGGTACCTTGGTTGAAATTATCAAGTGGAAATTTTTATGTCAAAATAAATACACATATGATGGACTTGACATTTTGTTTAAATTTATTGGGTGTGATATTTTCTTACTAAATTCCCATGTGCTTAGATTAGTAACCGGAAATTTTTTCGAGTACACGAATGTTTTAATAGTATATTGTATAACAAGCGCAAAATAATATGCATGTCCCACGTAGAGTATTGAAGAGTTTGTAGCATGAGCGAAGCGAGTGCTACAAACTTCAATACTTTACGAGTGGGACATGCGTATTTAATTTCGTAGAAATGATTGCAAAATTACAAATTTTAAATCTCAGTTGCTATTACTAAACGTATTCGTAAATTTAAAACATTTTACTTAATTGTTACAAATTTTGTCAGTAGATAGAACGTTAATTAAATTTAACAGTTCTGTAACTAATGACAATGACGTTTAGATTGTGACAATTGTACAAGAAATCAACTTGTAAAGTTTTATTCTAAACGTCATTGCCTTTACTTACTGAATCTTTAAACTTAATGGACGTCTACTGACAGTTTGTGTTGTAAAGTCATGGAACATGAAAATAAATTACCTCGTTTTGGTAAAAAACAATAAACATCATAATTTACTACTTTGCACTGTACTATTACTATCAAAAGTTAGTGAGTGTACTAAACTATTTTTAAATTTGATTTAGTTTGTAAAATTACAAATTTTAAATCTCAGTTGCTATGACTGAACGTATTCGTAAATTTAAAATATTTTACTTAATTGTTACAATTTGTGTTGTAAAATCATTGAACATGAATTTAAATTTACCTCGTATTGGTAAAAAACCATACACATCATAATTTACTACTTGGCACTGTACTATTACTATCAAAAGTTAGTGAGTGAACTAAACCATTTTAAAATTTGATTTAGTACAAATGTTTGTAAAATTACAAATTTTAAAACTCAGTTGCTGTTACTAAACGTATTCGTTTAAAATTTGTGCTCTAAAATCATTGAACATGAATTTAACTTTACCTTGTTTTGGTCAAAATACCATACACATTACAATTTTACTAGTTGACATAGTAATATTATTCTGAAAAATTTACTAAAACATTTTTCAATTTTGACATTACTTAAAAATACTTGGATATTTTAAACATTTTATTCTCTTTTTACTGTGCATGTCGTCAAATAATTAAACATCATTTTTGTTTTACACAATGTAGATTACAGACATTAGCCAGAGATGGCCTTAGTACGTTAATTATATGAGTAACGGATATTTTTTTTAGAGTTGTCAATTTAAGATTGGACGTATCTGCTCACATGACTTCGTATTTGTTAAATATGGTAATGATATATTTACCCAATATAAATGGGATAGTCTTCTTTCTAAACTTATGAGAAGTTTTAGATTTATTATAAATACATGACTGGTATCGCGAAATTACACTACTCTCAAAGAATAAAAGTTAAGTAATATTACAGAAAATAGTAATGTTCCTACGTTGTAGTAAAACTACAATCCTAATATTGGAAAATTATAAAACGAAAAAAAAATGTAGGATTGGTAATATTACAACAAAAATACGCTAATATTCTAAACTAAAGCAAGTTTGGTAAAATTAAAATTATATTAACAGATTTATAAAATCAGAAAATTATTTGAGAATGCAGGTTTGATATTACTACAAATATTTACTAACATTTCAAAATAAAAGAAGGAAAATGGTAATATTACAGTATGCCAGCGTTGAAAAATTACAAAACTAATTAAAATAATTTAAAGCAATATTCCTAAACAGGTGGAGTTAAAAATGCTTGGTAAATTCACAAAATTCTCTTTGTATATCAAACTCTCATACAGGTTGAGTCATGAGGAATTGTACATACTCCTACCTCGAATTGAGGTCCCTATGGGGAATAGCAAAAGGTGTTTGCTCCCATTGTTTAATAATATACAGGGGGAGTTGTGAATTTTGACTGAAATCTTTTTTGCTTACAACTTTTGAACGATAAGTTCGGTTTGTCTCATATTTTGGTAAAACGTTACACTACTACCACCTAATTAACTGATTTATTCACGCTAGAAAAAAATCAGGTCCGGTCTTAAAAAATTAGTTCGTTTTTTTTTCATTTAAAAAATTTCACCCTCTATACGGTTTTTGAAAACTGTAATAAGTATTTTACAAATTACACAAATAGACAACAAAAATGGCGTATTTTTTTTCTCCTCACGATTACTCAGTTTCTAATAAAAACTTCAAATTTGACCATAAATTAAAAGTTTAGCAAAATTAATCATAGATTTAAAACAAATATAGCTTTTCTAGCAAAAATTTAAATTTTGTACAAAAATTTAATTTTTAATTACTAGTAAGTACCACCACAACTCGTGCTATATTTTTAATAATACAACCGTTTTAGTTAATTTCCAGAATATGCTTTCAAAAAGTACAAGCTGTTTTGAATAATACTTAAACATCGCCCTGTATAATTTTTCTTGTTTGTTTTTGTTTTATTTAGTTTCATTTATGTTTGGCCCCTTTTTGTAATTTCAAAAATTTAAAAACGAAATGTTAGTTTGCTGGTTGTTTTAAATTTTAAATTTATTTTTCATTAACTCCAAAATAGAAGTGATTATTACTGTAGTTCTTTTTTATTTTGTAAAAAAGTAAAGAAACATTTCGAGAATTCAATAAAATGACAATACCAATGAGTGACTAATGAAATATTATACAGGCCGATGTTTTAGTATTATTTAAAACAGCTAGTACCTTTTGAAAGCCGATTCTGGAAATTAACTAAAACGGTTGTATAATTAAAAATATAGCACAAGTTGTGGTGGTACTTACTAGTAATTAAAAATTAAATTTTTGTACAAAATTTAAATTTTTGCGAGAAAAGCTATATTTGTTTTAAATCTATTATTAATTTTGCTAAACTTTTAATTTATGGTCAAATTTGAAGTTTTTATTAGAAAGTGAGTAATCGTGAGGAGAAAAAAAAATACGCCATTTTTGTTGTCTATTTGTGTAATTTGTAAAATACTTATTACAGTTTTCAAAAACCGTATAGAGGGTGAAATTTTTTAAATGAAAAAAAACGAACTAATTTTTTAAGACCGGACCTGATTTTTTTCTAGCGTGAATAAATCAGTTAATTAGGTGGTAGTAGTGTAACGTTTTACCAAAATATGAGACAAACCGAACTTATCGTTCAAAAGTTGTAAGCAAAAAGGATTTCAGTCAAAATTCACAACTCCCCCTGTATATTATTAAATAATGGGAGCAGACACCTTTTAATAGTCATTTGATATTCACCATAGGGGTCTCAATACGAGGTAGGAGTATGTACAGTTTCTTTTGACTCACCCTGTATACGAGAAAAGCTTAATAATATCTTCTTGGGGCCTCAATGATGTTTTCACGACACTGTGGACATCGACTTTGGTGCAAGCGGTCTGGGTTATAGCACCTCACTGCACAATAACCACAAAGACGATGACCGCAACCCAAGACAAATCTCATGTCTCTCAGTTGACAAATTGGACATGAATCGATTCCACTTTCTGAAAATGAAATATAATTATTTAACAAAGGTATATTTATACTTTAAACACTTTTTCTTTTTTCTGTGATGTTCTTTTTATTTCAGCAATTATTTGAAAAATTTAATCCATCATAAATTTATATTAATTAGAAAAAATACGACTATATAAATTGTAAAGGATTTGCTATAATGACAGTATTCACTTAACGATAATACATAAAACGGGACTAGTATAAAGTTCAATACTTACCAATGTCATCTCCAACAGGAATCCAAGTATTGTTAATCTCCAACTCTAGGTCATAATCGACATTTACTAAAAAATAAAGATTTTTATATAAAATTCAATAATATTATATAAAATAACTTACATATAAAATCGAAATCATCGAATTCATCCTCCGGTAGACGGAATTCATCTTCATTCCATATTATTTCTATAAAATAATAAACCATAAATTGCCAAATTTCTAATAATATTACTAATCTAGAACTTTAATGTCAATATTTCAATTTTGTTTTTAAATTGGTACCACTATTTTAACTTCAGTTCGACAATATAAAATAAATAAAAATTAATCTTTATACCGGATGTCCCACTTTTCGGGGTTTTGCTTAAAAATTTTTTTTTCTCAATAATGGGATCTATTACCGAAATTCCGGTTTGACCAGAATTAATAACACTGTGATTTTTAGGGATATATTTTTAGCATAACATAAGTTCAATCTTTAAGTTTCTAAACATGTAGTTTGTGCCACTTTCGCCGAAAAATATTCCATAAAATGTAATTTAAACAACTTTAAGTATTAGGGGAACTTTAGGTGGCTATCGTGATCACATTATGGTTAAAAATATACAGGGTGTTTAATTTAAAATAACAAAGTTGCTCTATCCCCAAAAATCCCAGTATTAATTTACGGTTAAGAGCGGAGGTACACTTTCTGTAGCATATGCCTTTCCAATGTAATCGTAGAAACAAAATCCCAGAAAAACGGGACAATATTTTTGAAAAATTCAAACGGTCAGTTAAAATTTAGGTCACTACGGATGCAGGAAAGTTATTAAGAATCCTGAAAATATTTAGTTTTTGAAAATATTAGCATATGAAAATTAATGAAAATTGATAGTTCGTAAAAAACACCCAACAGAATATTTTTATACAATCTCAGGGACTTTCCGAGATTAAGAACAGGTTAAGAAATCATTTAAAAAAAATTTGATTCAAAAATATTCCGTAGATTTTTCAGGATTTTGATTATAAAATTGGTGTTTTTGAAGCGCTAACAGCTATCCGATGAGATTTGCTTTCTTCCTCGCACAATATAGCCGTCGACGTCGTTTAAAATAAACAGTTTGTACGGACTCAGGACCAATTTGTGCCCATTATAGTTTTCTAATGGAGCTTATCTTGTTATTAATATAAACATAATAAATCAGATTAGATTTTAAACGAAGTGGCTTTTTGTTTACATATTATTTTGGATCTTTTTAACTCCTTTGGTAGCTTGCATAAGAAATATAAACATGAATAAATAAATGACGGAAGAAAATAAATAAAAAAAATTACTAATATTATATTGTAACATTTAATGGAACTCCCAAATTTATGTACACAAAAGATATTAAATATTTGTATTTTCTCTGTTTACATAAGTGCATAAAATGGATTTTTTAAATTTTAAGGACAAACAGTACACTTTAGTACAAAATGTTGTAGTACAAAGTTTTAGAGCATAAAATTCTCTACAACTTTTGTCTTAAACTTTTTCCATAATTTCCAGTAGTTGCGTCACTAGAGGTCGCGTAAAAAATTTGCATGTAGGTTTCCCCCGGTTTTTCTTGATTTTGAGTACAAGCAATGTATTTTAGTGCAAAATGTTCTGGTGCAAAGTTGTAAAGCATCAAATTTTCTTTAACTTTTGTATTTAACTTTTTTTTGAATTCCTCATAGTTTCGCCGCTAGAAGGCGAAAAAATACACATTTAGGATTTTCACCTTTTTTTTTAATTTTGAAGATAAATTATGCACTTTAGTGCAAAATGTTTCAGTTCAAAGTTGTAGGGCATAAAATTCTTTACAAGTTTTTCCATAATTCCTAATAGATTTCACACATTATTTTAAGAGATCATAATTGTAGCAGTATGTTATATACAATGTGGGCAAGCGGATTTTTTTTTTGAAAACTTATAGGAAATCAAAATTGTAGAATTCAAAATTTCCTACAAAATTTGTTCTCGCCTTGTTTTGGAATTCCGCATGGTTTAGCCGATATTTTTTATTTTAATTCTAAATATTTTTTATCTTATTAAATTAATTGGTTTAGATACATTTTAATATTACAAATTTTAAAAAAGATACGATTAAATTTGTATTAAAAAACTTTATAATTGCGATTTTTTTCAAAATTTTATTAAAAAAAAATGATGAATTTTTAAAATATTCTAAATTCACAATGTATTTTACTATCTTCGAATTTAGAATTGTAATTATTATAGCCAAAATAAAGAATTTTTTTTAATTTTTTGTAATTTTGTGTTATCAAAAAGTATAAAATAAATGAAAAAGTAAATAGTACATATAAAAAGAATCGAAAAGTAATATATGTGTAAATTATTTCATAATTTTAAAATAATATTTGTAAAAGTTATGATCAAAAATGTAAAAAAAAAAGATTTTTTTAACTTTTTTAAATTAACTGTATTAATATATTTTGATCCAAAAACCTAAAAAAAGGTCTGTTACCCAATTTGAATAAAATTCAATGGGATATTAATTATTTATTGATTTTAAAATTATTCAAAAAAGGTTTTTTTTTTAAGGTTAATATTAAATATTAAAAGTTTGGAAAAAAACGCCATTAAATTTGTAGTAAAAATTCGATAATATTGATTTTTTTCAAAATTTCAGAATTCGTAAAAAAATTTCGAAAAACTTTTGAATTTTAATATAAATTTAAAGAGAAATTGAATAACTTTAAAAATATTAAAGTTATTAAAATAGTATTTGTACCATTCGAAAGGTAATACAAAGCTCTAAATTAAGAATATATTTTAGTTTCTTCGAATTTAAAATTGTAATTGTTATCCAAATTTTTTTTAATTTTTTTGTCCTTTTGTTAAATCGAAAATGATACAACAAATGAAAAAAATTAACAATACATTCGAAAAAGTACATTATGTGTGAAATATTTTATAATTTTAAAATAATATTGTAGAAGTTATAGCCAAAATTATAGAAAGTTAAAAAAAATTTTGACAAAAATTTTACTTTTTTAATTTTTTTAAACTAACTTTATTATTGTATTTTGATGTTGCAGAAAAACTAATTACTTAACTAGGTGTGTTCGGAAAGTGAAATTTATGATCAGAAGTCACATGAAAATGATTTAAAAAAAAATTATTTCCTATTGTTTACAAAATTGTTGTAAGATAATTTAAATTTTTGTTTGAAACATAATCTTTAATGCAAAGTATGAATTAAAAAAAATCGTTCCTAGAAAAATTTTTTTGTTGCTTAAAAACGTATTTTTTAATTAAAAATTTTTTCTACCCCCTCTAATTACTATTAAGGAATCGCTTTTTTTAATCATAATTTATCTTGCCCTTTGATAACTAAAAAAAAATTGTTTTTATTTATATTTTCATTGTTTATTTAATAAACAATTTGTTTTAAATAATTAAATTTTTTCTATATATTTTTATTTCTACATAATGAAACAAAAATAACCATGAGAAAAATAATTTATTTATATGGTAGAATAAAATTGTTAATTAACAAATACGTTTTTAAGGAATAAAAAAATTTTTGAAGGAACGATTTTTTTAGAAAAAATCAAAATTTGCATCAAAGATTATGTTTCTAAAAAAAAAATTAAATTAACTTATAAACAACGAATTTGTTTATAACAATTTTATAAACAATAAAAACAGATCAATAGTAATATCAATGATTTATCAAGCTCTTTAATTTTTAACCCAAGTAAATAACGAAGTGAAAAATAACAATTTTTTAATTTTTCCAACGGGAATCTTTTCTGAAACCTTTCAAAAATAGGTCCAAAAAAGGAAAAAATCTCAGATTTGTTATTTAACAATTGTCGCACTTACAATGTCCAAGTTCAAGTAGGAAAAATTTGTTAATTAATGCATAATTAATAGAAAAATCGCGTTAAAAATTTTTTGATCGCGTATTATTGTTCATAAATCTATTCAGTAGATGCCTGAATTTTTTCAATTTATTATTTTCATATTTAATGAGTTTAAATAATAATTATTCATTAAAGGTCCAAAGTGGGCGGCGCTTAAGCAAGCCAGAGTCCCTGTTTTCGGCCGTATTTTTAACCGTCTGAGAAAACTATAAATATTGGTGCTACAGTTCCGGGAGGTATAATTTTTTTGGTGAAATTTCCTCCTCTTTTTGAATCTTTTTTCCAATTTGAAAAATGTCAAATAGTTTTTGAGATAAGTATTTTCAAAAAAACAAACCCCATTTTTCTCAGATAATTGTTTATAACTTTTGCAATTTTTGCAAGCGGCTCTTGAATTTTTTCAAAAATCATCTACAGGCAAAAACTACCTGCTGACTATATTAACAGTTAAAAATAAAATACGAAATATATTTTTTTCAAAGAATGTGTGTATGCTGATTGAATTTCTCACACAGTCTAAACGTAAACATATTACTAGAGCACGTTGGGTATGTAAAAAGATTCTACAAGTTACATCAGTCTGCATTTGGAATGAAATATTGCCATTAACAATCTTCTAATATCCGATAAAATGTCTGAGACAAAAAAGTTAGGCTTGATATGCGTGCACATGCAAACGCGAACCACTAAATGCAAGAATAACATTCTGCGTAAATCAAGCGCGCAACTGTATAAATGGCTGAATCTCAAAAACTGTATGTTGGATTTCCATAAGTAATCCACACAAAATTAAGACAATTAAATTCTGCAGTTTTTGGTGTAAAACAAAGTGTAGGTTAATATATCAAATAAGGGAGATTGTACAATTGAAAAATTGAACTAAATTGTGTACCTCTCAAGTTTTTTGGTTCTTTTAAATTTTTTGAGAAAAAAAATTTAACAATGTTGAATTGCTATTACAGAGACACAAAACAGAGCTTTCAGATAAAACAAAAACGAAATTTCTATTTATTATAGAAGCCAAATGGCACGGTCATAACGTAAAAAAAAACAAAATTTAACCTAATTTTTTTGTCTTGACCAATTGAGAATGTCGTAAATTTTGATTTATTACGTATAAATTCGTAATGGACATTAATATTAATGTCTTATAAAGTTATACTCCGATTTTGGGTTTTTGCAATTTGTCTACATAATATCGTCACACAGATTGAGTAGGTACGTTACTGTAATATTCAAACATTCAGTCTAAATCTCATCGGTTGCATATTGGCTGTATATGTTGTAGTTATCTACGTCAGCTCTCGCTCGAAGTAAAATTAACGTGGGATACAATCGCCAAATCGGTGCGAGAGTTTCTGAAATTTGTACCTCCGCTCTTAAATCTAAAATTTCTAATATTAAATATTCCTACTGAATAAACGTCTATTTAAATTAACATGTTAGAGTAAAAAAATAGGACCACCTAATGTGTAAAAATATTTGTTGTTAGACAATTTGAGAAAAATATTAAGGAAGTAGATATGCGACAGAAATTTAATAATATACACAAAAACTAAAGGACCCCTCACTTCTCTTATGGAAAATGGGTTTTGGACAATTTTTTTTTAAATTTCAGTATGTTGTGGTTTTTTGACATTCTGAATGAATGTCTCCATGCGCCCAACTCAATCCTATGATCAGTTTTCGACATATTGATGGTCAAAGTTCAATAATTTAGTATTTAGGTAATTTTCTTTTAATTTCAATTTCTTCAATTATTAAGAAAACTTATCAGTTTATCTTGAATTTGTTTATGGGAAAATGTAGTCAAATGATTGGTATTTTGAAAAATGTAATAATTATATATACAGGGTTTACCAAAAAGTCAGTGGAGCTACTTTATTTTTAAAATAACTATAATATGGAAAACCACTAAACCTCAGTTTTGATAAATTCCTAATAACTTTAAAACAAACGGCCAGATTTGCTTAAAAAAATTATAAGCTTTACATACGGACCCGAATGTATTGCTTTCACACTTGATTTTTTCCTAAATCGCCTCAAATATGCTGCTTTAGCAATACAATTGTAACAGATTTGCAGCTAAAATAGTAACGCATTTACTATTAAAATAGCGAGAAACAGTGTTTTTTATATGTCTACAGGGTGTTTCAAATATTAGGTAACACAAGGTATGAACAGTATTTTGAATTAATCAAAATTTTTAAACTTCGAAAGAAACAAAAATTGTAGATCATTAAAATTAAATTATTTATAAGCATTATAAAAATTATACCATCTCTTGCATTTTCTTGTTGTAAAGCGCGCTGTTCCATAAGGGCTCCCTCTCCCGCAACATCTTCATCTTCTAACAAAAAAATATATATAAGAAAGATATACAATATTAAAATTGAATAACTAACCTTCGCTTTCCGGATCAATGTTGGGATTGACTAAATCCCAGTTGTCTAGTACTTCTTGGGTTTCCGTAATGCAATAAGATATTTTTTGCAAAAACTCCATAATAGTGATCGCTTGTGTTTCGAAGCGTGATGTTGCTTCTATTATGGCAGCTTTTTGCAAAAAATAGCCTCTTCGAGAACGTGCAGTTCTCGCTCCTGCATTTAACTGCATCACATTAACGTGGTCCCTGGCTATACATTTAGTTAATTTTCCTAAAATGAATAGCTTTACTTATAGATGGTCAAACATGATAAAGTTATAAGAATTTTTAATTATGTTTAATTTCTTATCTTACTTTTTGTATGCTAATTGAAAGTAATGCTTAGCGCAGTCTAGTCCTTTTTTTAAATACATCAGACTAGTTACTGGTTTATTTATATTAATGCAATTATGATAATTATATTACTTTGTACTAGAATGTGAATTTTAAAACAAATCATTAAAAGAATCTGAAAAGTTTGTGCCGAAATGGTAAACGTACAGCGTTTAATCGCTTGTAACATAATTGTGTGCCAAAACGGCTAAAAAAAGTAGTCATTATTTAACTATGATAACTGCAAAAATCATGGCCACCCCTATAATTTTTAAATGGGTTAATAGATTTATTTCAAATTTTGGTCGATTATAATAGTTATTTTTGGACTTTTTCAAATAAAAATGTTAGTTTTATTTCTGAATTTTTTTCAATCATTTATTTTTGTTTCTTAATAATTATTTATAATTGAAATATGATATTTCAAATATCCTTTATTTGTTTTTTTAACAGGTATGTCTTCAGAAAAAATTTGTATCGAAATTTAAAAAAAAATAACACTTGTCCTTTAAATTGGGAATTTGAAACCTTTGGTTTTTAACAATATTGTCACCACTAACCAAAACCACACTTTTTCACACTCTACGTAAGTTTCGCTAACTATGTTAGCATCATCAGGAGTTGATAATAAATTATAATGATAAATTATTATCATCAACTCCTGTTGATATTAACATAGTTAGCGAAATGTACCTAGAGTGTGA
Organism: Neocrepidodera transversa; assembly: GCA_963243735.1. Lineage (NCBI taxonomy): Eukaryota > Metazoa > Arthropoda > Insecta > Coleoptera > Chrysomelidae > Neocrepidodera > Neocrepidodera transversa. The sequence goes on along the minus strand of CAUJLB010000160.1, from coordinate 242,054 downwards.
AAAAGTATAGTTTTGGTTAGTGGTGGCGATATTCTTCAAATTTTCTCCTTAAGCCCAGAAAAAAAGGAATTGTTATGTACATCATTTGAATACTAATCGAATGAACGATTTTTACTTTCATGTGGCACATCCATGTTTCATTAAAAAAAAATGAGTTTCGTTAAAAAAATGTATTTGCTGAATTAAATGTTTAATAAAAAAAAACAAAAATAAATAAGTGGCAAAATTGAGACTTTTTAGGTAATTCTAGTTTAATTATAAGTAATAAAGACAAAATCATGAGCACCTAGGCCGGATAAAAAAAAACTAAAATAAAAAAATAACGTCCCAAGTGACATTTGACAGTTGATCTGTACGTATTTAAAGTCGTAGAATCCAAATATGTAGAAATGTACCAGGTGTTTCATTTGAATTTTCAATTTTCACGTCATTTCCGGTCAAATCAAATGTCATGCCATATTGGATTTTTATGTAAAAAGTCCAAAAATAGCTCTATTATAATCGACCAAAATTCGGTATAAAGGGAGTTTTGAAAGACGTAAAATGACAGTAGTAAAAAGAAATATTCATATGATCAAAATAAAGCGGGGGTAATCAAACTCAACTTTACGAACACTCCTGGTAAATCATTTATTTTATTTGTTTGTCATTAATTATTTTTCTGATATCACAGTAGAGTCCAGTGCTTTTTGGGACCAACTTTTTTCTCCGAATCCGAAAAATCTGAACGAGATGTCATTCGATTCGAAATAGCGTGTAAATGATTTTTGAAAACATTCAACAGCCGCTTGCAAAAATTGCAAAAGTTATAAACAATTAACTGAAAAATAATTAAATATGAAATTAAAAATTGAAAAAATTCAGGCATCTACTGGATAGATTTATGAACAATAATTCGCGATCAAAAAAGTTTTATCGCGATTTTTCTATTAATTATGCATCATTTAATTATTAATTTTTTCCTACTTGACCATGAACATTGTAAGTGCGATAATTGTTAAATAACAAATCTGATTTATTTTTTATTTTTTGGACATATTTTTGAAAGGTCTCAGAAGAGACTCCTGTTTGAAAAATTAAAAAAATATTATTTTTCAATTTGTTATTAACAATTTACTTACGTAAAAAATTAATGAGCTTGATTAAATATTGTATCGTATTACTATTGATTCGTTTTTTATGATCAGAAGTCACATGTAAAAGATTTTTTTAATTTTTTATTGCTTAAAAACGTATTTATTAATTACCAATTTTTCACCTGTAATTATTATTAAGGAACCGTTTTATTAATCATAATTTATCTTGTTCCTTGATAACTAACTAATTAAAAATTTGTTTTTATTTAAATTTTTATTGTTTATTTTATAAACAATTTGTTATAAACAATAAAAAAATTTCTATACATTTTTGTCTACATAACGAAACAAAAACAGCCATGTGTAATTTTTTAAGAAAAATTATTTATGTGGTAGAAAAAATTAATTAACAAATACGTTTTTAAGTAATAAAAAAAAATTTCTACTACTCATGTGATTGTCGCACTCGCCTTTGGCTCGTGCGACAATATTCAGATTCGTGAAAAAAGTATCACTTTACACAAATAACTATTTTAAGGAACGATTTTTTTTTTTCATAATTTGCATTAAAGGTTATGTTTCCAAAAAAAAAATTAAATTATCTAATAAACAACGCATTTGTTCATAACAATTTTGAAAACAATAAAAAATAAAAAAAATTAAAAATCTATTTTATGTGGCTTCTGATCAAAAGAAAACGGATCAATAGGAATATTAAAAAAAAATTTGTTTTATGATTAATCAAGCTTTTTAATTTTTAACCTAAGTAAATAACGAAGTGAAAAATAACTATTTTTTAATTTTTCTAACGGGAATCTCTTCTGAGACCTTTCGAAAATATGTCCAAAAAATAAAAAATAAATCAGATTTGTTATTTAACAATTAACGCACTTACAATGTTCAAGTACGAAAAAGTTGTTAATTAACTAATGCATAATTAATAGAAAAATCACGATAAAAATGTTTTTACCGCGGATTATTGCTCATAAATCTATCCAGTAGATGCCTGAATTTTTTCAACTTTTAATTTTTATATTTAATAACTTTAAATATTATTTATTCATTAAAGGTCCAACGTGGGCAGCGCTTACGCAAGCCGCAGTCCCCCCCGTTTTCGGTCGTATTTTCAACAAATTATTAATATTGTTCCTACAGTTGCGGGAGGTACAGTTTTTTGGTAGTTTTTCTGCTCTTTTTGAATCTTTTTTCAAATTTGAAAAATGTCAAATAGTTTTTGAGATATTTGCAAAAATCATTTACACGCTATTCATATTTTTCGGTGGCGGAGAAAAAGTTTGACCCAAAAAGCACTTGTTGACTGGACTAAAAAGCTTTTTTATTTCAGTGTATTTATTTTTTAAATTGATAGTTTCAATTTTTTCCAAAAAACTGCGGAATTGCGCAAAATTCTATTACAACAATTGTGGAGTTTTTAAAAAAAATGGCCCCAAAAAAATTGAATTTCTATTGCGATTAAACAAAAAAATTGAACTTTATAAATATTAAAGCTATTATACCATTTGAAATGCATAAAACTCTATATTTACAATGTATTTATAATCAATAATGTAAAAACTTAAAATAATTGAAACGGTTTTACCCATAAATTTTTGGATTTTTTTTAATTAAGCATAATATCTTTTTTAAATAATATTTTCAATTTTTTCTACAAAATAGGCGCATCTATTTTTTGATGTCCTCTACCGCGAACATCGTATTTAGTTTATTTAATAAAAGCTAACAACAGACTTTATAAGATTAAAAGAATGAAAAATACATAACACCGAGTTTGCGATAAGGACACTGAACTTCTAGGAATCTATCTATCTATTGGTCAGCTTCTTACGATATAATTCGAGAAACTACGAAGAATTTAAAAAAATAGTGAAAAATGTGAAGCTTAACTTAATCTATAATTTTTGATTAAAAGTTTTTTCGTATCCCTCAAAACAACGGAGCCATCAAACGCCGGAGTAAAAGTTGATTATCCTGTATAATGTTCGGAAAGTAAAAAGCACTGAAAAACATATCATTGGGAAATATAAGGGAAAGTATTAATTCGACGAAAATGAAGATAAAGATGAGAAAAAGAAACAGATAAAAATGAAGAGAAAGAAACAGATGAAGATGAAGAGAAGAAAGAGATGAAGATGAAGAGAAGAAAAATAAACAATAATTGACCGGGACATAGGTATGGGATGGGGTGAAACGATTTAAGTACGGAGTGCTTATGAATTATTTAATTTAATTTAAGTAATTATCCAGATATGTAATGCATTATAAAATTGGAAGTATGAAGTTACATTCTACTTAAGCTTTCATTTATAGTTTGATTTGCTGTTACTCCTTAACACAGCTGTTTTAATTTTAATATTACGTTTGAGGTATTATGTCGTATACATTTATATTTAATGTAAATAAATATTGTATTGTTTTAATTATATATGAATTAGGCATTTTAAAGATGTATTAGAAATATATATATATATATATATATATATATTATAAGAATGTGAAATTTATAGATATACCTCATACCGCATAATATCCAAAATTTACTGGTGCTGAGCATAAGCCGGCAACGTCGCACATTAGGTAATTTAACAAAGCGAATCGAAGCAATTACAAATAGTATAGTGGCCGCGCTGCTCATGTGTACAATGAATTAAAACATTTTTGACTTATTTACATGAAATTAAGCAATAAAAAATTGTTACTTTCGGAGATAAACGAATCCGATTCAATAAATTTTTAGTAGTTGCATAAAAAATAATGTATTACATATCTATATATTTACTTAAATTAAATTAAATAATTTCTAAGCACTCGTACCAAATTCTATACTCCTTACCCCGTACGAAGGTCAATTATTGTTTACGAATACTACAAATATTAAAAAAAAAATTGATATTCTAATTTTATCTGATAACTAAAATTTATTCATCCCATTACTAACAAAAATGTCTAATAACATTTCTGTTTTTTTTTTCATTTGTAAAAAGAGTAATTAATAAAAGTAATGTCCAATAACTAGGTGATAGATATATCTTATATTAAAATGAAATCAATTATTGACCGTCAGGCGGTAATCTTTTTTTACTTCTTAATTAAAAGTTAAGAAGAGAAGATACCTCTTAATCCTTGTACGGATAATGTATTGAGAGCAATACTTACCTAGAAAGACCCAAATATTCGGATGTATTTCACCAATTTGTCTCTTCAAATTGTTATGAAAAGACTCGATGTTATTATTTGTTCTGCGGGGCAGACCAAATACCGAGAGCTTTTCTGTGCCAACTTTTTGTATCCAGTACCTAAAAATATTAATCAGGATTTTAACCACAATTTTTTTTATATATTTCGCTATCTTTAAATATGTTGACTGCATTCCTCAAGAAGGGTTTTTGTATGAAAACATACAGTCAAGATTACTAAACTGATTTATACAAAACAATTTTTTATTTATCTAGTTATTCAACTATATAATAGATTGAATTTTCAGAACATTTTAAATTTAAATAACTGCTATCTATAAATATGAATAAATCTTTTAATAAATATAATAATAAATAATAAAATATTGCATTTTGTTTATTCAGCTACTTCATTGACTTATAGAACAGCTGTTAGTATTATAACAGACTGCATGCGCAGGATTCGTAGATATAAATAAACATAATATATACATTATATACGGACTGGCCCGAAGACGGTCATATTTTTAGATAACTTTGGAAACAAATCATTGTTTTGTTTTAGTTTGGTTATTGACATTTTAAAAAATTTTGTAGGGGCAATTTAATTTTGTTTTAATAAAAATCTATAATTTTTCTTATAAAATCTTATTACATGGAAAATAATGGTACCTGCGGTACCGAAAGTAATACACACTTGAAGAAAAAAACTCTTACCTTTGTACATAATTAACAGTTCTTGTGAGCACAACTCCATCCACCCTAGCTTTTGCAAGAATAGCTTGATAGCCTTCCTCTATTTTTGTAGAAGGCAAAAGAGGCAAGGCCATCAGAAGTTTTAAAATTATGGCACTACTTTCATGCGTTCTCACTTGTGGAAGGTAGCCAAATTTTTTATTTTTCTTCCACAAAGCCTAAAACATAAGAAGCAAATGAATATTTATTTTTATTTGGCAGATTCAAATTACATATTTGTTAATTTTGTCGGCCATTATTTTAAAAAATTAAAGAAAAACGGGTATATTTTGGTTTTTATTTCACGATTAACTTAAATCCCACTATCTCTACCTATCCTTAACAATTATAGCAATATTGCATACAAATTGGTAATGCAGTTTTTTTTATTTATGCTAAAATCGTAAAAAAATTGAGGTAAACTCATTTTTATTAATGAAACATATAGTGGGTTATTTATTTGTTAAATTGGTGTTTAAATTATAAATTAAATGATATGCATAATGTAGATATTATATGGTTGTTAAAATTATTATGAAATATGAAAAACGTAAATTAAAACTGATCATACCTTTGTAAAAAATTACGTTTTCTTGAATTTCACAATGTTTTTTCAAAAATGATACCAACATTATTCACATTATTTGTTTTACATAATTGAACTGCCAATTACACTTCCGACCGTGTGTTCTTTTAACAAATTAAGGTTTCCATTTAAACTGCCATGGAACAATTTAAAGATTAATAAAATGAAAACTAAATGCAATAATTTGTTATTTGTATACCTAGGCAGCGAAATACCTTATTGGGGTACCGAAAGAAAAGTTATCGCCGAGGCCGCTTGCGGTCGAGGCATAATAATCTTGGGGTTGCCAAAAAATTTCGTGGCCATGGTATACACACTATTTTTAGTGCAATCGTTAAAAATTATTAAATTAGATTATTGCAAATAATTCAACAATACATAAATAATAAGTATTTCATTTGAAAATTTAATTTTTAGGCTAATTTCAAAGAAATAGGAAGTCCGTCATTTTGTATTTTTCTGTCACTAAATTCAAAATTAGGTCTCATATGACCAACTAAAAATTCAAAATAATCCGTGTGCCACAGAATATAGAAGGTTCAGGTTCAAAGATTTTATCATTAAAATACATTTATTACTCAACCGGTCTACATATTTTTTGAACACTGAACACTGCGGTACATCTCTAGTTACTGTCAATAACAGGAGACTTAAAAACTAGTAATGGAAAAAAAAAATATGAAAAAAATAAGTGTATACCTGAACGTAATGGAAGTAACAACCCTTAACAGAAACTCCTGGCCAAACTTGCAAAAAAGCTTTTTGGAGTGATTCCTCGTAATCTGTAATTACTATTTGAGGTATCAGCGTAGGACACGCTTCTCTTATGAAATTGAGGACTAAAATATAGTCCTCCTTTCTCTTTCTTTGCATAAGAGAATACACTAAGGGTACGCTCTGAAAAATAAATTTATATTAAAATAATTTTTTTTTTGTTTAAATCAGGTATACTAATGTAATAGAACTTTTAATCCTTTTTATGTGGAAACAATCAATAAAAGCCTTTTGTTTTCTAAAAGAATACCTCCATTCAATAATTTAATTACTCATATAGAAGTAAATTAATATTAAAATAAAACCATCGTTTATTATTCGAACTCAAAAGTAACCAACAGAATAATTGCAGATGGTTACAACGTTGCCAAATACCGATTTATTCCTATCAAAGGTGTTTTTTATTGGTAACCTATATTACTCATTACGTTTTAAAGTTACCAAGGCAACATCAACAAATCAAGTATTAACGTGAAGTATAAATGTAGCCCTTTTAATGATTGATCTGACAGGAGTATCTCGTAACGTCAAATAAAATATTACTAACAAATGTTTTAAACGCTTTATTCAAATATTTAACAATCTAAATTTTTGAAATGAATTTGAAGAGTATAATTACTATTGTTTGAAATATTCAAACTTCGATATTTTAAAGGGAGTGGATAAAGATCCGCGAGTCGCGGACTTTTAACATATTTCATAAAGATCCGCGAGTTGCGGACCTTTATTTAAAAAAGTATTTATTTTATTAAAAGAAGTTTTGACTATTTAAATCAAACCTGTCTATTTAAAAAAAATATTTATTTTATTGCAAAAAGTTTAAATCTAGCCTGTGTTAAAAAAAATATATGGCCGTGTGTTATTCGATCCCCGGATTCACTGTACCACTAGCGGGCACTATGTCACGCTGCTACCTGAACTTATAAATAAATATGTTTAAACTTATTATCTAAGCGAATCACGTTTCACGCAACTCGCGGATCTTTATAAAATATGTTAAAGGTCCGCGACTCGCAGATCTTTATCCACTCCCTATTTTAAATCAGAGAATATTTTGTTCAAATTAATACTTTTTACTCTTCCATCCATTCGATGAACTTGTCGTATTCTTTTTTAATCAATATATAACCAGTAACAACTGTTGTAACAAGTGCAAGTGCAAGTGACAAATTGCAAAATTAATTTTTGTATTTTTTCTTTCGATGACAACTGACAACGAAAGGTATGCTGTTGTCACATCACAAATTTAAACATTTTACATTATTAGTTCTTATTTCCATTTTTTGTAATTATAATACAAGTAGATATTTATGATTTCATAAATAAAAAAAATAGCGTAAAGTATTCGTGGATAACTGGTCTTTAAAAAACTTGCTCCATTTCGACCTTTATATATACTTATACTTTAATATACTATTTTAAAGAACTTTTGTTTTCTTCTCGTAATGCATAGATATTTTCAGTGGTTAATTATTATATTTTTGTTTTAGTTGTGATCAATTATTATCGGAGTTTTGTCGAATTTTGAATTTTTTGAAAAGTATTTCATTTGTTACATTACATAAATTAAGGGCAATTGGTTTTTAGTTATAGATAAAAATACACTTACAGTATCTTGTATGATCGCATGGACTGAGAATAATTGACGAGATGAAGGAGCACTAGGGACAACCTTAAAAGTCGAATCAGCGTGGATCTCTGTTATTCCTCCAACAGCATCATCTATTAGTTGTGTGCAAAAAAAAATTAAGGAGGTAGATTCTTCATCCCCTATTACACCCTTGCAAATATTAATCCCGTGGCACACAAATCGCGCTTGCTCATTTCCCAGGAGCAACGCTCCTAGTCTTGCAAGGGATGGCGGTATAGCTAGCGTACCCTTTTTCCGGCTGGAACGCATAGCACTTTCTGCAGTTGCATAAGTATATAACACTGCGGCCGCCGGTGTCCTAAAATGTTCCAATTTTTTATTGCAAAATTTCATTTTGACATATCGTGACATTTATTTTCATTAATATCATATCAAAGCTGAGTTCGGCTTGAAGAATTTTTATCGTTAGGAGTAGAGTGTGAGTATTTGGAATATCGTCTATACCGAATTTTTGTCAGAACCCGAACGGAAAGATCAAGATCGGGGTAAGCTGAGTGAAAAGAGTAACCAAGCTGAACTCAACTCATATTGCACTTATTTAGACGTAGCATATAGATTAGTTTTTTGTAAGGCTGGGCTTTAGGCGGGAACAGTACATATGTAAAATATAGTGTAAAACATGCTCACCTTACTACGCAAGGAGAAATAAGGTGTACAAATATCTCTTATGCCGCGTACAGACAAAAAAATTGTATCATAACACGTATCGTAACATGTTCGCGGAACAAATGTTACGTTGTACCGTCCACACTTGTTAAGCGAACTTATTACGATACGATGTTTTGTTCGATGGATGTTCGCGCCTTTTATTGATTAATTTAAATACGCGAATAACATTTGACAGAATTGATAGATCTCCTTTCAAATGTAAATATACATAAACGTATCTCATAAATAGATAACAGGATATACGAACTGTTTATTAATAAAGAACTAATATAATGAATAGATAGATAGAAATAGCCAATAGATAGATAAAAGGCTGCATTATTAAATGACGAAATGTAAGCTCGTTGAAAATTTTTAAACATAAATTTGTCTAGATATAAACAATGACTAAACCAAAAAAACGGCAAACTACTAATTAAGTGGCACCGCTTGGTGCGTCTTACTTCGCCTTGCCTCTTCCCGCACGAACCAAACAAAATGTACAGAATACTACGTCGTTGCCTACTCGCGTAAACTTGGCTCTCGAAGCTAGTGCTCAAATGCAGCACCAACCCCCCTCTACCAAGCCAAACACACACAGTACACAAACTATAAATGTAAAATATTAAAACTTTGATATAAATAAATACATATTATTTGTAAATACCTTTCTGCCTCTTCATCATATATTTCTTTTAACGGCAAATACTCAGTTCTTGCCCTTCGAACCAGAGTTTTTCTAAAATCTCCTTTTATGTCTAGCAGGGGTAAATGATTGTGTGGAGTCACCTCTACAATTTCCCCAGTTTCCAATAAAAGTTTGGCAGTACCTTTACAAAATTTTTTGTTGCTAATTTTGCAACGTAAATATCTAAAATTATTAAGTATTTAGTAATTTCAGACAATAACAAGTACATTAGGCACAAATACATTATATTCTAGTTCATATTTTAAAAACGTTTAATAGTGATTTAAAAGAACACCCAAAAGTCTTATCTTAATTATTGTAATTTTACAACGAATAATGGAAGACCAGGTCATACCACAATAATTTAATGAAGGGTGTAAACATTTTTAAGAAGGGGAGGCGACATGTTTCGACCAATCGATGGTCCTTCTCAGGCCTATAATACAAAACGCTTAAATATGATTACTTAGAAGTTGGTTATTTCACAAAGACAATAATTATGTGAACTCTATGATTATAAATGGTACGACAATCACATGAGTGAAAAAAGGCACTTTACACACTAGTTGCATACAATATTTTTTCCACTACCACAAAATATGTAGTTATTAAGTAAGAAATAAGCAATTAATGTTTAATTTAATCAAATATGTAATTAATTATTAATTTTATTATATTTAACCCAACTAAGACCCGCATGCAAAAACTGAAAAAGTTATAAACAATTAACAGAAAAATAAAGATGGGGTATGGTTTTTTGCAAATATCTCAAAAACTATTCGACATTTTACAAATTAGAAAAAAGATTCAAAAACACGAGGAAATTTGCCAAAAAAACTATACCTCCTGGCACTGTAGGACAAATATTTATAATTTTCCCAGAGTGTTGAAAATACAGCCGAAAACGAGGACTTCGGCTTGCGTACGCGCTGTCCAGTTTGGACCTTTAATGAATAAATATTAATTTATTAAATATAAAAATTAAAAATTGAAAAAATTCAGGCATCTACTGGATAGATTTATGAACAATAATCCGCAGTCAAAAATTTTTATCGCGATTTTTCTATAAATTAAGCATTAGTTAATTAACAGTTTTTTCCTACTTTAAAACATGAAGATTGTAAGTGCGATAATTGTTAAATAACAAATCTGATTTTTTTTCTTTTTTGGATCTATTTTTGAAAGGTCTTGTCTCGTTGGACAAATTAAAAAAATTTTCACTTTGTTATTAACAATTTACCTAGGTTAAAAATTAAAAACGTACTTGTTAATTAACAATTTTTTTCTACCATATAAATAATTTTTCTCAAAAAATAACACAGGGTTGCTTTTTTCCATTATGTAAAAGAAGAAAAAAAATATATAGAAAAAATGTAATTGTTTGTTTATTAGATAAACAATAAAAATTTTTAATAAAAACAATTTTGTTTTCAGTTATCAAAGAGGAAGATAAATTATAACTAAAAAAAATGGTTCTTTAATAATACTTACAGGTGATAGAGAAAATTGTTAATTAACAAATACCTTTTTAAGCAATAAAAAAAATTTTAAGTAACGATTTTTTGGAAAAAATCATTATTTGCATCAAAGATTATGTTTCCAAAAAAGAAATTTGAATTTATCTTATAAACAACGCATTTGTTAATAACAATTTTTGTAAACAATAAGAAATAAAAAAATTAAAAATCTTTTTCATGTGACTTCTGGTCATAAAAAAACGGATCAATAGTAATTTTTTTTCAATGAATAATCAAGCTTTTTAATTTTTAACGTAAGTAAATTGTTATAATCAGAAAGTGAAAAATAACAATTTTTTATTTTTTCCAACGGGAATCTCTTTCAAAAATAGGCCCAAAAAAGGAAAAAAAATCAGATTTGTTATTAACAATTATCAAACTTAGAATGTTCATGTTCAAGTAGGAAAAAATTGTTAATTAACTAATGCTTAATGTATAGAAAAATCACGATGAAAATTTTTCGACAGCGGATTATTGTTCATAAATCTATCCAGTAGACGCCTGAATTTTTTCAATTTTTAATTTTCATATTTAATAAGTTTAAATAATATTTATTCATTAAAGGTCCAAAGTGGACAGCACTTACGCAAGCCCGTTTTCGGCTGTATTTTCAACACCCTGGAAAAATTATAAATACTGTTCCTACAGTTCCGGGAGGCATGGTTTTGTTTTTGCTAAGTTTCCTCCTCTTTTTGAATCTTTTTCCAATTTTGAAAAATGTCAAATAGTTTTTGAGATATTTGCAAAAAACCAATCCCCATTTTTATTTTTCAGTTAATTGTTTATAACTTTTGCAATTTTTGCACGCGGCTCTTGATTTTTTCAAAAATCATCTACACACTATTCCGAATCGAATGACACCTCGTTCATATTTTCTAACTTAAAATAATATGACTAGTTTTTAAGATACATCGAGTTAAAACTTAAAAAAACCAAATTTTTCTAATCATATAATTTAATAAGAAAACAAATAAATTAATATTTTTGGACGCTTATTCTATTCGGCTGATAAATCTGATAAATTAACTCCTATATAAAATGTGTCATTCAATGATGACAGTTTTGTCAGTTTGACAGCGATAATAATGCCTGTTTCTCGCGATAAAAATGCATGTTCCTCATAATCAGACTATATCTAGTAGCTGTGAATCGCGTCGGCACGTCACTTTAACCTTGGTTCTGTCAGTTAAAATTATTTGTTTGGTTGATATTGAAATATGGAAGATGCATAATAAAATAATAAAAATTGTTAAAAAATAGTAATTTATCCGATAAAAAAAGCTCTTGTGTCTTTACTGTTGATAAAAAATGTGCATCCTTTTTTATCGCGATAAAAATGCATGTTCCTCACAATCAGACTATTTTTAGTAGCTGTGAATCGCGTCAACACGTCACTTTTACTTTAGTTCTGTCAGTTAAAATTATTTGTCTTGTTAATATTGAAACATGCTGGATGAATACTAAAATAATAAGGAAAGACAACAATACAAAAATAATTTAAATTATACAGGGTGCTCCAGGAATGTGAAATAAATGAAGGTCATATTTATTTTAAATGTAACAGCATATATTTTTTATATTTTTAGACTCGTCCTGAGAAGCTTATTTCAAAACCCTATTAAACTTATATTATAAACTAAATACTTTTAAAGTTACAGAAAATTGAAAATTTAGTTTATAATATAAGTGTAATGGGAATTTGAAATCACCTTCTCAGAATGAGTCTAAAAATGTAAACAAATATAGGCCGTTCCATTAAAAAAAAAAATATGACTTTCATATTTTTCATTTTCCTGGAACACCTTGTATAATTTAAATTACTGTCGTATTGTTGTCGTTTCTGATTTAAATGTTGGGTAATTTGAAAACAGATTTATTGTTTAGTTTTAGCTCTACAGACCGAGGAGTTACCGGTGGATCACACTGTATGTGTGAAGATTTTAGGTAATTTTTTCTCACATTAAAATTTATCAGTAGAATAGAATAAGCAACGAAAAATATAAATTCATTTGTTTTCTTATTAAATTATATGATTAGAAAAATTTGATTTTTTAAACTTTTAACTCGATGTATCTTAAAAAAAATGAGGGGTATTCCCACCCAACTTTCCGAACACTCCTAGTAAATCAATTGTTTAATGGATTATTTTAATTTGTCTGCATCAAAATATATTCATAACATTAGTTCACAAAAATTAAAAAAAAACTAAATTTTTTGTTAAAATTTTTTTTTTAACTTTTTATAATTTTGTATAATTTCTACAAGTTTTGTTTTAAAATTATGAAATATTTCACACATAATGTACTTTTTGATCCCTTTAGGATTTACCATTTTCGATAAAACAAAAGGACAAAAAAATTTTAATTTTTGTTTTATTTTGGTTATAATAATTACAATGTTAAATTCGAAGAGACTAAATTATTTTCTAAATTTAGAGTTTTATATTACCCATCGATTGATATAAATCCCATTTTAATATCTTTAATATTTTTAAAGTTGTTCAATTTTTTTTAAACTTATATTAAATTTCAAAAAAAAAATTATGAATTCTACAATTTTTTGAATAAAATTTTGAAAAAATTCACAATTATAGAGTTTTTTACTACAAATTTAATGGAACCTTTTTTGATTAATTTTAAAATCAATAAATAATTAATATCTCATTCCATTTTATTCAAAATAGGAAACAGACCTTTTTTTTATTTTTGTTTACTTGAAACAATGTGTTGAGAAAAAAATTAACAATTATTTACGATTTTATGAAGAAAATTTTTTTTTGACATTTTATTTATTTATTATTTTTTATAAACTCTCCCAATATGTTTTTTTTTTAGATTCTACAAAAAGAACATAAACAACCATTAATTATTGTTTATTTTTTTACACAATTTTCTAGATGCTATTCCGAAATTTACTAATGCTTTATTTTGCAGAATCACGATTAAATTTTTCAAGATATAAACTAGGCTATAGTGTGAAAAATATATATATATATATATACAGAATATTATTAGAATCCCGTTCAAATTTTTTTTTGTACTAATTTCAGTTGAGTATCAAGAAACTTGATCGATGAAAATATACATGCGGTAGTGAGCAAAATGATAAAAGATAAATGTATCTTAATTCAGAAAAGTAACATTTTATAAATTTATATACTTACTTGAATTCTGGTTTTGTAGCTTGGACAATATAGTCATAACCGTTTAAGTTCATTTTAAAAATTACGAAAAAATTAAAACTGACTTTAAACAAAAAAAATGGCACTTGCACTAACACATACACAACACAACGAAGCTTTAACAGTGTTCAGAAATATTTTGTCTAGATAGTTATATCCCTTAAACGTCCCTAATCCACTTGATGCGTTATTTATGTATCTCGAAATTTAGGTAAGAATGGGTCAGATTACTTAAATTGATTGATTGGGGTACGTTAAGTTCCTACAAGATTTTTTGACCTAATTTTTTTTACATGAGAGAATAATCCAATATCCATTGCTTATGCAAAACTTTAATGATTCACATTTTGAAAAATGTTATAAATACATTTTCCGGTTTTTACTAATAACTGTTCATTAATTTAACTTTAGTTCTGAATTTGTTTTATTGACATATGTAGTAAAGGAAATTTCGCTCCAGTAATTTGAAGTTCAAAAAACCGTTATTTATAAGGGAGCAAAGAAAGTAATGCAATAACTCAAAACTGAAAAAATTACACAATTTTATTCATTTTAAGTTATTGTACATAAAATATTGTTTAAAAAAAAAGTTGGCTCTTAAATTTACCAATCTAAACGACTAAAGAAGACCAATTTTGTATATTTATATTTTACAGGGTGATCATAAATTTATTTTAAATTAAAAATAAAATAAAATAGGAGAAAAATAGGAAATAATAGTTACAATAGAGAAAAAAGGAAATATGAAAAAAATCGGTCAAGTGCGTATTGGACTTCGCACATTTAAGGTTCCGTACCAAGTGTAGAATATGAGCCAGCTGTGCAGTGGCAGGCTTATTAAAGGACTTTAAAATTTTAATCGAACTAAAAAGTCAAAAATACTATGTAAAAGAATTTAAAGAACTGAAAAGGAAAATTACCTGGCGGATGTGTGTTCCACGAAAACAAAATTTGTTAATATCACCGTAACTGACAATGATAGAAACAAAATTTTAAGATGAAAAATGCGGTTTTTAAGAAAATCTGTACGATTGCACAGATAAAAAAAATAAAACATGGAATATTACAATACGCAGATATACGAAGGTACGGAACCCTAAAAATGAGGGAATGTTAATAAGAAAATCATATTTTTTAATATATTGGTATTTGTTGGTGAAATATACGCAACAATGAACATTATCACCAAATTTCAAGTTCATAGGTCAATGGAAAGTTGAAAAATACTTCAGAACAAAATTTTGTAAAAATGCTGACTTTAACGGCTTCTTATGCCTACGTTTTACAATATTTTTTAAAACAAAATTACAGCTTTTATCTGCTCAATGAGTTCTATTTAACGATATCTCACTAGATGGGGTAGGTCAATTTTTTTTTCAGCGTCCCCGTTTAGCTGTATGGGAGCCCTTTGAAAACCGTTCAAAATATTTTTTACAATTTATATGGCTTTAGGTCAACAAGACGCATATACTGTGAAAATTTGAAGACTGTAGCTCCAACGGTTTAGCTGCTAGACCGGAGTGACAGACGGACGGACGGACACGCAAGTGAGAGCAATAGGGTTCCGTTAAAACCCTTTGGGGTACGGAACCCTAAAAAATAAAAAAACGTAAAAAATAGGGAAAAATAGGAAATTTGGGAAAAAATAGGCAAAAGAGGAAAAAAAATCCCGAGGAGTATCCAGAGACGAATACTTTTTCAGATATTTAATGTTAAAGTTTTAAACTTTGACATTTTTTATTTTTGACAGATGACAGTTTTAAATATAATTTTGATTGTTCTGAAGAGATTTTCAAAGGCTTTCAAATGACATATTACAAGTCAAATTCCGCAACATATTGCTTCTGTCATTTTTTGACAGTGACACTTTCGTTTGACAGATGTCGTAAAAAAACTTATGGGATCTTCCGACTGATATCCGAAACCATAACAAATTTCAGCCTAATCGGATTAAGCGTGTGGCTTCTATCGTGGAAGAATACACATAGACAGGCAGACGGACTTCCATTTGAAAATGGTCTTATTCGTCTCAGATGATCTCAAAATGGAAATTCCCATCTTTGTCGAAATTTTTTTTAGCTAGTTCACAATACTTTTCCTTCTCAGAGGTGGGTCGGGAAAGTAAAAGGAAATATATGGAAAACAGGCAAAATAGGGAAAAATAGAAAAAAATTCAGAAAAAATAGTAAAAAAACAGTAAAAAGGTTAAAAAAAATCGGGAAAAAATAGAAAACAATAAAAAATTAGAAAAAAATGGGAATAAATAGAAAAAATAAAGAAAAAGTAATAAATTGCAAAGAAATAGGCAAAATTAAAAAAATAAGGAAAAAATAGAAAATAATGGGCAAAATAAAGAGAAATAGGGAAATATAGAAAAATTAGGAAAAATTAGTGAAAATAGAGAAAAATAGGAAAAAAACATGATCGCAATAGTTTCCTTCTATACGTTATTTTTTTCTCGAAATGGACATTTTTCTCGGTTTGTTATTTTTTTAAAATGAAGTGCAATGAACTAATGTTATAATCAATTTTTTTTTTCAAAATACAGCGTGTTTGTAAGTTAGTCCTTGATAATAATATTTTGTTCCAAAAACAGACCTGTCTTTTCGTTTTACATTAAGGATAGGATCCAGAAATAAGGAGAAGGTAGGTAGATAGGTTCAATGTGAGTGGAGCGTTTGCTAAGGAGAATATCAAATAGTTGATGATTATATTGATTAAAGGTGGAAAATTATAATTAAGGAAAGAAAATTTATTTTCTTTTAAATATTTGCCCCCTTATTATCGAAACATTTCGATTTGACTAAAGTTAATAAGTAACCAAGTTTTGTGCGGAAATACCATATATGTGTTACTTAACTTTTTCTGCTCTTTTCAAATGTGTAAATAATATTTTAATATATTGTTGTTTCAAGTCGAAAGTTATTTATTTATTTTTTTAAGGCCGCACCTGGAATAAGATTTGTAGTTATTGTGGTAATCGACACCACAGTAGACAAGAACAAACTAACCAATACAAAAATATATAGTATGGTTCGTAAGTTATGATTAATTAAAAAATGAGGGGTAATCCCTCCCAACTTTTCGAACACTCCTAGTAAAGTAACTGTTAAATCGATTATTTTGGTTTTTCTGCATCAAAATACATTAATAAAATTAGTTTACAAAGATTAAAAAAAAATTAATTATTTGTAAAAAAAAATTTTAACTTTTTATAAGTTTGTATAATTTCTACAAGTATTATTTTCAAATTATGAAATATTTCACACATCATGTACTTTCTGATCTCATGTACTATTTACATTTTTCACTTGTTTTACCATTTTCTTAGTTTAAGAATTTGTTCTATGTTAGATGACAAATGAATTATGTGAGTGTCATGGGCATAACTTTTGATGCATCGATTTAAAGACTTTATTACATTATATTACATTTTGGTATTTGCTAAAAAAAGCTAGTTAGCAAAAAATCATATAACATATCATATATACATTTGTGACTTAATTCGGACAAATTAATCAATTAAAATGGCACCTTAAATATGCCATGGTTTGTAGATTTATTAGTTATAGTATTACTAATTGTTGGAGACGATATGCTAAAACGTTATTACTTATCTGCATTTTTAATTCAAACCGAATGCTTAAATAAATTTAATATTGTTGGTTGCAGTAGATATTATAATGATCTGCATTATAATCATTAATTAAAACTTGTGATACTTTAGGAGTGGGTTCAGATCTAAATAAAAAAAAATCATAAAATTTTACAAAAATTATAAATACTTAATAAATTGTATGTGTTCTCTTAATTTCCTCTTCTTCCTCTTATCTAAACTTTGTTGACCAATTTTTTAGCAATATTCCTACCTCTTCTAACTTCTTAATTATTTTTTTTTATTGTTGTTCCTCTTCTTCGTATATTCCTTGTAACCATTATCTCCCAAACTATATTTCTTCTTAACCAATTAATTTTCTATATTTCTTCTTGACCAATTTCTTTTCTATATCTTATATAATGAGAATTTTTTTTTTATTTAATATAAATAAAATTTTTTGATTTGTGAAGGTTGTTTTATTTTTCATTGGAGTATAAATTCATACAAATTCAACCTTTTTTTTATTTAACATTCAAAAATTCATCTTCTCAAAAAAATCTAAATTATTATGACTTTTTGTATCTAATCAATCTCTCCCTCCTATTTTTTTTCACCCTTACTTGATTCTAAAAAACTTGTCCCAAAATTTTTTTTATACCGAATGATTTTTAATTTCCAAAATTAAATTTTAAATAATTTTCTAATTATAAAATAAATTTTATTTCTATTAACATTTCATAAAATCTTCCCTCAATATCAAAATTTGTTGATTATACCATAATTTTTATTTATATACCCAATTATTTTAAATTATATCATTATATTCAACTATAAAAACTTGGAATATAATTTTATAATACAAACTTCTTTATACTAATAACAATAATAAATTAACTTCTATAACTCATACAAATTGATTTCATTACAATATATACTTTAGTTTAAAAATATCTCGGTTTTTTAGGTTGTTTTGAACACTAATAATAATTCTGTTGAAGAATATCGTCACCAATAACCAAAAGTACACTTTTTAACACTCTACGTACTTTTCGCTAACTATATTAGCATCATATATATGTAGTACGTTGCAATATGCATCTCCTGTCCAAATATAAAGTTGGCTTTGCGTTGCGATTAGAAGTTATGAAATTTTAAATTAGTATTTTTACCCCTTAGAAGCAAATTTGAAGTATGAAGAGTTAATATGTATCTTCTGTCTTTTTATTACCAAGATCTATCGTAACAAACTTGTATGTAGTTGAAAACAGTGAAAATTAATATGTAAAATGTGTGCGCCACTGGATCCTTCGATCGTTCCGGATAATTTAGCTGCCAACTTCACACTGGTCGAAAAGTTAAGTGGGACACCCGATATATGTTCTATGTAAAATATTCATTAAATTGTACCCAATTAAAGATGATCAAAAATACTTATAAATGATTAAAAAATGGGAATAACGAAAGGAAAAAAAAATAGGTTATTTTTATTTTTAAATAATTAATATCTGGATAATATTGAATTACAGTTAAAAGTCGTTATCTATTACTAAGAACGCAAGGCAACAGTTTTCAAGTGGATTTATTTATTTATTTATTTTGTCTTCGTGACCGTGACTGTTAAGTGGTAACTGACATAATACAAAAGTGGAATTTTTGATATATATTTATTACTGTTACCACTTATAAGTCACAAGACTCATAAGTGCATTAAGGGTCTCATCGACGATTTACGGTTTTGCTAGATCTAGGTATAAAAAAGTTTTGGAAGTTACATGATGTGATTTCCAAGAAACTGCGAGGCCAAGCAGAGATAAGAAGTTTCCAGTTTCTGATATAATTTCATTTTTATATAATATTACAATTTCATTATTTAATTTTTATATTCACTCTTTATTCAGCCTTCATTTGTATAACATATAATTTTCGTTCTGTAAACTTTAAAATAAAATTTTTAAAAAAGCAATTTTTGATCTTCGATCTATTTCTTGGAGAACATTACATGGGTCGATCGAAAAAAATCAATAGCGACTTACGCTCTTCTCAAGTTATACAGGGAAAACTAAAAATGATATTTATGGTATTTTACGCATAGAATTTTTATTTAAAAAAAATATTAAAAAATGAAAAAGGAAAGTTAGTCATACCTATCTCAAATTTGATACAAAAGTGTAGTCATAAATCTTCGATTCAACGTTTCGTGTCCTAACGGCCACCAACAAGTTATTTATTTGTGTTTTTTATCACAAATGTTGATTAAACAAATACAATTTCAATTCAGCGATACATCATACTTGTCAGTTTAACGACGTTTTATCTCAAATAACTACCATCATCAGTATCAACAATTGTAGTTTTTCTTCAGGCGTATAATAATAGCTATATTAGTTTCGGAAATACAGACCATAGAAATATATTCTATTGTTCTATTAGTACAACAATAATGAACTGTCATTTTAATATTTATTTAATTTGACGTTTATATGTTTTGAAAATATAAATTACTTTTTTTGCTACATATAACTTGAATTATTTTTAAGCTTGAAGAAAAATACCCAGTATATATTACTCGTAGTAATAAAATATACTATTTTTTGTCAATGCTGACCGATTTTTCTGAAAATTTTACACAATATTCTTTCAGATATTAGTAAAATTTTTAGTACATTTCGAATTGCTGCTTTGATGATTTAAGGGTTGTGAGAAGGGTTGCAATGTGAGCAAAGATACTTGTGTCTTCGTTGGCCAGTAACTTATTAAATATTATAAATGTGAAAAATTTTATTTTTAAAAAAGTTGGAGAGTCTAGTCGAGAAGTGAGTTTTTTGCGAAAAATAGTTTTGCTGCAAATAAAAATTGTAATTATTATTAACAAAAAAAAGCCATTTTATTTTTTGATGATAACTCAAAAATTATACAAGATAGCGGAAATTGCAAAAAAGGTCCTTAAAGAGGAGGAAATTTCCAAAGAAAAAGCTTCAAACTCCCGGACCTCTAGCTCTAATATTTATAATTTTAATTTGTTGCTGAAAATAGGTCTCCGCGCGACCGTTTCGGGATTAGTACGCCGCCTCTATAGTAAGTACTGCATTTAAAATAATTTTTTTAAAGCACCAAATATTGATTTAAAAATTTAAAAAAATTATGGCATCATTTCAACACTTGAAGAAAGAAAGTCCCGTTGGAAAAAAATTTAAAATTCATTTTTCAAAAAACTATATTTTAATAATATGTCTTCAAAATGTCAAAAATTCTAGGCCAAAATAAAAAATCGATATATCATCATGACTTACTTGGATTTAAATGAGCGTAATTGATTGAATACTAATAATATAAATTAAACTTCAATAAACGTCAAAATTATAATTAATTTTATTAAGAATAATGAAAAATAGTTATACTATAATCATATCTACATAGTAAGTGGTGATAAAAAATAGGTATGGAGTATAAAATTAAATAAATATTTTAAATTTATTTAATATAATGTTATAATAGTTATAAACACTCCAATATACAATTTTTACTTTACGCACTAGTGCGTAAAGTATTTCATTTTACGCACTAGTGCGTAAAGTTGAACTTTACGCAAGCCAAAGTATGTGTAAAATTAGTAATTTACACACGGTAATAGAAAAAAAAAAATAATTGTATTATAAGCTATCAATAATGTTTTTTAAAGACAAAATTATTTAAAAACAACAAATAGAATAAGTTTTTGAAACTAAATATTTCGACCATTACCATACATGTTTCATAATTATAGGAATCTTCAGTGACACTTTGTCGGAATGCATAGTTTCAAAAATCTATTCTATATACCCCAACTATTTTTATGTGACACCAACTATTTTTATGTGAAACCAACTTATTCTATTTGTTGTTTTTGATTTTATTGCGAGGTGCCCGTTCCCCCCTAGGCATTATGATGGTTGATGGGTTCCCCCATCTGCCGGCAATCCAAGTTGTACTTGGAGACGCGTTTACAGAATTGTATTCTGCTAAACCGCTAGCCCGGGTGGTACCCATCAAACAATACGATAGATGGCGTGACTATCTATCATTTTGGTGTCACAAAATTATTTGTTAACTAATTATTTAAAAAATGCAAATATGAAAAAAACAATTATAAAAAATAAAATTTTATTTAGAAAAAATAGTTATTTGTTTAACTAGGCAGAGAAGTAACATAGTTGCTGCCGCGGCTAGTATTTCATTGCCGAGGCAAATCCAAGGCAATGAAACTAGCCAAGGTAGTAAATCTGATTTTCTCCGATTGTTTGTACAGTGTGATTAAAAAAATTAAATTAAAATGAAAACTTTTTTTAATATTTTTTCTAATCGTATGTTATAGGTAATAATTAAATAGTATTTTATAAGTATTATTGTCGATTAGACCTTAAATTGTATACATAATAATATCTTCCGAAAAATAAGATACCACTGGTACATTCAATATGCTTCAATTGTCCATGAGATAGAGCTTAGTGGATTCCATGTGCCTGCTTAAATCACATTATCATTGCCGTTGATAAGTAAAGTCTGGGTTGTTATGTACCTTTTCTGAATTGTTTAGTTTAAAATCACAATTTTTATTCCGTTTATCTTAAGATTAAGTTGTTTGGAGAAGACATTAATCTGTCTTTAAGAGATATAAAATTATTTTTTTAATTCCTAGGCATTAAAAATCATTTTTACTGCCTAGGCAGTAAAAGTGTTACTTCTATGATCGATAAATGTCACTAAAACTGATGTTTAATGTCAATCGGAGAAAAAAATTATTTATATATATTATTTATTTGCATGCAAAAAAACTATGTTCTGCTAGCTTAATATAAAGCCAGCAGAAAACTGATTCAAAAATCGATAAAAAATTATTAATTAATATCAAAAGAATGAGACAATTAAACGCAAATTAAATGTAGTAAATAAAAATTTAACGCTCCTTTAGAAAAGAAATACTACGTTCTGCTAGCTTAAGATAAAGTTAGCGGAACAATGGTTCAAAAATGCTTGAAAACCACCCTTATTACTAGATAATAATAATAAGTTTTATTACCCAATAGATAGTTCCACTTTAAAAGGAATTTTTAAATCAGTATTCTGCTAACTTTATCTTCAGATAGCAGAACATAGTTTTTTTCTTTCTAAAGGAGTGTTACATTTTTATTTACCACATTTAATTTGCTTTTAATTATCTCATTCTTTTGATATTAATTACGTAATTATTCATCGATTTTTGATTCAGTGTTCTGCTAGCTTATATTAAGTTATCAGAACATAGTTTTTTCTTTTCTAAAGGAGCATTAAATTTTTAATTACTACATTAAAGGAGAGTACCGTTTTTTGGGTTTTTTGCGACCCAGTACGAAATTTTTCTCACTAAAAGATATTTAAAAAAAAATGAATTTCCCAAATTTTTTTTCTTTAAAACGTCCCGGAACATACTTTTTTTTTAATTTTGAAATCTATTTTTTGACAAAATCACAAGGACTGACAAGGAGGATTTGGCAACATGGCGACCGGCTGTCATTTAGCATAATAGTATACCGGAGTGCTCGAAATAGACCAGTTATCCACGAATTCTATTTTTTTTATTGTTACACTTTAAATCCGTAAATACTGGTATTATTACTACAAAAATGGAAATAAAGAACTAATAATGTAAAATGGTTGAATTCGTGATGTCATCAGTTGTCATCGAATGATAAATACAAAAATTAATTTTCAATCTGTCACATAAGATGTATTGTTGTCACCACAGTTGTTATTGGTTGTATATTGCTTAAAAATAAGTTCTAACATTGGATCGCGGTTAATACAGCAAAAATCGGAAGAAGCTTATAAAAAAGAATACGACAACTTCATCACATGGATGGAAGAGCAAAAGGTATTAATTTGAATAGCATTTCCTCTAATTTAAAACACCGAAGTTTTAATATTTCAAACAATACTAACTATACTTTTCACGTTAAATTAAAAAATTAAGATTGTTAAATATTTGAATAAAGCTTTTAAAAAATGTGTTGGTAATATTTTATTTGACGTAGGTACTCCTGTCAGAACAATAATAAAAAGGTTATTTCTGCCACAGTATAAGACTACTATAGTAGCTGAATTTTATTTGCAGTCGGATCAGTTCACTTCTGATCTAGATTACTTCAGATACAGTTTTCTTTGTAAAATAATCGGAATTTATCCGATCTGGATCACTTCCCATTTACCGATGCTGCTCCACCCGCAAAAATTGTTCAAAAGTGAACTATAGAAATGTTAAGTACAAGGGGTAATTAAATTGACATATATTATCATCTATAGACCAATCCAAGATGCTGTCAGATGAAATTCAAGATGGCCGCTGGTAGGCATACAAACCCATGTCTTTCACGTAGTTAACATGAAAAGAGCAGTTTATTTTAACATATGAAACGATTGGAGCTTAAAACGGACATTTTAATTTAGAATAGTTGTGTGACTAACTACTCAGGATGCATTATTGATATTTAATGAAGTGAAAATGTACAGAAAAAATATTATTTGTTAGAAAGAACTAAACATGCACACTACTTGTTCTGTAGTCAATTGTGGGAGTCGAAGAGGTCGTGAAAGTGTTAGATTTTATAGAATACCTATAGTGAACTACATTTTTCACATAAACCAGAACGAAATGATTTCTCAAAAACCATGAAAAATATTAATATGCTGACAAACTCTTGTAGACCTTGACTTGTTCTTTGCTGTAAAAACTATGTCTGAAGACCAAATATTAGATTATGTGGAAAGCAGTAAAGCAGTCACTGATGATGGAAAGTCATCTTCTCGAGTTTTACATCAATTCCAGGAGTATTGTATATGTATTTTTTTATACTCTCATTATGTATGTTATAAGCTGTTATCTTTTTTTCTTATTTGCTTATTATTTGAAACAGCAATTATTTTTATTTCAAACACTTTCTAAAAGCACAAAATACATCAAATAAACATAAAACACATACAAAATGATGTTTGGTCACGTGTTCTGGATTGCCTTATTTAAACGTTGTTTAGGTTTAAGGTATAACCTAAAAAATTATTTACATCTATTTGGACAAATATTTATTTCTTATTACGAATGCTTATTCTTCTTGTTCCATATACTGTGGTTCTGTGTTAAGACATGCGTTGTTGCCATATTTACAAATTGGCTTAACAACTGAGATTTTAATAATAAATGTCAAACTTCTCCATAGTTCTTGGATTTTTCATTTTACAATTGTTAAATATTAGAGCCATTTCAGGCAGATGTAATATTTTTAAAAATATTAGTGATTTATTTTTTTCCATTACAAAGAGATTTCTTGCATTAAATATGTTTAATTTATTAATAATTTTAGCCGTCGCGTATACACCCTAAATATCAGGTAATTTAGAATTTCACACAATGGAAATTCATTTTAAGCTCATAGTTTTAATATAAAAACAAATTTTCATTTTCCTCTCTTTGATTTTCAAGTTTTGGAAACATAAAAATTGTTTTTATGAGAAACCCAAAACACCCATTTAAAACGATACCCTCCTTTGCGTTTTATTTACACTTAATTATGAAATAACAACTATTGTATTCTGCTGACTTTGCTCTGCTAGCTTAAGGGACATTTGATCCCCATACCGAACTTTTTATCTTGGGACGCGACGCTACGGTCTTATATATTGCAGCACCGTTTTCTAGAAAAGTAAGTAAGTTATCAAAAAAATCACCGAAATAAAAAACTTTGCTTGGTTCTTTGGCTACAACTTTGTCACTTACTATATATATTGTAATGATATTTACAATTGATCTCAGAATTTTGGCTGGGTCCTAGTCAAAAAATAATAAACATTACAAACAATATCAAAAAATTTATAAACTGTCCTGCTATATTCCTTTTTCTTGTGTTTTTCTTATATGATTAGTTCTAACTATGATTTCTTTCTCTTCTTCCAAATATCTGCTTCTTATTTCTTCAATTATAGATGTTTTCCCCAAAATTTAATCTTGATATAGTTTAGTCTTCCTCCAAATTTTTTTTTACTACTGATTGAGTACCATTCCAAATTTTATAAATTTTCTTTAACATTTTTTTTTTTTTTTAATTAAAACTATATTTTCTAATTATTTTAATATATAATATATAACTTTTTACATCTCTTTTCCTTTAACCATTCAATATCCCTCTTTCATAAAATTATTTCTGACAATTTAAAAAAATTATATCTCAATAATCTTTTTTTTTGTTTATTATTTTCTTTACCACTAGATTTTTTTTTTAAAACTACCTCAGCCTTATTTTCGATTATTAACCTTATATTCCCTTTTTACTATCTGACTTAAATTTCATGTATTACAATTCCAAAATTTCGATTTTATTATAACATTCATTATTTAAAAATTTTTTTAAGATTCTTTCACTTTTCTTCAATTTATTGCCAATCTATTTATAATACCTTTCGTTTCCTATTCTTCACCTGCATATCAAACTCTCCTATCTTATTTAATAAACCTAACAATTAACTTTGAATAATCTTTTAATAAATTAACTTTTAAACACAACTTTATCAATATTAATATAATTTTTATGCTATTTAACTCATTTCAAACACTATCATATATCAAATTAATTACTAATTTGTATATTAACTCAATTATAAACATCTCTAACTATTTGAACAAAAAAAAATTTTTTATTTTTTTTTTAATTTTATAACATTCCCATATACAAGGTGAACAATTTCATAACAATATCTATCTTTAAAAACAAAAAAGTTTTCTCGATCGAGTATTTGTTGCTGTATTTTTACCAAATTTCTTGTCACCAACTTTTTAAAAACAAAGTACTGGTGACACACAATTTTTTTTTCATTTTTGTCGTATAAGTCGTAATAACAAAGGTCTAAATTGGTTCTCCTAAAAATTTCAATTCAATCGGACTTAAACTAAGAGAGATATGTGGTGGTAATTCAAAATTAAAAAATTTCCATAAAATATGAGTTTTTCGGAAATTGCCGATTTTGGCAACTTTAGACACTGCTCGTTCTCCGACTATATAAAGATGTAATATATTAACAATAATTAAAAACGATTTGTAAAAAACAAAAATATAACAGGACCATGCTATCTCTGTGAAATAGTGTACACGTTGTCCTTGTAGATAAGATAATTCTCAATTCATGGTAGATACTTCGAAAATCATTTTACGGTCAGCGATAATATAAACGTTTAAAAAACTAAAATTTCTATTAAATTCCCGGCAGGGCCATCTATGTGCCGTTAGTTTAAAACCCTAAAATCTATTGTAGGTTTCTTACTCGCGTATAGCTAGAAAGTCCCATTAAAATTCATATCGTCCAAGATTTTTGTTGAAGGACACATGGCAAGCAGCGTTTGATATTTTACGGTTTTGTTAATTTACTTGTTTGATTTTTTACTCCTTTGATATTTTGGATTTTGATAGATTAAATTTTGGTGAATTGCTTTATGATTTCTTGCGGTTTTGTCAGTTTACGATTTTACTTTTTTATCATTTTGTTTTGGTACACTTTTGAAGTTTTATTGGTTTGATTTAATACATTTTTAACTTTATACTGTTCTGAATTAATAAGGTTTTGTTATAATACCTGTTTGGTGAATTATTATTTGATAAATTATAAATTTGTCATTTTGTTGGTTTGACGATTTGCCATTTTGTTTTTTTTTCATTTTGATAGTTTCCATTTTGCTTTATTAAATTCTGATTAAATATAGTTCTGAAGAAGTAAGATTTTGTTGTTATGATGGTTTGAAACATTAAATTTTGTTAAACAGCCTGTTTGATATAATACGATTTTGGTAAAATATATGGACCCAACTGGCTATTATGAAAAACTCTTATGCTCTCTTAGATTTGGGTTCCTTAAAAAAAATAATAAACATTACAAACAAAAATTTTTTTTTTAAATTTCTAAATTTAGGGCGCCTTATAACTTTTTTTTGGTTGGGTTCTTTTCTCTGCTGTGTCTTCCTTTAATCAGTTCTTTCTTCTCTTCTTCTGTATCACCTCCTAATGAATTTCCTCTTCTGTAACCTGTATTCTTTGATCTCCCCCCATGTCTGCCTTTCCGTCTAGTCACAAATGTACCACTTCGTTTTCTTACACACCAATATGTCTTCTTTAATCTATTTTTTTTTTATTCTTGTAATATTTTTCTTTCTATTAATAAACCTTTTTAATATATAATTTTTTTTTTATTTTTCTATACTATAACTTCCTTTACATAATTCTCACTATTCAATAAACCATTTTATAATATCTCATCTTTTTTTCTATTTTTATCTCTTAACATTTATATCTTATTAATCAATCAAAAAACCAAAAACTGTTTATTATTTTTTTTTCATTTGTTTTGCTCCCCCTAACTAGATATTGTTTTTTTTTTATCTGTAAATTTAAATGACTAAACACACTAAGATTTTTCCTTTTACTTGTAACACAATTGTTGTGAACTCATTATTAAATTCAATAAAAATAATCCTCTAACAAAGATTCTTAAATAAATCTTAACACATTTACATACATTCACACGCAACTTAAACTTTTTATCATAACCTCATTTTCATTGTCAAACTTACATTTGACAATAACCTTCCACCTTTCAATCACAGTCAACCACAATACATACAAAAACAGAACTAAAACTACGCATATAACTAAAAAACCATATCAATATATATTGTTACATAATCAAAAATGATCCAAAAAATTATTAAATAATAGACATCAAATGGAAAACCTAACTTCACATTTTTTATTTATTTTTTTTAAATTTGTATTGTGGCATAATCTAAAATGATACAAAAAATCATTAAGTAATAGACATCAAATGGAAAACCTAACCTCACATTTTTTATTTTTTTTTTAAAAATTTGTATTGTGGCATAACCAAAAATGATCCAATAAATTATTAAGTAATCGACATCAAATGGAAAACCTAACTTCACCTTTTTAATTTTTTTTATTTAAAAATATGTATTGTTGCATAATCTAAAATGATACAAAAAATCATTAAGTAATAGTCATCGAATGGAAAACCTAACCTCACATTTTTTTTTGATTTATTTAAAAAAATGTATTGTGGCATAATCAAAAATGATACAAAAAATTATTAAGTAATAGACATCAATGGAAAACATAACCTCACATTTTTTTTTATGTAAAAATATGTATTGTGGCATCTAAAATGATAGAAAAAATTATTTAGTAATAGACATCAATGGAAAACATAACCTCACATTTTTTACTTTTTTTATGTAAAAATGTGTATTGTGGCATCTAAAATGATACAAAAAATTATTTAGTAATAGACATCAATGGAAAACATAACCTCACATTTTTTATTTTTTTTATGTAAAAGTATGTATTGTGGCATCTAAAATGATACAAAAAATTATTTGGTAATAGACATCAATGGAAAACATAACCTCACATTTTTATTTTTTTTTATGTAAAAATATGTATTGTGGCATCTAAAATGATACAAAAAATTATTTAGTAATAGACATCAATGAAAAACATAACCTCACATTTTTTATTTTTTTTTTTGTAAAAATATGTCTTGTGGCTTCTAAAATGATACAAAAAATTATTTAGTAATGGACATCAATTTAAAACCTAACCTCACATTTTTTTTTGATTTATTTAAAAAAATGTATTGTGGCATAATCAAAAATGATACAAAAAATAATTAAGTAATAGACATCAATGGAAAACCTAACCACACATTTTTTTTTCTCACATTTTTTATTTTTTGTTATTAAAAAATATGTATTGTGGCATAATCTAAGATAATACAAAAATTATTAAGTAATAGACATCAATGGAAAACCTAACCTCACATTTTTTTTTATTTATTTAAAAATATGTGTTGTGGCAAAATCAAAAATGATACAAAAAATTATTAAGTAATAGTCATCGAATGGAAAACCTAACCTAACATTTTTTAGTTTTTTTATTTAAAAATATAAATTGTTACATTATCAAAAATGATCCAAAAAATTATTAAGTAATAGACATCAATGGAAAACCTAACCTCACATTTTTTTTTATTTATTTAAAAATATGTGTTGTGGCATAATCAAAAATGATACAAAAAATTATTAAGTAATAGTCATCGAATGGAAAACCTAACCTAACATTTTTTAGTTTTTTTATGTAAAAATATATATTGTTACAAAATCAAAAATGATCCAAAAAATTATTAAATAATTGACATCAAATGGAAAACCTAACTTCACATTTTTTATTTTTTTTTTTAAATTTGTATTGTGGCAAAATCTAAAATAATACAAAAAGTCATTAAGTTATAGACATCAAATGGAAAACCTAACCTCACATTTTTTATTTTTTTTTTTTAAATTTGTATTGTGGCATTATCTAAAATGATACAAAAAATTATTAAGTAATAGTCATCGAATGGAAAACCTAACCTAACATTTTTTAGTTTTTTTATATAAAAATATATATTGTTACATAATCAAAAATGATCCAAAAAATTATTAAATAATAGACATCAAATGGAAAACCTAACTTCACATTTTTAATTTTTTTTTATTTAAAAATGTGTATTGTTGCATAATCTAAAATGATACAAAAAATTATTAAGTAATAGACATCAATGGAAAACATAACCTCACATTTTTTTTTTATGTAAAAATATGTATTGTGGCATCTAAAATGATACAAAAAATTATTTAGTAATAGACATCAATGGAAAACATAACCTCACATTTTTTACTTTTTTTATGTAAAAATATGTATTGTGGCATCTAAAATGATACAAAAAATTATTTAGTTATAGACATCAATGGAAAACATAACCTCACATTTTTTATTTTTTTTATGTAAAATCATGTATTGTGGCATCTAAAATGATACAAAAAATTATTTGGTAATAGACATCAATGGAAAACCTAACTTCACATTTTTTATTTTCTTTTTAAAAAATTTGTATTGTGGCATAATCTAAAATGATACAAAAAATTATTAAGTAATAGTCATCAATGGAAAACCTAACCTCACATTTTTTTTTTAGTTATTTAGAAATATGTATTGTGGCATAATCTAAAATGATACAAAAAATCATTAAGTAATAGTCATCGAATGGAAAACCTAACCTCACATTTTTTTTTTATGTAAAAATATGTATTGTGGCATAATCAAAAATGATACAAAAAAATATTAAGTAATAGACATCAAATGGAAAACCTAACTTCACATTTTTTATTTTTTTTTTAAAAATTTGTATTGTGGCAAAATCTAAAATGATACAAAAAATTATTAAGTAATAGACATCAAATGGAAAACCTAACCTCGCATTTTTTATTTAAAAATATGTATTGTGGCATATTCTAAAATGATACAAAAAATTAATAAGTAATAGTCATCAAATGGAAAACCTAACCACACATTTTTATTTTTTTTTATTTAACCCTTTCATGCATGAATTTTTTTTTCAACGAAAAAAAATAAGAAAGCTACAAATCTGGTTAATAACTGTTTATTGGTTTATAACAATCTGATAGAAATGAAAAATAAATGTCCTCATGTGAGGACGAAGTGTACTAAAATTACTCATGGTAATCTCCAAAACATTCCGGACACAATGCCACCATACAACGGCTACAAGAATATCGTGTTTTCCGTTTGCATTTTGATTCCCTACAACGAGATGCATTTTTTTGTTCAATTTTTGTTGGCCAGTGGCCAATATTATCCAACCTTCTTTCGTTTGGCACGTGAATTCTAGGTCGTCTTATATGGGATGGAGTTGGTGGAGTTTTGCTACGTGGCCTACCTTTTTCTTTTCTTTTCATCTGTCCTTCTCCTTTACAAATTAGGGATGTAGCAATTTGGCTTTTAAATGACAGTAAGTCTAACTGTTCATGTTTATTGAACCTCCAAATTAGCCACGCGTTTACAATTGTTACATTTAAGAAATGGTAAAAACTCGCATGTACCATCTTCGATTTTTTGTGTCATTTCTATAAAGTGCTACCAGCATATCCATGAGATCAACGCCTCCCATGTGTTTATTATAAACAGATATAGCTCGAGGTCTACTGATTTTTATGCTTTGTCTTTGCTTTCGACAAAATCGGGTGGCTTCCTCACAGGGGGTTAGGCCTGCATAGTTAGATACGGTATGTACCAAGGAATTATCTAGCCAGCGTACTATTGACACACCATCAGCTGTTACAATTGAAGAGCTACCGCGACCATCAACTTTTAGGTCCTTGTGGCTCTTTAAAAGTTCACCAGCTCCTTCAAGTCTATTAGTTCTGATTGTCCCAAGGTACCAGATCTTTTCTGTTTTAGCAGCAAGAACTAATGGAATACTGTAAAAAAAATTATCAGCGGAAATCTTATAATTCTCGCCTTTTATATCATGGCATAATCGCATTACGACGTCACCACCTACACCTAATTCTGTGATACCCTCCCTATCTCCAGAAGCTCCCTGGTATGTTTCAAAACAGTACATATAACCCGATGTTCCTGCACGTACCCAAATTTTATAGCCCCATTTCTTTGGTTTTTTGGGTAGGTACTGCTTTACAGATGAACGACCCTTAAAAGGTATCATCATTTCATCCACAGACATACACTCTTCCGGCTCAACAGCTTCGTGAAATTTTGAATGTAAGTGATCCAAAACAGGTCGTATTCTAATAAATTTATCGGTGTTGTTTTCTGGAATTTCTTCCGAATTAATGAATTGCAAATAGCGTCTAATTGCTTCATAACGGTTTACCGCCATGGCATCTGCGATAAAGTTCATTCGAAGACCACTATCTGTGCTCCAATAAGTCCTAATTCTGGGATATTTAATGTAGGTCATCATTATTGTCATTTTGGTGGGCGTACAAGTTAGTTTGATACACGATATCATAAAGTAAATCATCATTGAAAAAAAAAGAGAAGTAGTCACCTGGGGATTGAAATTTGATATTTACTTTATGTTCTTTACTGCATTCGGGAACATTTGATGCTAAAGGATCTTCACTGTCTAAAATCCACCTTCTAGTAATTTCTTTGGCTTTCGTTTTTATTTTTAATCTTTTACTTTTAAATTTTACTTTAGGTTTTGCTTCTTTGCGTTTATTTGTTTTAGTTTTCACTTTTGACTGAACTTCTTCTTCTTGAATCGTAGTTATTTCTAAATAATCCTGTAGATTTGGGGGCTCTGATGTTTCTTCTGCTAATACGTCATCTTCATAATTGGAATCCGCAGAGTCTTCATTTTCTCCTATACTATGTTCCTCACTAAATTCTGAAGGGATATATTCCGATCCATCACTTTCAAAAGGTTCTTCATCGTCATCTGAGAGTTCAAATCCGTCTTCAGAACCTTCCGCCAAGTCTTCTAATTCTTTTATAGTAAGAGGTCTGCGGCGATCATATTTGTATGAATAAGCAGTAGGTGGTCGTTCTTCAGTTTTATTTTGTGCATCAATACATTTTGACGTACTCGGTTTTGACTCAAGATTATTTGTAGAGGTACTCGGTTGTGTCTCAAATAAATCGGTACTCTTTGATATAATTCGGGAAGAAGACTGTATCGGATCTATAGAATGAGTATGTTGTGAAAGACGTTCTTTCTCGATTCCAAAATTATCTTCAAACAGTTCATTTTCTACTATTTCTTCCAATTCCTTATTTGTTAAATTCTCTTTATATCTCTGCATTATTAGCCTGAAAAGTAAGAAAAATATATTTTAGACACAATAACAATCACAATAATACTTGTAACTTTATTACACAATGTCCTCAAATGAGGACTAATGAGATTGCTAATCGACACGTTGTCCCCATATGAGGACCTTCGTACTTTGTCCAAAAATAAAATAAATTGCGATAATAGTGTAAATCAAACTAATCTAATACTATCTAGAAACGTCCTAAAAATAGTTAATTAATTTTAACTTACCAAAATTTGTCCGTAATATGTTGAAACACAATAACAAAAATGAGGGGGTAATCCCACCCAACTTTCCGAACACTCCTAGTAAAGTAATTGTTTAATCGATTATTTTAGTTTTTCTGCATCAAAATACATTAATAAAATAAGTTTACAAAAATTAAAAAAAAATTAATTTTTTCTAAAAAATTTTTTTAACTTTTTATAATTTTGTATAATTTCTACAAGTATTATTTTAAAATTATGAAATATTTCACACATAATGTACTTTTTGATCCCTTTCGGTTGTACTATTTACTTTTTTCATTTGTTTTACCATTTTCGATAAAACAAAAGGACAACAAAATTTAATTTTTGTTTTATTTTGGTTATAATAATTACAATGTTAAATTCAAAGAGACTAAATTATTTTTTAAATTTAGAGTTTTATATTACCTATCGAATGGTATAAATCCCATTTTAATATCTTTAATATTTTTAAAGTTATTCAATTTTTTTTTAAACTTATATTAAATTTCAAAAAAAAATGAGGAATTCTACAATTTTTTGAATAAAATTTTGAAAAAAATCACAATTATAGAGTTTTTTACTACAAATTTAAGGGTAATTTTTTAAAATTTTTAATATTAATTTTAACCTTAAAACAAATCAAACCTATTTTTGAATAATTTTAAAATCATTAAATAATTAATATCTCATTCAATTTTATTCAAAATGGGAAACAAACCTTTTTTTTAGGTTTTTTGGATCAAAATGTATTAATAAAGAAAGTTTAAAAAACTAAAAAAAAAAATTTTTTTTGTTGAATTGTTTTAACTATTTTCATTTTTTTCTATAGCTTTTACAAATACTATGTTAAAATTATGAAATAATTTACACACATAGTACTTTTGGATCCTTTTCGGATATGCTATTTAATTTTTTCATTTATTTTATACTTATTGATAAAACGAAATTACAAAAAATTTTAAAAAATTTCTTAATTTTGTGTATAATAATTACAATTCTAAATTTTAAGAAACTAAAATACATTTTAAATTTAGAGTTTTATTTTATCTTTAGATTAGTGCAAATCCCAGTTCAATAACTTTAATGTTGTAGAAGTTATTCAATTTAGTTTAAAATCATAATATAATTTTAAATGTTTCTTAGCCAATTTTAAAAAAAAATCACAATTTTTGTAATAAAATTTTGAAAAAAATTATAATAATAAAATTAATTATTACAAATTTAAAGATATTTTTTTAAAATTTTTAATATTAAAATTTAAGTAAAAAATAATAATTTAATAAGGATAAAAATTGCTTAAAAATTAAAATAAAAACTAGCGGCGAAACTATGCGGAACTCGAAAAAAAATTAAAGACAAAATTTGTAGAAAATTTTATATTCTACAATTTTGATTTTTTGTAAATTTTCATAAAAATCCATAATTTTGTCTCAAAATCTAAAAAAAGTCGCAAATGTCTATATACATTATTTTTCACGCCCTCTAGCGACGAAACTATGAGGAAATCAAAAAAAACGGTAAAAACAAAATGTGTAGAAAATTTTATGTTCCACAACTTTCATATCCTGTAATTTTTCATAAAAATGCATTATTTTGGTTATTTAAGAAAAATATGAAAAAAAATTACTTTTTGATAAATCTGGCAACAATGGCAAAAGTTTTTGAAAATTTTAATAAGTCGAAATTAAACTATAACGTATAAAAAATATATGTGTAAAACTTTATTGTCATCTTGTTAGGTAATGACGTCATCACTTATAGCAACTGTCACTTCCGGTTGTCCGATTAACTCCAAAATCTATACAGGTCGTCTCCTTGTTACCCTAAATATGTATATAAAATTTCATCTAAATCGGTTCAGCCGTTTAGACGCTATCGTGTTCACACACACACACACACAGACACACAGACACACACACAGACACACACACAGACACACACACAGACACACACACAGACACACACACACAGACAGACATCATGCTAAAAATGGTATAAATGGATTCAGGTGACCTCAAAACGTAAAGATTCGTTAAAATCTGGGTATGGTCAAAATATCATGATCGCAATACTTTCCTTCTATACAACTCTGTTGTTCGGAAAGTAAAAAGTTGTAAAGGCACATGAGTTTATACACTAACACGATTCGGGGTATATTTTACGCCCGAACTCAGTTCTTAAGGTTTACGACTGACGGCGCCTTCTGCCGATTCGATTGCTTACTATTATGGTTCTCACGTGAGGACAGTAAGAACTAACTGTAGTGAATTTGAGTGATTAAGTATTATTTATATATTTTAAAAGTTATGTCCTCGTATGTGGACATTATGCATGAAAGGGTTAAAAATATGTATTGTGACATAATCCAAAATGATACAAAAAATTATTACGTAATAGTCATCAAATGGAAAACCTAACCTCACATTTTTATTTTTTTTATTTAAAAATATGTATTGTGGCATAATCTAAAATGATACAAAAAATTATTAAATAATAGTCATCAAATGGAAAACCTAACCTTACATTTTTTATTTAAAAAAATGTATTGTGGCATAATCAAAAATGACACGGAAAATTATTAAGTAAAAGTCATCAAGTGGAAAACCTAACCTCACATTTTTAATTTTTTTTTTATTTAAAAATATGAATTGTGACATAATCTAAAATGATACAAAAAATTATTAAGTAATGTTCATCAAATGGAAAACCTAACCTCACATTTTTTATTTATAAAAATGTATTGTGGCATAATCAAAAATGATACAAAAAATTATTAAGTAATAGACATCAAATGGAAAACCTAACCTCACATTTTTTATTTAAAAAAATGTATTGTGGCATAATCAAAAATGATACAAAAAATTATTAAGTAAAAGTCATCAAGTGGAAAACCTAACCTCACATTTTTAATTTTTTTTTTATTTAAAAATATGAATTGTGACATAATCTAAAATGATACAAAAAATTATTAAGTAATGTTCATCAAATGGAAAACCTAACCTCACATTTTTTATTTATAAAAATGTATTGTGGCATAATCAAAAATGATACAAAAAATTATTAAGTAATAGACATCAAATGGAAAACCTAACCTAACATTTTTTAAAAAAAAAATGTATTGTGGCATAATCAAAAATGATACAAAAAATTTTTAATAGTCATCAAATGGAAAACCTAACTTCACATTTTATATTTAAAAAAATATATTGTGGCATAATCAATAATAATACAAAAAATTATTAAGTAATAGACATCAAATGGAAAACCTAACCTCACATTTTTTATTTAAAAAAATGTATTGTGGCATAATCAAAAATGATACAAAAAATTTTTATGTAATAGTCATCAAATGGAAAACCTAACCTCACATTTTTTATTTATAAAAATGTATTGTGGCATAATCAAAAATGATACAAAAAATTATTAAGTAATAGACATCAAATGGAAAACCTAACCTCACATTTTTTATTTAAAAAAATGTATTGTGGCATAATCAAAAATGATCCAAAAAATTATTAAGTAATAGTTATCAAATGGAAAACCTAACTTCACATTATTTTTTTTTTTTTTATTTAAAAATATGTATTGTGGCGTAATCTAAAATAATACAAAAAATAATTAAGTCATAGATATCAAATGGAAAACCGAACCTCACAACCTCACATTTTTTATTTATAAAAATGAATTGTGGCATAATCGAAAATAATACAAAAAATTATTAAGTAATAGACATCAAATGGAAAACCTAACCTCACATTTTTTATTTAAAAAAATGTATTGTGGCATAATCAAAAATAATACAAAAAATAATTAAGTAATAGACATCAGATGGAAAACCTAACCTCACATTTTTTATTTAAAAAAATGTATTGTGGCATAATCAAAAATAATACAAAAAATTATTAAGTAATAGACATCAAATGGAAAACCCAACCTCACATTTTTTATTTAAAAAAATGTATTGTGGCATAATCAAAAATGATCCAAAAAATTATTAAGTAATAGTTATCAAATGGAAAACCTAACTTCACATTTTTTATTTTTTTTTTATTTAAAAATATGTATTGTTCCGTAATCTAAAATAATACAAAAAATAATTAAGTAATAGATATCAAATGGAAAACCTAACCTCACATTTTTTATTTAAAAGAGTGTTTTATATTGTAACGAAGTTACTTTTTTTTTTATTTTTTTTGGGACATTCTGTATATAAATAATTTTAATTTTTGTTATTGTATCAACCGTTTTACTTTGAATTTATCGACACCCCTCTTATTTTATTGCCCGATATAATCGTAATTTATTTTTGGGAAATTCCTTCCTTGGATTTCCTATTTCTTTAGATTTTAAATTTTGTAAATTGTTAAGACGAAACACACAAGTCAGTTCCGTAGCCTACCGCGCATATTTAATTTAAGTGGGGCCTTTGCTAAGTGGGGCTGGGAGAATGGTTTAAAAGGCCGTTAGCCGCTAAAATCACTCTCTTTTGCTGACTGTTATCCGTCTCTACCGTTTTAAGAAAAATTAATTACCGGCCGTAGTGAATCTGACCTGTGTGTGTGTCCGAGGTAAGAACCTGTATAATTTTTTTTATTTTAATAAATAATTTTGCATATTTCTGATTTTTCTTGTGTATAAACTAAATAACTACATATCACTCGGCTTACATATAAAGGTTATAATTAACAATAAGTTTCTGGCGTATTTATGTCTATTTAAAAATATCTTCCGATTAGTTATAAAAGTTTCAAAGGTGTTGATTTATTTAATTTAGGGGGGGTTTGACTTAATTCATTCAAAGATTCTTGAATTAGCTACCCTTGCGTTCGCTGTCTATTCACAGGAACACAACGGCGGTTCTTTCAACAAATCCTGAATTCAGTCAAAAAGTTTATTTAATTTGGGGGGGTTTGATTTAATTGATTCAACGAATCTTGAATTCTGTTCCGGAAAAACATTTTATCTGTGGGATATTTTCTTATTATACAAATTTCAAATACCGGGTAATTCTTTTGTTATTATTATATTCAGACATAAATACCAAGGAATACTCCTGAGAAACGTTAATGCCTAGTGACGCTTTACCTGTGCAGCTATCATTTTCACCGCTAATTTTGCATTTTTCTTTCACCTGCTTGTTGTAGAATTGCACGCTATCTCATATTGCTTTTAGTTAATTTTTCATGACCCGATGAAATTACTGCTTTCATTTTTTTTATCATAGTAAAAAAAAACGAATTTAAACTGCAACTACCAAATGGTAAATAGTAGCTTTCCGTAATTTGTGAACGTTAAAAAAAATAAATCGTTGTTTATATTGGTTCTATTTTTTTACAAGCAACCGGTAAATTCAGATTTCGCAACTTAAAACATTTAAAGCCTGTTTCACGCTGTGCACTACGAAATGGTCTATAACAACAGACCCCTGGAATTACCGTAACCTCCATCTGTTGCTACCCTGGTACTCTTGAGGCAGTAGATCGAGAGTTAGTGGAGTAAACAATCCCAAAAATCTGGCGCCCGAGGCAATCTAGTAGGAAACCGAAGCCGTGGGTGTCATAGTGACGGCAAGTATCTTTTGTAGAAAGAAAGCACGTCACAATGGCATAATCAAAAATAATACAAAAAATAATTAAGTAATAGACATCAAATGGAAAACCTAACCTCACATTTTTATTTTTTTTTATTTAAAAATATGTATTGTGGCATAATCTAAAATGATACAAAAAATTATTAAGTAATGGACATCAAATGGAAAACCTAACCTCACATTTTTTATTTAAAAAAGTGTATTATGGCATAATCAAAAATAATACAAAAAATAATTAAGTAATAGACATCAAATGGAAAACCTAACCTCACATTTTTATTTTTTTTTATTTAAAAATTTGTATTGTGGCATAATCAATAATGATACAAAAAATTATTAAGTAATAGACATCAAATGGAAAATCTAACCTCATATTTTTATTTTTTTTATTTAAAAATATGTATTGTGGCATAATCTAAAATGATACAAAAAATTATTAAGTAATGGTCATCAAATGGAAAACCTAACCTCACATTTTTTATTTAAAAAAGTGTATTATGGCATAATCAAAAATAATACAAAAAATAGTTAAGTAATAGACATCAAATGGAAAACCTAACCTCACATTTTTATTTTTTTTTATTTAAAAATTTGTATTGTGGCATAATCAATAATGATACAATAAATTATTAAGTAATAGACGTCAAATGGAAAACCTAACTTCACATTTTTAATTTTTTTTTATTTAAAAAATTGTATTGTGTCATAATCAAAAATGATTCAAAAAATTATTAAGTAATAGACGTCAAATGGAAAACCTAACCTCACATTTTTATTTTTTTTTATTTAAAAATATGTATTGTGGCATAATCTAAAATGATACAAAAAATTATTAAGTAATGGACATCAAATGGAAAACCTAACCTCACATTTTTATTTCTTTTTTATTTAAAAATATGTATTGTGGCATAATCTAAAATGATACAAAAAATTATTAAGTAATAGTCGTCAAATGGAAAACCTAACCTCACATTTTTTATTTAAAAAAGTGTATTATGGCATAATCAAAAATAATACAAAAAATAATTAAGTAATAGACATCAAATGGAAAACCTAACCTCACATTTTTATTTTTTTTATTTAAAAATTTGTATTGTGGCATAATCAAAAATGATGCAAAAATTATTAAGTAATGGACATCAAATGGAAAATCTAACCTCACATTTTTATTTTTTTTTATTTAAAAATTTGTATTGTGGCATAATCAAAAATGATACAAAAAATTATTAAGTTATAGACATCAAATGGAAAACCTAACCTCACATTTTTATTTCTTTTTTATTTAAAAATATGTATTGTGTCATAATCAAAAATGATTCAAAAAATTATTAAGTAATAGACGTCAAATGGAAAACCTAACTTCATATTTTTAATTTTTTTTTATTTAAAAATTTGTATTGTGGCATAATCAAAAATGATACAAAAAATTATTAAGTCATAGACATCAATGGAAAACCTAACCTCACATTTTTTATTTTTTTACTTAAAAATGTGTATTGTGGCGTAATCTAAAATTATACAAAAAATGTATTGTGGCATAATCAAAAATGATACAAAAAATTCTTAAGTAATGGACGTCAAATGGAAAACCTAACTTCACATTTTTAATTTTTTTTAATTTAAAAATATGTATTGTGGCATATTCTAAAATGATACAAAAAATTAATAAGTAATAGTCATCAAATGAAAAACCTAACCTCACATTTTTTATTTTTTTTTTATTTAAAAATGTGTATTGGGGCGTAATCTAAAATTATACAAAAAATTATTAAGTAATTGACATCAATGGAAAACCTAACCTCACATTTTTTATTTTGTATTAATTTAAAAAATTGTATTGTGGCATAATCAAAAATCATACAAAAATTTATTAAGTAATAGAGATCAAATGGAAAACCTAACCTCACATTTTTTATTTTTTTTTTATTTAAAAATATGTATTGTGGCATAATCAAAAATGATACAAAAAATTATTAAGTCATAAATATCAATGGAAAATCTAACCTCACATTTTTTATTTTTTTACTTAAAAATGTGTATTGTGGCGTAATCTAAAATTATACAAAAAATTATTAAGTAATAGACATCAATGGAAAACCTAACCTCACATTTTTTATTTAAAAAAATGTATTGTGACATATTCCAAAATGATACAAAAAATTATTAAGTAATAGTCATCAAATGGAAAACCTAACCTTACATTTTTATTTAAAAAAAAATGTATTGTGGCATAATCAAAAATGATCCAAAAAATTATTAAGTAAAAGTCATCAAGTGGAAAACCTAACCTCACATTTTTAATTTTTTTTTAATTAAAAATATGAATTGTGACATAATCCAAAATGATACAAAAAAATTATTACGTAATAGTCATCAAATGGAAAACCCAACCTCACATTTTTATTTTTTTTTTTAAAATATGTATTGTGGCATAATCAAAAATGATACAAAAAATTATTAAGTAATAGACGTCAAATGGAAAACCTAACTTCATATTTTTAATTTTTTTTTATTTAAAAATATGTATTGTGGCATATTCTAAAATGATACAAAAAATTAATAAGTAATAGTCATCAAATGGAAAACCTAACCTCACATTTTTCATTTTGTTTTTCTTTAAAAAATTGTATTGTTGCATAATCAAAAATCATGCAAAAAATTATTAAGTAATAGAGATCAAATGGAAAACTTAACCTCACATTTTTTATTTTTTTTTATTTAAAAATATGTATTGTGGCATAATCAAAAATGATACAAAAAATTATTAAGTCATAGACATCAATGGAAAACCTAACCTCACATTTTTTATTTTTTTACTTAAAAATGTGTATTGTGGCATAATCTAAAATTATACAAAAAATGTATTGTGGCATAATCAAAAATGATACAAAAAATTCTTAAGTAATAGACGTCAAATGGAAAACCTAACTTCACATTTTTAATTTTTTTTTATTTAAAAATATGTATTGTGGCATATTCTAAAATGATACAAAAAATTAATAAGTAATAGTCATCAAATGAAAAACCTAACCTCACATTTTTTATTTTTTTTTTTATTTAAAAATGTGTATTGGGGCGTAATCTAAAATTATACAAAAAATTATTAAGTAATAGACATCAATGGAAAACCTAACCTCACATTTTTTATTTTGTATTAATTTAAAAAATTGTATTGTGGCATAATCAAAAATCATACAAAAATTTATTAAGTAATAGTCATCAAATGGAAAACCTAACCACACATTTTTATTTTTTTTTATTTAAAAATATGTATTGTGACATAATCCAAAAGGATACAAAAAATTATTACGTAATAGTCATCAAATGGAAAACCTTACCTCACATTTTTTTTTTTTATTTAAAAATATGTATTGTGGCATATTCTACAATGATACAAAAAATTATTAAATAATAGTCATCAAATGGAAAACCTAACCTCACATTTTTTATTTAAAAAAATGTATTGTGGCATAATCAAAAATGATACAATAAATTATTAAGTAATAGTCATCAAATGGAAAACCTAACCTCACATTTTTTATTTAAAAAAATGTATTGTGGCATAATCAAAAATGATACAATAAATTATTAAGTAATAGTCATCAAATGGAAAACCTAACCTCACATTTTTATTTTTTTTATTTAAAAATGTGTATTGTGGCATAATCAAAAATGATACAAAAAATTATTAAGTCATAAACATCAATGGAAAATCTAACCTAACATTTTTTATTTTTTTACTTCAAAATGTGTATTGTGGCGTAATCTAAAATTATACAAAAAATTATTAAGTAATAGACATCAATGGAAAACCTAACCTCACATTTTTTATTTAAAAAAATGTATTGTGGCATAATCAAAAATGATACAAAAAATTATTAAATAAAAGTCATCAAGTGGAAAACCTAACCTCACATTTTTAATTTTTTTTTAATCAAAAATATGAATTGTGACATAATCCAAAATGATACAAAAAATTATTAAGTAATAGTCATCAAATGGAAAACCTAACCTTACATTTTTTATTTTTTTTTTATTTAAAAATATGTATTGTGGCATAATCAAAAATGATACAAAAAATTATTAAGTCATAAACATCAATGGAAAATCTAACCTAACATTTTTTATTTTTTTACTTCAAAATGTGTATTGTGGCGTAATCTAAAATTATACAAAAAATTATTAAGTAATAGACATCAATGGAAAACCTAACCTCAC
Organism: Neocrepidodera transversa; assembly: GCA_963243735.1. Taxonomy (NCBI): domain Eukaryota; kingdom Metazoa; phylum Arthropoda; class Insecta; order Coleoptera; family Chrysomelidae; genus Neocrepidodera; species Neocrepidodera transversa. Next base: position 198,623 of record CAUJLB010000160.1, on the reverse strand, counting down.
ATTTTTTATTTAAAAAAATGTATTGTGACATATTCCAAAATGATACAAAAAATTATTAAGTAATAGTCATCAAATGGAAAACCTAACCTCACATTTTTTATTTAAAAAAATGTATTCTGGCATAATCAAAAATGATACAAAAAATTATTAAGTAAAAGTCATCAAGTGGAAAACCTAACCTCACATTTTTAATTTAAAAAAATGTATTGTGGCATAATCAAAAATGATACAATAAATTATTAAGTAATAGTCAACAAATGGAAAACCTTACCTCACATTTTTTTTTTTTATTTAAAAATATGTATTGTGGCATATTCTACAATGATACAAAAAATTATTAAATAATAGTCATCAAATGGAAAACCTAACCTCACATTTTTTATTTTTTTTTTATTTAAAAATGTGTATTGGGGCGTAATCTAAAATTATACAAAAATTATTAAGTAATAGACATCAATGGAAAACCTAACCTCACATTTTTTATTTTGTATTAATTTAAAAAATTGTATTGAGGCATAATCAAAAATCATACAAAAATTTATTAAGTAATAGAGATCAAATGGAAAACCTAAGCTCACATTTTTTATTTTTTTTTTATTTAAAAATATGTATTGTGGCATAATCAGAAATGATACAAAAAATTATTAAGTCATAAACATCAATGGAAAATCTAACCTAACATTTTTTATTTTTTTACTTAAAAATGTGTATTGTGGCGTAATCTAAAATTATACAAAAAATTATTAAGTAATAGACATCAATGGAAAACCTAACCTCACATTTTTAATTTTTTTTTAATCAAAAATATGAATTGTGACATAATCCAAAATGATACAAAAAATTATTAAGTAATAGTCATCAAATGGAAAACCTAACCTTACATTTTTTATTTTTTTTTTATTTAAAAATATGTATTGTGGCATAATCAAAAATGATACAAAAAATTATTAAGTCATAAACATCAATGGAAAATCTAACCTAACATTTTTTATTTTTTTACTTCAAAATGTGTATTGTGGCGTAATCTAAAATTATACAAAAAATTATTAAGTAATAGACATCAATGGAAAACCTAACCTCACATTTTTTATTTAAAAAAATGTATTGTGACATATTCCAAAATGATACAAAAAATTATTAAGTAATAGTCATCAAATGGAAAACCTAACCTCACATTTTTTATTTAAAAAAATGTATTCTGGCATAATCAAAAATGATACAAAAAATTATTAAGTAAAAGTCATCAAGTGGAAAACCTAACCTCACATTTTTAATTTAAAAAAATGTATTGTGGCATAATCAAAAATGATACAATAAATTATTAAGTAATAGTCAACAAATGGAAAACCTTACCTCACATTTTTTTTTTTTATTTAAAAATATGTATTGTGGCATATTCTACAATGATACAAAAAATTATTAAATAATAGTCATCAAATGGAAAACCTAACCTCACATTTTTTATTTTTTTTTTATTTAAAAATGTGTATTGGGGCGTAATCTAAAATTATACAAAAATTATTAAGTAATAGACATCAATGGAAAACCTAACCTCACATTTTTTATTTTGTATTAATTTAAAAAATTGTATTGAGGCATAATCAAAAATCATACAAAAATTTATTAAGTAATAGAGATCAAATGGAAAACCTAAGCTCACATTTTTTATTTTTTTTTTATTTAAAAATATGTATTGTGGCATAATCAGAAATGATACAAAAAATTATTAAGTCATAAACATCAATGGAAAATCTAACCTAACATTTTTTATTTTTTTACTTAAAAATGTGTATTGTGGCGTAATCTAAAATTATACAAAAAATTATTAAGTAATAGACATCAATGGAAAACCTAACCTCACATTTTTTATTTAAAAAAATGTATTGTGACATATTCCAAAATGATACAAAAAATTACTAAGTAATAGTCATCAAATGGAAAACCTAACCTCACATTTTTTATTTAAAAAAATGTATTGTGGCATAATCAAAAATGATACAAAAAATTATTAAGTAAAAGTCATCAAGTGAAAAACCTAACCTCACATTTTTAATTTTTTTTTAATTAAAAATATGAATTGTGACATAATCCAAAATGATACAAAAAATTATTAAGTAATAGTCATCAAATGGAAAACCCAACCTCACATTTTTATTTTTTTTATTTAAAAATATGTATTGTGGCATAATCTAAAATAATACAATAAATTATTAAGTAATAGACGTCAAATGGAAAACCTAACTTCACATTTTTAATTTTTTTTTATTTAAAAAATTGTATTGTGACTTAATCCAAAATGATGCAAAAAAATTATTAAATAATAGTCATCAAATGGAAAACCTAACCTCACATTTTTTATTTAAAAAAATGTATTGTGGCATAATCAAAAATGACACGAAAAATTATAAAGTAATAGTCTTCAAATGGAAAACCTAACCTCACATTTTTTATTTTTTTACTTAAAAATGTTTATTGTGGCATAATCAAAAATGATACAAAAAATTATTATGTAATAGACATCAAATGGAAAACCTAACCTCACATTTTTAATTTTTTTTTTATTTAAAAATGTGTACTGGGGCGTAATCTAAAATTATACAAAAAATTATTAAGTAATAGACTTCAATGGAAAACCTAACCTCACATTTTTATTTTGTATTAATTTAAAAAATTGCATTGTGGCATAATCAAAAATCATACAAAAATTTATTAAGTAATAGAGATCAAATGGAAAACCTAACCTCACATTTTTTATTTTTTTTTTAATTTAAAAATATGTATTGTGGCATAATCAAAAATGATACAAAAAATTATAAAGTAATAGTCTTCAAATAGAAAACCTAACCTCACATTTTTTATTTAAAAAAATGTATTGTGGCATAATCAAAAATGAGACGAAAAATTATAAAGTAATAGTCTTCAAATGGAAAACCTAACCTCACATTTTTTATTTAAAAAAATTTATTGCGGCATAATCAAAAATGATACAAAAAATTGTTAAGTAAAAGTCATCAAATGGAAAACCTAACCTCACATTTTTTATTTATAAAAATGTATTGTGGCATAATCAAAAATGATACAAAAAATTATTCAGTAATAGTCATCAAATGGAAAACCTAACCTCACATTTTTTATTTAAAAAAATGTATTGTGGCATAATCAAAAATGACACGAAAAATTATAAAGTAATAGTCTTCAAATGGAAAACCTAACCTCACATTTTTTATTTTTTTACTTAAAAATGTTTATTGTGGCATAATCAAAAATGATACAAAAAATTATTATGTAATAGACATCAAATGGAAAACCTAACCTCACATTTTTAATTTTTTTTTTATTTAAAAATGTGTACTGGGGCGTAATCTAAAATTATACAAAAAATTATTAAGTAATAGACTTCAATGGAAAACCTAACCTCACATTTTTATTTTGTATTAATTTAAAAAATTGTATTGTGGCATAATCAAAAATCATACAAAAATTTATTAAGTAATAGAGATCAAATGGAAAACCTAACCTCACATTTTTTATTTTTTTTTTAATTTAAAAATATGTATTGTGGCATAATCAAAAATGATACAAAAAATTATAAAGTAATAGTCTTCAAATAGAAAACCTAACCTCACATTTTTTATTTAAAAAAATGTATTGTGGCATAATCAAAAATGAGACGAAAAATTATAAAGTAATAGTCTTCAAATGGAAAACCTAACCTCACATTTTTTATTTAAAAAAATTTATTGCGGCATAATCAAAAATGATACAAAAAATTGTTAAGTAAAAGTCATCAAATGGAAAACCTAACCTCACATTTTTTATTTATAAAAATGTATTGTGGCATAATCAAAAATGATACAAAAAATTATTCAGTAATAGTCATCAAATGGAAAACCTAACCTCACATTTTTTATTTATAAAAATGTATTGTGGCATAATCAAAAATGATACAAAAAATTATTCAGTTATAGTCATCAAATGGAAAACCTAACCTCACATTTTTTATTTATAAAAATGTATTGTGGCATAATCAAAAATGATACAAAAAATTATTAAGTTATAGTCATCAAATGGAAAACCTAACTTCACATTTTTTATTTTTTTTTATTTAAAAATATGTATTGTGGCATAATCAAAAGTGATACAAAAAATTATTAAGTTATAGACATCAAATGGAAAAACTAACCTCACATTTTTTATTTAAAAAAATGTATTGTGGCATAATCAAAAATAATACAAAAAATAATTAAGTAATAGACATCAGATGGAAAACCTAACCTCACATTTTTTATTTAAAAAAATGTATTGTGGCATAATCAAAAATAATACAAAAAATTATTAAGTTATAGACATCAAATGGAAAAACTAACCTCACATTTTTTATTTAAAAAAATGTATTGTGGCATAATCAAAAATAATACAAAAAATAATTAAGTAATAGACATCAAATGGAAAACCCAACCTCACATTTTTTATTTAAAAAAATGAATTGTGGCATAATCAAAAAGAATACAAAAAATTATTAAGTAATAGACATCAAATGGAAAACCTAACCTCACATTTTTTATTTAAAAAAATGTATTGTGGCATAATCAAAAATGATCCAAAAAATTATTAAGTAATAGTTATCAAATGGAAAACCTACCTTCACATTTTTTATTTTTTTTTTATTTAAAAATATGTATTGTGGCATAATCAAAAATGATACAAAAAATAATTAAGTAATAGACATCAAATGGAAAACCTAACCTGACATTTTTATTTTTTTTTATTTAAAAATATGTATTGTGGCATAATCTAAAATGATACAAAAAATTATTAAGTAATAGACGTCAATGGAAAACCTAACCTCACATTTTTTTTTTTTGTTTAAAAATATGTAATGTGGCATAATCTAAAATGATACGAAAAATTATTAAGTAATGGACATCAAATGGAAAACCTAACCTCACATTTTTATTTTTTTTTATTTAAAAATTTGTATTGTGGCATAATCAAAAATGATACAAAAAATTATTAAGTAATAGACATCAAATGGAAAATCTAACCTCACATTTTTATTTTTTTTATTTAAAAATTTGTATTGTGCCATAATCAAAAATGATACAAAAAATTATTAAGTAATAGACATCAGATGGAAAACCTAACCTCACATTTTTATTTCTTTTTTATTTAAAAATATGTATTGTGGCATAATCTAAAATGATACAAAAAATTATTAAGTAATAGACATCAAATGGAAAATCTAACCTCACATTTTTATTTAAAAATTTGTATTGTGGCATAATCAAAAATGATACAAAAAATTATTAAGTAATAGACATCAAATGAAAAATCTAACCTCACATTTTTATTTTTTTTATTTAAAAATTTGTATTGTGCCATAATCAAAAATGATACAAAAAATTATTAAGTAATAGACATCAGATGGAAAACCTAACCTCACATTTTTATTTCTTTTTTATTTAAAAATATGTATTGTGGCATAATCTAAAATGATACAAAAAATTATTAAGTAATAGACATCAAATGGAAAATCTAACCTCACATTTTTATTTTTTTTCATTTAAAAATTTTGTATTGTGGCATAACCAAAAATGATACAAAAAATTATTAAGTAATAGTCATCAAATGGAAAACTTAACCTCACATTTTTTATTTAAAAAAGTGTATTATGGCATAATCAAAAATAATACAAAAAATTATTAAGTAATAGACGGGGACGCATAATTTAGCAGAATTTAAAGGAACAAACTGATACTTTTACAAAAGTTTATTATATCAAATTATTAAAAAAGCAAACATTTATTATAGCATAATGATACTTTATCAAAACCCTTGAAAATCGAATCGTATTAATACAAATATTAAAGAACCAGATAGATATTTTCACAAATTACTAAAATAACAAAGATCTAAAAGACTGGAACGTTAAAACTTTAAATAATTAAAACAACAAGAATTTAAAATACAGTAAGACTAACGTAACGAAATACCAATAGATATAACTCGTATAAATTCAGATTGCTATTAAAACAGAACGCTATTCTTACGTAGTCTCAATTTAGCAAACCCGGCACATCGTCAGAAATTAGTGAAACAGAATTTAAAGAGTAAGAAATAGAAAGAGATGGAATAGTAAGACGCCGAAACCGTACTTTTTCAAATTAATTGGTGGGGAATTCCAAAGGATGTTGCCAAATCTAAATTATCGCCCTCTATGTGGGGATACAATTTAACATGCTCTATTTATCGTTATGCAACATATATTACACATGAGCGCAGGGATTCTTTGAAGATGTCGCGACGATATAAGTTTCTGTGCTTTAATTCATATTATGCAGCACACATTACACACGAATTAACCGATTCTTATTCATTCTTTTACGATCTAAAATTAATAATGAATTACGGTCGTTTTTTAGGGTATAAATTGGTATGATTATTAAATAAAATGTACGTTTACACTTCGTATTGGTAAAAAGTATGGTATAAATGACTGAATCAAATAGTTATGAAATCTATTCTTGACAAGACAATAAATCAACAAAAAAAGTACTTGCAAATTGATACGGAAATCTTTTTATAATATGCTTGAAAGAGCATTTCAGTTCCTCTAATTTTTGTAATATTTTAAGTTACTGACACGTTATTTTTTGAGATGTTATAATTTCATTTTTTAATAGACATATACCGGGTGACACACACAGGAATGTGTAAGTCTTATTTATATAGGATTGGATCTTAATAAAATTTTGTATATCGGGTACAAATTACAAATTTTTTATTAACAAATTTAAGCTAGCCAACTTTCAGTACTGCAGAAAAATTTAGATTTTTTAAATGAAACGCCTTATGTACTTTATTTATTTTGATTCTACAAATCATCCAATTATCATATATCAGTTAATTCGCATTTGATAAAGATTTAAAAACTAATAGTCAAGTCAAGAAGTGAGTTTTCTGCGAAAAATAGTTACTCGATAACTCATTCGACGCGAATTGCAATACTGAGAAATGTACCATGTTCATTTTTTTCTGCAAAAAAATTGTAATTGTTATTAACAAAAAATGAAAAAGAAAAAAGCCATTTTAGTTAAAGAGGAGGACGCTATAAAATTATTAAAATTTGTTTATATTGTTTAAAACGAGTTTTTTAAGTTAACAAAAAATGAAAACTCGTAAATTTTTTTAGCTATCAATAACGATTTTTAAAGACAAAATTATTTCTTAACTAATTATTTAAATAATGCAAATATAAAAAAACAATAGAATGGGAAAAACAAATTTCAAAAATATTGAAGTAAACCATTTGTTTATAAATAATTTATAAACAAATAGCGTTAAAAAATCTTACCCACAATAATTTAATCCTTATTTCTAATATAAAAACAGCTATACCATAATATTTGAGAAAAAAAAATTAACAACAATTTTACGAGTTTTCATTTTTTATTCACTTAGAAAATTCGTTATAAAGAAAATAAACAAATATTAAATAATTCTATGACGTTATCTTATTGAGTACACTCATAGAAAAGACTCCAAGAGGCGAATAATTTATAGGGAGGTTATTTAAACAATTATCCAGCTTTGAATGAAGGCGGAGCAGGTATGAAAGAATATAGTTGGGCTAGTTTTTTACGGAACTTTCTTTCTTCAAGTGTTGAAATGACACCATAATTTTTTCAAATTTTCATATCAATATTTAGTGATTTAAAAAAATATTTTAGATGAGGTACTCACTATAGAGGCGGCGTACTCATCCCGAAACGGCCGCGGGGAACACTATTTTCAGCAACAAATTAAAATTATAAATATTAGAGCTAGAGATCCGGGCCTTTGGAGTTGTTTATCGGAAATTCCTTCGTCCTTAAGAACCATTTCGCAATTCCCGCTGTCTTTTATAGTTTTTGAGTTATCATTAAAAATCAAAAAGCAAAATGGATTTATTTATTTTTTTCGTTTTTTGTAAATAACAACTACAATTTTTATTTGCAGAAAAAAATCGACATGACACATTTCTCAGAAAAGCAATCCGCGTCGAATGAGCCATCGCTGATATTTTTCGTAGAAAACTCACTTCTTAACTTATAAAAGTGATTGAAATAAAAGTACTAAACATATTCTATTTTTATTAAAGAATATTTATTTTGGTTTATTTTTATCATTGTAGATTTATTTAAAACACTGATATTTTTTCTAAAATATCCAAGTCTGATAATATTACATACAAAAACTCTTCCTTGCATTAAATGTATAACGAATAATGTCAATTAGTGGTAAAAAAATAAATAACTAATCCACAAACCAAGATTTTATTTTCTCCACGACTATTTAATAATAAGTTAATTCTGACTGCATTTTTTGTGGAAGAATGATATACATTCTTCTACTAGTTGAAGAATAAATTTAAGAATCCACGGTAATCAGCCAATCACATCCTTTGATTTCTACTTTCTAGAATTTACATTAATATCAACACAAATCACATTGCTTTGAAAATAACTAATCAATCGCATCTAATCAACGTCCTAATAAGTCGCCATTTTATTTGAAATGTCAAATACACAAACGTCAAAATTTAATATTTTAAGTGTCAATTAAAGATCTGTGATACAAACTATGATTTTAGGTATGTAATTTCTTGTATAGTCGTGGAGAAAGTATAGTCTTTAACTCGCTTAGAAATAGTCAAGGCTATTATTCACTCGAATTATCCCGACACGAGCGGTAGAGATACTAAAAAAAAGACTAAAATAAATAATAATAAGCTCAATTGTTGTGTAAAACTAGAAAATTAATAGTTATACACAGACAATAATGTCGGCCGTCGATTACTTGATAAATATAAATATTACAAACAGCAAAATATATTATATGCTTTATGTTTTATATTTTATTAAATTGGAAAAAACAGCTTTAGCATACGTGATTAAATGATGAACTTTACTCATTTTAAAATAACTTTTTTGAACTAGATTATTTATAACTTTTAAACTATTTGTTTGCGAGACATGTGACAAATTATGAATTCTGAACTTGAAGAAATTTAACAAAAAAGATTATTATAAAAAATTTCTAAATAGTGTCCTTGAAAGTTTATACATATTCGCCATCTTTTAACCAAGATTTTGAGAAAGTGGCACAAACTTATATGTTTAGATAGCTAAAATATTGAGCTAAAAATATACATGGTATTCTATTTAAAATAGCATAGTTGCCCTATCCCTAATCACATTATTAATTTCCATCCAAATCGTAAAAGATCTCATTATTGAGAAAAGAACTATATAAATTTCAATAAAACTGGCGAAAACCGCATGTTTCTATTTCCAAAACTATTTGAGTATGGAAACCCCGAAAAGTTAAGTGGGACACCCGGTATATATTCTACGTAAAATATTCATTAGATACAATTAAACATGATCAAAAATAGAAACAAACAAAAGAAAATGTTATTTTTCATTTTTAAATCATGGATATCTGGATGTTATTTAATTCGTTGTCTAAAGGCAACGGTGTTCAAATCGAATATTTATTTATTACATCTTCGTGACCTTGACTGGCATATACACAAGTGAAATGTGATATATCTAATACCACTTATCAGCCACTAGTGCATTATTTGAGGGTCTAGGATATTTTACGGTTTAACGACTTATAGGTAACCGGCGACTCTCAAATTATATACAGGGAAAACCAAAAATGCATTTTTGGCTTTTTACGCATAGAATTATTATTTTAAAAAAAATTATCAAAAAATGAAAAAGAAAAGTTTTAATGTACCTATCTCAAATTTGATACAAATGTATAGTAATACTACAAATTTAAGGGTAATTTTTTTTAAATTTTTAATATTAATTTTAACCTTAAAACAAATAAAACCTATTTTTGAATAATTTTAAAATCAATAAATAATTAATATCTCATTCAATTTTATTCAAAATGGGACAGAGACCTTTTTTTGGGTTTTCTGGATCAAAACACATTTTCTGCTATAACTTTTACAAATACTGTGTTAAAATTATGAAATAATTTACACACATGGTACTTTTGGATCCTTATCGAATATGCTATTTACTATTTTCATTTATTTTATAGATATTGATAAAGCGAAATTACAAAAAATTTTAAAAATATTCTTTATTTTGGCTATAATAATTACAATTCTAAATTTTAAGAAACTAAAATGCATTTTTAATTTAGAGTTTTATATTATCTTTCGAATGGTGAAAATCCCATTTCAATAACTTTAATATTTTAGAAGTTATTCAATTTAGTTTAAAATCGTAATATAATTTTAAATGTTTCTTGACAATTTTTAAAAAATTCCACAATTTTTATAATAAAATTTTGAAAAAAATTATGATTATAAAATTAATTATTACAAATTTAAAGATATTTTTTAAAATTTTTAATATTAAAATTTAACTAAAAAATAATAATTTAAAAAAGATAAAAATTGCTTAAAAATTGAAATAAAAACTAGGGGCGAAACTATGCGGAACTCGAAAAAAAAAATAAAGACAAAATTTGTAGAAAATTTTATGTTCTGCAATTTTGATTACATGTAATTTTTCATAAAAATCCATAATTTTATCTCAAAATCTAAAAAAGTCGCAAATGTCTATATAAATTTTTTCACGCCCTCTAGCGGCGAAACTATAAGGAATTCAAAAAAACGGTAAGGATAAAATGTGTAGAAAATTTTATGTTCTACAACTTTCATATCCTGTAATTTTTCATAAAAATGCATTATTTTGGTTATTTAAGAAAAATATGAAAAATAAATACTTTTTGATAAATCTGGCAACAATGGCAAAAGTTTTTAAAAATTTTAATTATTCAAAATTAAACTATAATGTATAAAAAATATATGTGTAAAACTTTATTGCCATCTTGTTTAGTAATGACGTCATCACTTATAGCAACTGTCACTTCCGGTTGTCCGATTAACTTCAAAATCTATACAGGTCGTCTCCTTGCCCTAAATATGTATGTACAATTTCATTTAAATCGGTTCAGCCGTTTAGACGCTATCGTGTTCACATCATTCTAAAAATGGTATAAATGGATTCAGGTGACCTCAAAACGTAGAGATCCGTTAAAATCTGGGTATGGTCAAAATATCATGATCGCAATACTTTCCTTCTATACAACTCCTGTTGTTCGGAAAGTAAAAAGGCTAAAAAGACCTTGCCAAACAACTATGGTCCAGTTGCACTGCTTTTTGTAATATCAAAAGTTATGGAGAAAACCATGAACCAACACGTTTTAAAATACTTGGAAAGCTTTAACATCATTAGTGACCATCAATGTGTCTTTTGCAAACAAAGCCGAGGACCTTCTCAATTGTGTCATACATTTTAAAAAAAAACAAGTTGTTTTAATATAAGATTTTTATACAGCTAATATGAATTTCGAAGAAATCCAAACATCAAAAGATGATGGTATATCTATAATTTTCAGAAGACAATGAAACTGTATATTCCAGTACTTGATGACAATTATTTAAATATTAATAAGGAACCCTGAAACTTGTAATTTTTATATCAGTATTTATATGTATACAGGTTGTTTCAGAATTCGACGTTTAACCAGTTATGGTAAACTCTACACATAAATTATCTAGGTCAGAAATCAATATTCAATAATCCTTAGCTTTCGAAAGTTTATAAATTAAAAGTGTTTTTTCGCTGTAACTTTTTTAAAAATAGATATTTTTAACAAAACCTTGCACCCCAAGTTACTAGATTAACGACCCTTATTATGACGAGACAATTTTTTTCCATCATTTTACCAGTGGCGTTCTAGTTGGGTATGGCCGAATATTTTGCCACCAATTTTCTACACCACTGTATAAATATTCAAAATTGGTTTTTTTTCAATTGCTTGTTTAACTTTGTGAAAAAATGCATAACATTGGATATGGGTATATTTAAATTTGAAAAAAATTAGATGGAAATGAGGAAAGCAGTGTTTCAGTATAGCACGTGCTAGATTTTTTGCCTCTTCTACCTTTTCTAACATGAAAATTGTATTTTAGTATCACCAATTCAATATGCTAAAATGATTTGGACAAAAGAAATCATTACTTAAAAAAATAAAAAAATGCTGGACCGCGCTATACTGAAACACTCTCCATGCCTCAATTCTATCTAATTTTTCTCAAAAATTCCAAGTTTTATCCATATCAAATGGTGTGTATTTTTTCACCAAATTAAACAAGCAATGAAAAAAAAACAATTTTAAAAATTTTTCTAGTGGCGTAGAAAATTGGGGGTAAAATGTTCGGCCATATCTAACTAGAACGCCACTACTTGAAAGGTTTGGAAAAAACTGCTTCGTCACAATGAGAGTCGTTAATCTAGTTACATAGCTGCAAATTTTCGTTAAAAAATATTGAATGTTAAAAAAGTTACAGCGAAAAAACCGTTTCGATTGATAACATTTCGAATACCAATGATTTTTGAATATTGTTTCCTGACCTAGATATTCTTAATGAGAGGAGTCTACGTCGAATTCTGAATCACCCTGTATATAGCATATACGTCCCTAACGTGCCTCTCTTGTTATCATTTGAGAGTTTCGTCGAATAAGCTTTAATACGTTTCTTATTTAATAATAGTAATAGTATTTAAAACGCATGATAAGATTATACATATATAATATATGAGAACGAGAGGAGTTTCAGATTTTCAGAAACGCTTTTTGGCACATCCAATTTTTATTAGTTAATAAAATTGAAACAATCTACCTAATCAAAGTATGGTTCTCTAAAACACTATTTTCGAATAAGGTTGCATATTATTATAGATATCTATATCCTAGTTTAAGAAATAAAGAATCTGTAAATACTATTTGCGAAAGATAAATGTTTCATTTTTGTATTTACTTAAAAACCTAGTTGGCAAAAATTCAATTGAACAATAAAACACATTTTTCAAAAAATATTAAAACCTTGTAACATGACAAATAAATAATTTACAGGTTAAAGATAATAACATATCATATATCACTGAACTAGGACAAATTAAAAATTAATCAATTAAAATGGCAGCTTGTTGGATAGAATATACTAAAACGTTACTTATCTTTATTTTTAATTCAAACTGAGTGCTAAAATTTTATTATTGTCGCAGTTAATATAGGGCTACTTTAATTTAAAAACATCTTGCGTTTTTTAAAAAAATTAAAAGTAGGTTATTTTGGACACTAATAATAATACCTACTGCTTACATAATTATATAAATAATTTTAAATTGGACGTTACTTGATGAAGATGAAATAAGTGCAAAACGCCGTTAATAACTTATTATCATATAAAGAGGCAATCTACTACAACAATTAAAAACGATTTGTCATAAAAAATAACAGGTCCGTACTTAAAAAAATAAAATTAATGGTGTCCCTGCAGAGTCGAATACGTCGCAGATAAAATTTAAAAACAGCCACGAAGCGCGCCAATACCATATGTTATCTTGCCTGAAATTGTTTTTGGACGGGCGCTCCGTTATTATTATAGATAGGAAGCTGCGGTTTTCACCAATCGATTTCGTATTTAATTCTTGAGAATGCGTCGATGGAACTTTTTTTAAATTTTTTTTAGGAAAAGTGAGACGACTATCAACATTTTTTTTAGGAAAATTTGAAAAAAGTGTCACAGACGCGCTCTTATAATAAATATTTTAAATATCATGAAAAACCGCATATTCTTAGTTGTGATATTAACGGGAAAATACTAGAAAAACAATTTTTAAATAATTTTTATCTTATTAAATTAATTTTTTTGATAAATTTTAATATTAAAAATTAAAAAAATACTCTTAAATTTGTAATAAAAAACTTTATAATTGCGATTTTATTTTCAAAATTTTATTAAAGAAATGTGAAATTTTTAACAAAAAAATTTGAAATTTGATTACGATTTTAAACTAAATTGAATAACTTTTAAAATATTAAAGATAATAAAATGGGATTTACAACAGCCGAAAAATATTTTAATTTCTTCGAATTTAAAATTGTAATTATTATAGCCAAAATTAAGAATTTTGTTAAAATTTGTTTGTAATCGTTTGTTTCGTTTTAGCAAAAAGTATAGAACAAATGTAAAAATTAAATAGTATATCCTATGTGTGTAAATTATTTCATAATTTGAAATAAATATTTGTAAAAGTTAAAGTAAAAAAATAGTCACCTTAAAAAAATTTATTTTGTTGTATTTTTTAATTTTGTATCGTTTTTGTTTAAATCTATTTATTTTCCAAGCAAATAAAAAAAGTTGTATTTATCAATTTCGTTCGCAAAATTTTACACTCTTTAATCGTTTAAACAATTTACAAAATTTATTTCTGAAAAAATAAAAAAAATTAATATTAATTTCCAAAACGTCGATTTCATGAGTTTCGAGTATTATTTACAAGTAAGAAAACTAGTCAGTCGTTATTATTTTTTTAAGTTACCTCAGATTAAAAAAAAGAAGGTTCTACGTTTTTCAGAAGCTGAGATATTGTAAATTTTTACTGCGCGCACAATTTCGACTTTCGGAGGTTTAATTTATCTCCAGCGAAACTGTTGTTCACGATGAACTTTTGATTGTGCTGAAGTTGGTCACAAAATAGTGCCCAATGGTGCCACTCAACCAGTGTTACCAATGACAAATCATCGAAATATCCGCAACTTTGCCCCAAAGTACCCACTTACAATTTGAAGTGTTTGTTAGTTAGTTATAACGTTTTTTTTTAATGTATAGAACAGATTACAACACAAATTGCAACATGCAATTGTAACAAAAACAAGAGCTTAAATTGAGAATAAATAATCTTCTTCTTTTTCCTTTTTGATGCCTCAGCTGCCAGGGCTATTTTCTATTGGACTTTGACATCTGACCTGAATTATGTAGCAGTGTTGCCAAATGCGTTCACTGCAAACCAATTACTCTTTTTATATATTTTTTGAGAAATAAGGTAGCTGTAGCGGAAAAATTTATTCCGACTATTTGGACCTTTAATGAATAAATACTATTTAAACTTATTAAATATGAAAATTAAAAATTGAAAAAATTAAGGCATCTACTGGATAGATTTATAAACAAGAAACCGTGGCCAAAAAATTTTTATCGCTATTTTTCTATTAATTATGCATTAGTTAATTAACAATTTTTTCCTACATGAACAATGAACATTGTAAGTGCGATAATTGTTAAATAACAAATCTGAATAATTTTTTTTCCTGTTTTGGACCTATTTTTGAAAGGTCTCAGAAGAGATTCCTGTTAGAAAAATTAAAAAATTGTTATTTTTCACTTTGTTATTAACAATTTACTTTGGTTAAAAATTAAAAAGCTTGATTACTGTTTGATCCGTTTTTTTTATGATCAGAAGTTTTTATTTTTTTTATTAAAAACGTATTTGTTAATTAGCAATTTTTTCTACCATATAAATAATTTTTCTAAAAAAATAAGACTTGGTTGTTTTTGTTCCATTATGTAGAAAAAGAAAAAAAAATTATAAAAAAAATTTAATTGTTTATACTTAACAAATTCTTTATTAAATAAACAATAAAAATTAAAATAAAGCAATTTCTTTAGTTATCGAAGAATAGGATAAATTATGTTTAAAAAATGGTTCCTTAATAATACTTACAGGTGATAGAAAAAAAATGTTAATTAACAAATACGTTTTTAAGCAATTAAAAAAAAATTAAGCAACGATTTTTTCATAAAAATCATAATTTGCATCAAAGATTATGTTTCCAAAAAAGAAATTTTAATTTATCTTATAAACAACGCATTTGTTTATAACAATTTTTGTAAACAATAAGAAATAAAAAAATTTAAAAATCATTTTCATGTGACTTCTGATCGTAAAAACCGAATCAAAAGTAATATGAAAAAAAAATTTTTTTTGCATTTTTCCAACGGGAATCTCTTCTCTTATTTAACAATGTTCAAGTAGAAAAAAATTATCCAAAAAACACGATAAAAATTTTTGACCGCGGATTATTATTCACATGCCTGAATTTTTTCAATTTTTAATTTTCATATATAATAAGTTTAAATAATATTTATTCATTAAAGGTCCAAAGTGGACGGCGCTTCTTACGAAAACCGAAGTCCCCGTTTTCGGCTGTATTTTCAACACTCAGGGAAAATTATAAATATTGGTCCTACAGTTCTGTGAGGTATAGTTTTTTTTGGTGAATTAGCTCCTCTTTTTAAATCTTTTTTCAAATTTGAAAGATGTTACATAGTTTTTGAGATATTTGAAAAAACCAAATCCCATTTTTATTTTTCAGTTAATTCTTTATAACTTATGCGATTTTTGCAAGCGGCTCTTGATTTTTTTCAAAAATCATCTACACGCTATTCCGAATCGAATGACACCTTGTTCATATTTTTTGGAGGTGAAGAAAAAAGTTGGACCAAAAAGCACTTGTTGACCAGTCTATAAAACTATTTTAAAATATATCTAAGTTTCTTCGAATTTAAAATTGTAATTATTAAAACCAAAATAAAGAATTTTTTTAATTTTTTTGTCCTTTCGTTTTAATAAAAATGATAAAATAAATCACAAAAGTAAATAATACATCCGAAAGGGATCAAAAAATACACTACGTGTGAATTATTTCATAATTTTAAAATAATACGTGTGAAAGTTATAGCCAAAATTATAAAAAGTAAAAAAAAATTGACCAATAATATAATTATAATTTAATTTTTTTAAATTCTTTAAAACTTAATTTTTGAATGTTTTTTGATGCAGAAAAACTAATATAATCGATTAAACAATTACTAGGAGTGCTCGGAAAGTTGGGTGGGATTACCCCCTCTTTATTTAAATATTAAAATTAACGTCCCTCATACTATCCAGCTTAGAATACCATTTAATTACTCCAGAAAATGGACAACTTTTTTCCCATTTAACTGATTTCGCAACTCATACGGTGACTTTCCCACCCTGTAGATAATTCTTGGTAGAGCATACGAACATACAGCAAAATCATTTATATAAAAAGGTTAAAAAATTAAAATATCTGTTAAATTTCAGGTAGCGCCATCTAATTGTTGTTAGCTTAACAGCCTAAAATATATCGTAAATTTCTTACTCGCGTATAGCTAGAATGTCTCATCAAAATTCATTTAACCCGAGAGATTTTTTTGACTAACACATGGCAAGCAGCGCTTAGATCCTTACATTTTGATATTTTACGGTTTTGATTCTATACGACCTTGATTCATTGGGGTTTCGACGAACTAAATTCTTTTGAAGAGATCTCTGATTTCATGCGCGGTTTGTCAGTTTAATACTTTATATTTGTATTGGTCTGCTTTATTAGATATTTGCAGTTTTATTAGTACGGGTGATTAAATTTTGATTTTATAGTATTATGAATTATTAAACCTTCGTTATAATAACTATTTGTTGAATTTTTATCTGATAAATTAGATATTTGTCATTATGTTAGTCTTATGGATTATCATTTTGTTTTTTTATCATTTTGACAGTCTCCATTTTACTTTATTACATTCCGAATAAATATTCTTCCAGACAAGTAAGATTTCGTTGGTATGATGGTTTGAAACAGTAAATTTTGTTAAACACATTGTTTGATATAATATGATTCTGATAATATGTATGGACCCCATCAGATGGAAAACCTAACCTCACATTTTTTATTTAAAAAAATGTATTGTGGCATAATCAAAAATAATACAAAAAATTATTAAGTAATAGACATCAAATGGAAAACCTAACCTCACATTTTTTTTTTTAAAAAATGTATTGTGGCATAATCAAAAATAATACAAAAAATAATTAAGTAATAGACATCAAATGGAAAACCTAACCTCACATTTTTTATTTAAAAAAATGTATTGTGGCATAATCAAAAATAATACAAAAAATTATTAAGTAATAGACATCAAATGGAAAACCTAACCTCACATTTTTTTTTTTAAAAAATGTATTGTGGCATAATCAAAAATAATACAAAAAATAATTAAGTAATAGACATCAAATGGAAAAACTAACTTCACATTTTTTATTTAAAAAAGTGTATTGTGGCATAATCAAAAATGATCCAAAAAATTATTAAGTAATAGTCAACAAATGGAAAACCTAACTTCACATTTTTTATTTTTTTTTTATTTAAAAATATGTATTGTGGCGTAATCTAAAATGATACAAAAAATTATTAAGTAATAGACATCAAATGGAAAATCTAACCTCACATTTTAATTTTTTTTTATTTAAAAATATGTATTGTGGCATAATCAAAAATGATACAAAAAATTATTAAGTGATAGACATCAATGGAAAACCTAACCTCACATTTTTTATTTAAAAAAGTGTAGACATCAAATGGAAAACCTAACCTCACATTTTTTATTTAAAAAAATGTATTGTGGCATAATCAAAAATGATCCAAAAAATTATTAAGTAATAGACATAAATGGAAAACCTAACCTCACATTTTTTTTTTGTTTAAAAATATGAAATGTGGCATAATGTAAAAATGTGGCATAATGTAAAATGATACAAAAAATTATTAAGTAATAGACATCAAATGGAAAACCTAACCTCACATTTTTTATTTAAAAAAGTGTATTGTGGCATAATCAAAAATAATACAAAAGATAATTAAGTAATAGACATCAAATGGAAAACCTAACATCACATTTTTTATTTTTTTTTATTTAAAAATATGTATTGTGGCGTAATCTAAAATGATACAAAAAATTATTAAGTAATAGACATTAATGGAAAACCTAACCTCACATTTTTTTTTGTTTAAAAATATGAAATGTGGCATAATGTAAAAATGTGGCATAATGTAAAATGATACAAAAAATAATTAAGTAATAGACATCAATGGAAAACCTAACCTCACATTTTTTGTTTATTTGTTTAAAAATATGTAATGTGGCATAATCTAAAATGATACGAAAAATTATTAAGTAATAGACATCAAATGGAAAACCTAAAATCACATTTTTTTATTTTTTTTTACTTAAAAATGTGTATTGTTGCGTAATCTAAAATTATACAAAAAATAATTAAGTAATAGACATCAAATGGAAAACCTAACCTCACATTTTTTATTTAAAAAAGTGTATTGTGGCATAATCAAAAATAATACAAAAGATAATTAAGTAAAAGACATCAAATGGAAACCTAACCTCACATTTTTTATTTAAAAAAATGTATTGTGGCATAATCAAAAATGATGCAAAAAATTATTAAGTAATAGACATCAATGGAAAACCTAACCTCACATTTTTTTTTTATTTATTTAAAAATATGTAATATGGCAAAATCTAAAATAATACAAAAAATTATTAAGTAATAGACATCAAATGGATAACCTAAAATCACATTTTTTTATTTTTTTTACTTAAAAATGTGTATTGTTGCGTTATCTAAAATTATACAAAAAATAATTAAGTAATAGACATCAAATGGAAAACCTAACCTCACATTTTTAATTTTTTTTTTATTTAAAAATATGTATTGTTTCATAAACTAAAATGATACAAAAAATTATTAAGTAATAGACATCAATGGAAAATCTAACCTCACATTTTTTATTTTTTTTTATTTAAAAATATGTATTGTGGCGTTAATCTAAAATGATACAAAAAATTATTAAGTAATAGACATCAAACGGAAAATCTAACCTCACATTTTTTATTTTAAAAAATGTATTGTGGCATAATCAAAAATAATACAAAACATAATTAAGTAAAAGACATCAAATGGAAACCTAACCTCACATTTTTTATTTAAAAATATGTATTGTGGCATAATCAAAAATGATACGAAAAATTATTAAGTGATAGACATCAATGGAAAACCTAACCTCACATTTTTTATTTAAAAAAGTGTAGACATCAAATGGAAAACCTAACCTCACATTTTTTATTTAAAAAAATGTATTGTGGCATAATCAATAATGATCCAAAAAATTAATAAGTAATAGACATCAATGGAAAACCTAACCTCACATTTTTTTATTTTTTTTACTTAAAAATGTGTATTGTTGCGTAATCTAAAATTATACAAAAAATAATTAAGTAATAGACATTAAATGGAAAACCTAACCTCACATTTTTTTTTTGTTTAAAAATATGAAATGTGGCATAATGTAAAAATATGGCATAATGTAAAATGATACAAAAAATTATTAAGTAATAGACATCAATGGAAAACCTAACCTCACATTTTTATTGTTTTTTTTTAAATATGTATTGTGGCATAATCTAAAATGATACAAAAAATTAATAAGAAATAGTCATCAAATGGAAAACCTAACTTCACATTTTTTATTTTTTTTTATTTAAAAATATGTATTGTGGCACAATCTAAAGTGATACAAAAAATTATTAAGTAATAAACATCAATGGAAAATCTAACCTCACATTTTAATTTTTTTTTAAAAAATATGTATTGTGGCATAATCAAAAATGATACAAAAAATTATTAAGTAATAGACATTAATGAAAAACCTAACCTCACATTTTTTTTTGTTTAAAAATATGAAATGTGGCATAATGTAAAAATGTGGCACAATGTAAAATGATACAAAAAATAATTAAGTAATAGACATCAATGGAAAACCTAACCTCACACTTTTTTTTAATTTGTTTAAAAATATGTAATGTGGCATAATCTAAAATGATACGAAAAATTATTAAGTAATAGACATCAAATGGAAAACCTAAAATCACATTTTTTTATTTTTTTTACTTAAAAATGTGTATTGTTGCGTAATCTAAAATTATACAAAAAATAATTAAGTAATAGACATCAATGGAAAACCTAACCTCACATTTTTTTTTTATTTGTTTAAAAATATGTAATATGGCAAAATCTAAAATGATACAAAAAATTATTAAGTCATAGACATCAAATGGAAAACCTAACCTCACATTTTTTATTTAAAAAAGTGTATTGTGGCATAATCAAAAATAATACAAAAGATAATTAAGTAAAAGACATCAAATGGAAACCTAACCTCACATTTTTTATTTTACAAAATGTATTGTGGCATAATCAAAAATGATGCAAAAAATTATTAAGTAATAGACATCAATGGAAAACCTAACCTCACATTTTTTTTTTATTTGTTTAAAAATATGTAATATGGCATAATCTAAAATGATACGAAAAATTATTAAGTAATAGACATCAATGGAAAACCTAACCTCACATTTTTTATTTAAAAAAGTGTATTGTGGCATAATCAAAAATAATACAAAAGATAATTAAGTAAAAGACATCAAATGGAAACCTAACCTCACATTTTTTATTTAAAAAAATGTATTGTGGCATAATCAAAAATGATGCAAAAAATTATTAAGTAATGGACATCAATGGAAAACCTAACCTCACATTTTTTTTTATTTGTTTAAAAATATGTAATATGGCAAAATCTAAAATGATACAAAAAATTATTAAGTAATAGACATCAATGGAAAACCTAACCTCACACTTTTTTTTTATTTGTTTAAAAATATGTAATGTGGCATCTAAAATGATACGAAAAATTATTAAGTAATAGACATCAATGGAAAACCTAACCTCACATTTTTTTTTTTTGTTTAAAAATATGTAATATGGCAAAATCTAAAATGATACAAAAAATTATTAAGTAATAGACATCAATGGAAAACCTAACCTCACACTTTTTTTTTATTTGTTTAAAAATATGTAATGTGGCATCTAAAATGATACGAAAAATTATTAAGTAATAGACATCAAATGGAAAACCTAAAATCACATTTTTTTATTTTTTTTACTTAAAAATGTGTATTGTTGCGTAATCTAAAATTATACAAAAAATAATTAAGTAATAGACATCAATGGAAAACCTAACCTCACATTTTTTTTTTATTTGTTTAAAAATATGTAATATGGCATAATCTAAAATGATACGAAAAATTATTAAGTCATAGACATCAAATGGAAAACCTAACCTCACATTTTTTATTTAAAAAAGTGTATTGTGGCATAATCAAAAATAATACAAAAGATAATTAAGTAAAAGACATCAAATGGAAACCTAACCTCACATTTTTTATTTAAAAAAATGTATTGTGGCATAATCAAAAATGATGCAAAAAATTATTAAGTAATGGACATCAATGGAAAACCTAACCTCACATTTTTTTTTTATTTGTTTAAAAATATGTAATATGGCAAAATCTAAAATGATACAAAAAATTATTAAGTAATAGACATCAAATGGAAAACCTAACCTCACATTTTTAATTTTTTTTTTAAAAAATGTGTATTGTGGCATAATCTAAAATGATACAAAAAAATATTAAGGAATAGTCATCAAATGGAAAACCTAACCTCACATTTTTGATTAAAAAAATGTATTGTGGCATAATCAAAAATGATACAAAAAATTATTAAGTGATAGACATCAATGGAAAACCTAACCTCACATTTTTTATTTAAAAAAGTGTAGACATCAAATGGAAAACCTAACCTCACATTTTTTATTTAAAAAAATGTATTGTGGCATAATCAAAAATGATCCAAAAAATTATTAAGTAATGGACATCAATGGAAAACCTAACCTCACATTTTTTTTTTGTTTAAAAATATGAAATGTGGCATAATGTAAAAATGTGGCATAATGTAAAATGATACAAAAAATTATTAAGTAATAGACATCAATGGAAAACCTAACCTCACATTTTTTATTGTTTTTTTTTTTAAATATGTATTGTGGCATAATCAAAAATGATACAAAAAATTTTTAAGTAATAGTCATCAAATGGAAAAACTAACTTCACATTTTTTATTTAAAAAAGTGTATTGTGGCATAATCAAAAATGATCCAAAAAATTATTAAGTAATAGTCAACAAATGGAAAACCTAACCTCACATTTTTTATTTTTTTTTTATTTAAAAATATGAATTGTGGCGTAATCAAAAATGATACAAAAAATTATTAAGTAATAGACATCAAATGGAAAATCTAACCTCACATTTTTATTTTTTTTTATTTAAAAATATGTATTGTGGCATAATCAAAAATGATACAAAAAATTATTAAGTGATAGACATCAATGGAAAACCTAACCTCACATTTTTTATTTAAAAAAGTGTAGACATCAAATGGAAAACCTAACCTCACATTTTTTATTTAAAAAAATGAATTGTGGCATAATCAAAAATAATACAAAAAATTATTAAGTAATAGACATCAAATTTAAAACCTAACCTCACATTTTTTATTTAAAAAAATGTATTGTGGCATAATCAAAAATGATACAAAAAATTATTAAGTAATAGATATCAAATGGAAAACCTAACCTCACATTTTTAATTTATAAAAATGTATTGTGGCATAATCAAAAATGATACAAAAAATTTTTAAGTAATAGACATCAAATGGAAAAACTAACTTCACATTTTTTATTTAAAAAAGTGTATTGTGGCATAATCAAAAATAATACAAAAAATTATTAAGTAATAGACATCAAATGGAACACCTAACTTCACATTTTTTATTTAAAAAAGTGTATTGTGGCATAATCAAAAATAATACAAAAAATTATTAAGTAATAGACATCAAATGGAAAACCTAACCTCACATTTTTTATTTAAAAAAATGAATTGTGGCATAATCAAAAATAATACAAAAAATTATTAAGTAATAGACATCAAATGGAAAACCTAACCTCACATTTTTTATTTAAAAAAATGTATTGTGGCATAATCAAAAATGATACAAAAAATTTTTAAGTAATAGTCAACAAATGGAAAACCTAACTTCACATTTTTTATTTTTTTTTTATTTAAAAATATGTATTGTGGCGTAATCTAAAATGATACAAAAAATTATTAAGCAATGGACATCAAATGGAAAATCTAACCTCACATTTCAATTTTTTTTTATTTAAAAATATGTATTGTGGCATAATCAAAAATGATACGAAAAATTATTAAGTAATAGACATCAAATGGAAAACCTAACTTCACATTTTTAATTTAAAAAAGTGTATTGTGGCATAATCAAAAATAATACAAAAAATAATTAAGTCATAGACATCAAATGGAAAACCTAACCTCACATTTTTTATTTAAAAAAATGAATTGTGGCATAATCAAAAATAATACAAAAAATTATTAAGTAATAGACATCAAATGGAAAAACTAACCTCACATTTTTTATTTAAAAAAATGTATTGTGGCATAATCAAAAATAATACAAAAAATTATTAAGTCATAGACATCAAATGGAAAACCTAACCTCACATTTTTTTTTTTTTTTTATTTAAAAATATGTATTGTGGCGTAATCTAAAATGATACAAAAAATTATTAAGTAATAGACATCAAATGGAAAATCTAACCTCACATTTTAATTTTTTTTTTTTTAAAAATATGTATTGTGGCATAATCAAAAATGATACAAAAAATTATTAAGTAATAGACATCAAATGGAAAATCTAACCTCACATTTTTATTTTTTTTTTTTTAAAATATGTATTGTGGCATAATCAAAAATGATACAAAAAATTATTAAGTGATAGGCATCAATGGAAAACCTAACCTCACATTTTTTATTTAAAAAAGTGTAGACATCAAATGGAAAACCTAACCTCACATTTTTTATTTAAAAAAATGTATTGTGGCATAATCAAAAATAATACAAAAAATTATTAAGTAATAGACATCAAATGGAAAACCTAACCTCACATTTTTTTTTTTAAAAAATGTATTGTGGCATAATCAAAAATAATACAAAAAATTATTAAGTAATAGACATCAAATGGAACACCTAACTTCACATTTTTAATTTAAAAAAGTGTATTGTGGCATAATCAAAAATAATACAAAAAATAATTAAGTCATAGACATCAAATGGAAAACCTAACCTCACATTTTTTATTTAAAAAAATGAATTGTGGCATAATCAAAAATAATACAAAATATTATTAAGTAATAGACATCAAATGGAAAACCTAACCTCACATTTTTTTTTAAAAAAAATGTATTGTGGCATAATCAAAAATAATACAAAAAATTATTAAGTAATAGACATCAAATGGAACACCTAACTTCACATTTCTTATTTAAAAAAGTGTATTGTGGCATAATCAAAAATAATACAAAAAATAATTAAGTCATAGACATCAAATGGAAAACCTAACCTCACATTTTTTATTTAAAAAAATGAATTGTGGCATAATCAAAAATAATACAAAAAATTATTAAGTAATAGACATCAAATGGAAAACCTAACCTCACATTTTTTATTTAAAAAAATGTATTGTGGCATAATCAAAAATGATACAAAAAATTTTTAAGTAATAGTCATCAAATGGAAAACCTAACTTCACATTTTTTATTTTTTTTTTTATTTAAAAATATGTATTGTGGCGTAATCTAAAATGATACAAAAAATTATTAAGTAATAGACATCAAATGGAAAATCTAACCTCACATTTTTATTTTTTTTTTTTTTAAATATGTATTGTGGCATAATCAAAAATGATACAAAAAATTATTAAGTGATAGACATCAATGGAAAACCTAACCTCACATTTTTTATTTAAAAAAGTGTAGACATCAAATGGAAATCCTAACCTCACATTTTTTATTTAAAAAAATGTATTGTGGCATAATCAAAAATGATCCAAAAAATTATTAAGTAATAGACATAAATGGAAAACCTAACCTCACATTTTTTTTTTGTTTAAAAATATGAAATGTGGCATAAGGTAAAAATGTGGCATAATGTAAAATGATACAAAAAATTATTAAGTAATAGACATCAAATGGAAAATCTAACCTCACATTTTAATTTTTTTTTTTAAAAATATGTATTGTGGCATAATCAAAAATGATACAAAAAATTATTAAGTAATAGACATTAATGGAAAACCTAACCTCACATTTTTTTTTTGTTTAAAAAGATGAAATGTGGCATAATGTAAAAATGTGGCATAGTGTAAAATGATACAAAAAATAATTAAGTAATAGACATCAATGGAAAACCTAACCTCACATTTTTTTTTATTTGTTTAAAAATATGTAATGTGGCGTAATCTAAAATGATACAAAAAATTATTAAGTAATAGACATCAAACGGAAAATCTAACCTCACATTTTTTATTTTAAAAAATGTATTGTGGCATAATCAAAAATAATAGAAAAGATAATTAAGTAAAAGACATCAAATGGAAACCTAACCTCACATTTTTTATTTAAAAAAATGTATTGTGGCATAATCAAAAATGATGCAAAAAATTATTAAGTAATAGACATCAATGGAAAACCTAACCTCACATTTTTTTTTTTTTTTTTATTTAAAAATATGTATTGTGGCGTAATCTAAAATGATACAAAAAATTATTAAGTAATAGACATCAAATGGAAAATCTAACCTCACATTTTAATTTTTTTTTTTTTTAAAATATGTATTGTGGCATAATCAAAAATGATACAAAAAATTATTAAGTAATAGACATCAAATGGAAAATCTAACCTCACATTTTTATTTTTTTTTTTTTAAAATATGTATTGTGGCATAATCAAAAATGATACAAAAAATTATTAAGTGATAGGCATCAATGGAAAACCTAACCTCACATTTTTTATTTAAAAAAGTGTAGACATCAAATGGAAAACCTAACCTCACATTTTTTATTTAAAAAAATGTATTGTGGCATAATCAAAAATAATACAAAAAATTATTAAGTAATAGACATCAAATGGAAAACCTAACCTCACATTTTTTTTTTAAAAAAATGTATTGTGGCATAATCAAAAATAATACAAAAAATTATTAAGTAATAGACATCAAATGGAACACCTAACTTCACATTTTTAATTTAAAAAAGTGTATTGTGGCATAATCAAAAATAATACAAAAAATAATTAAGTCATAGACATCAAATGGAAAACCTAACCTCACATTTTTTATTTAAAAAAATGAATTTTGGCATAATCAAAAATAATACAAAATATTATTAAGTAATAGACATCAAATGGAAAACCTAACCTCACATTTTTTTTTAAAAAAAATGTATTGTGGCATAATCAAAAATAATACAAAAAATTATTAAGTAATAGACATCAAATGGAACACCTAACTTCACATTTTTTATTTAAAAAAGTGTATTGTGGCATAATCAAAAATAATACAAAAAATAATTAAGTCATAGACATCAAATGGAAAACCTAACCTCACATTTTTTATTTAAAAAAATGAATTGTGGCATAATCAAAAATAATACAAAAAATTATTAAGTAATAGACATCAAATGGAAAACCTAACCTCACATTTTTTATTTAAAAAAATGTATTGTGGCATAATCAAAAATGATACAAAAAATTTTTAAGTAATAGTCATCAAATGGAAAACCTAACTTCACATTTTTTATTTTTTTTTTATTTAAAAATATGTATTGTGGCGTAATCTAAAATGATACAAAAAATTATTAAGTAATAGACATCAAATGGAAAATCTAACCTCACATTTTTATTTTTTTTTTTTAAATATGTATTGTGGCATAATCAAAAATGATACAAAAAATTATTAAGTGATAGACATCAATGGAAAACCTAACCTCACATTTTTTATTTAAAAAAGTGTAGACATCAAATGGAAATCCTAACCTCACATTTTTTATTTAAAAAAATGTATTGTGGCATAATCAAAAATGATCCAAAAAATTATTAAGTAATAGACATAAATGGAAAACCTAACCTCACATTTTTTTTTTGTTTAAAAATATGAAATGTGGCATAAGGTAAAAATGTGGCATAATGTAAAATGATACAAAAAATTATTAAGTAATAGACATCAAATGGAAAATCTAACCTCACATTTTAATTTTTTTTTTTAAAAATATGTATTGTGGCATAATCAAAAATGATACAAAAAATTATTAAGTAATAGACATTAATGGAAAACCTAACCTCACATTTTTTTTTTGTTTAAAAAGATGAAATGTGGCATAATGTAAAAATGTGGCATAGTGTAAAATGATACAAAAAATAATTAAGTAATAGACATCAATGGAAAACCTAACCTCACATTTTTTTTTTATTTGTTTAAAAATATGTAATGTGGCGTAATCTAAAATGATACAAAAAATTATTAAGTAATAGACATCAAACGGAAAATCTAACCTCACATTTTTTATTTTAAAAAATGTATTGTGGCATAATCAAAAATAATAGAAAAGATAATTAAGTAAACCTAACTTCACATTTTTAATTTAAAAAAGTGTATTGTGGCATAATCAAAAATAATACAAAAAATAATTAAGTCATAGACATCAAATGGAAAATCTAACCTCACATTTTTTATTTTTTTTTTATTTAAAAATATGTATTGTGGCGTAATCTAAAATGATACAAAAAATTATTAAGTAATAGACATCAAATGGAAAATCTAACCTCACATTTTAATTTTTTTTTTTTTTTAAATATGTATTGTGGCATAATCAAAAATGATACAAAAAATTATTAAGTAATAGACATCAAATGGAAAATCTAACCTCACATTTTTATTTTTTTTTTTTTTAAATATGTATTGTGGCATAATCAAAAATGATACAAAAAATTATTAAGTGATAGGCATCAATGGAAAACCTAACCTCACATTTTTTATTTAAAAAAGTGTAGACATCAAATGGAAAACCTAACCTCACATTTTTTATTTAAAAAAATGTATTGTGGCAAAATCAAAAATAATACAAAAAATTATTAAGTAATAGACATCAAATGGAAAACCTAACCTCACATTTTTTTTTTAAAAAAATGTATTGTGGCATAATCAAAAATAATACAAAAAATTATTAAGTAATAGACATCAAATGGAACACCTAACTTCACATTTTTAATTTAAAAAAGTGTATTGTGGCATAATCAAAAATAATACAAAAAATAATTAAGTCATAGACATCAAATGGAAAACCTAACCTCACATTTTTTTTTTTAAAAAATGAATTGTGGCATAATCAAAAATAATACAAAATATTATTAAGTAATAGACATCAAATGGAAAACCTAACCTCACATTTTTTTTTTAAAAAAATGTATTGTGGCATAATCAAAAATAATACAAAAAATTATTAAGTAATAGACATCAAATGGAACACCTAACTTCACATTTTTTATTTAAAAAAGTGTATTGTGGCATAATCAAAAATAATACAAAAAATAATTAAGTCATAGACATCAAATGGAAAACCTAACCTCACATTTTTAATTTAAAAAAGTGTATTGTGGCATAATCAAAAATAATACAAAAAATAATTAAGTCATAGATATCAAATGGAAAACCTAACCTCACATTTTTTATTTAAAAAAATGAATTGTGGCATAATCAAAAATAATACAAAATATTATTAAGTAATAGACATCAAATGGAAAACCTAACCTCACATTTTTTTTTTAAAAAAATGTATTGTGGCATAATCAAAAATAATACAAAAAATTATTAAGTAATAGACATCAAATGGAACACCTAACTTCACATTTTTTATTTAAAAAAGTGTATTGTGGCATAATCAAAAATAATACAAAAAATAATTAAGTCATAGACATCTAATGGAAAACCTAACCTCACATTTTTTATTTAAAAAAATGAATTGTGGCATAATCAAAAATAATACAAAAAATTATTAAGTAATAGACATCAAATGGAAAACCTAACCTCACATTTTTTATTTAAAAAAATGTATTGTGGCATAATCAAAAATGATACAAAAAATTTTTAAGTAATAGTCATCAAATGGAAAACCTAACTTCACATTTTTTATTTTTTTTTTATTTAAAAATATGTATTGTGGCGTAATCTAAAATGATACAAAAAATTATTAAGTAATAGACATCAAATGGAAAATCTAACCTCACATTTTTATTTTTTTTTTTTTTAAATATGTATTGTGGCATAATCAAAAATGATACAAAAAATTATTAAGTGATAGACATCAATGGAAAACCTAACCTCACATTTTTTATTTAAAAAAGTGTAGACATCAAATGGAAATCCTAACCTCACATTTTTTATTTAAAAAAATGTATTGTGGCATAATCAAAAATGATACAAAAAATAATTAAGTCATAGACATCAAATGGAAAACCTAACCTCACATTTTTTATTTAAAAAAATGAATTGTGGCATAATCAAAAATAATACAAAAAATTATTAAGTAATAGACATCAAATGGAAAACCTAACCTCACATTTTTAATTTATAAAAATGTATTGTGGCATAATCAAAAATAATACAAAAAATTATTAAGTAATAGACATCAAATGGAAAACCTAACTTCACATTTTTAATTTAAAAAAGTGTATTGTGGCATAATCAAAAATAATACAAAAAATAATTAAGTCATAGACATCAAATGGAAAACCTAACCTCACATTTTTTATTTAAAAAAATGAATTGTGGCATAATCAAAAATAATACAAAAAATTATTAAGTAATAGACATCAAATGGAAAACCTAACCTCACATTTTTTATTTAAAAAAATGTATTGTGGAATAATCAAAAATGATCCAAAAAATTTTTAAGTAATAGTCATCAAATGGAAAAACTAACTTCACATTTTTTATTTAAAAAAGTGTATTGTGGAATAATCAAAAATGATCCAAAAAATTATTAAGTAATACTCAACAAATGGAAAACCTAACTTCACATTTTTTATTTTTTTTTTATTTAAAAATATGTATTGTGGCGTAATCTAAAATGATACAAAAAATTATTAAGTAATAGACATCAAATGGAAAATCTAACCTCACATTTTTATTTTTTTTTTTTTTAAATATGTATTGTGGCATAATCAAAAATGATACAAAAAATTATTAAGTGATAGACATCAATGGAAAACCTAACCTCACATTTTTTATTTAAAAAAGTGTAGACATCAAATGGAAATCCTAACCTCACATTTTTTATTTAAAAAAATGTATTGTGGCATAATCAAAAATGATCCAAAAAATTATTAAGTAATAGACATCAATGGAAAACCTAACCTCACATTTTTTTTTTTGTTTAAAAATATGAAATGTGGCATAATGTAAAAATGTGGCATAATGTAAAATGATACAAAAAATTATTAAGTAATAGACATCAATGGAAAACCTAACCTAACATTTTTTATTGTTTTTTTTTTAAAAATATGTATTGTGGCATAATCTAAAATAATACATAAAATAATTAAGTCATAGACATCAAATGGAAAACCTAACCTCACATTTTTAATTTATAAAAATTTATTGTGGCATAATCAAAAATGATACATAAAATTATTAAGTAATAGACATCAAATGGAAAACCTAACCTCACATTTTTAATTTATAAAAATTTATTGTGGCATAATCAAAAATGATACATAAAATTATTAAGTAATAGACATCAAATGGAAAACCTAACCTCACATTTTTAATTTATAAAAATTTATTGTGGCATAATCAAAAATGATACAAAAAATTATTAAGTAATAGACATCAAATGGAAAACCTAACCTCACATTTTTAATTTATAAAAATTTATTGTGGCATAATCAAAAATGATACAAAAAATTATTAAGTAATAGACATCAATGGAAAACCTAACCTCACATTTTTTATTTAAAAAAGTGTAGACATCAAATGGAAAACCTAACCTCACATTTTTTATTTAAAAAAATGTATTGTGGCATAATCAAAAATGATCCAAAAAATTATTAAGTAATAGACATAAATGGAAAACCTAACCTCACATTTTTTTTTTGTTTAAAAATATGAAATGTGGCATAAGGTAAAAATGTGGCATAATGTAAAATGATACAAAAAATTATTAAGTAATAGACATCAAATGGAAAATCTAACCTCACATTTTAATTTTTTTTTTAAAATATGTATTGTGGCATAATCAAAAATGATACAAAAAATTATTAAGTAATAGACATTAATGGAAAACCTAACCTCACATTTTTTATTTAAAAAAATGAATTGTGGCATAATCAAAAATAATACAAAAAATTATTAAGTAATAGACATCAAATGGAAAACCTAACCTCACATTTTTAATTTATAAAAATGTATTGTGGCATAATCAAAAATAATACAAAAAATTATTAAGTAATAGACATCAAATGGAAAACCTAACTTCACATTTTTAATTTAAAAAAGTGTATTGTGGCATAATCAAAAATAATACAAAAAATTATTAAGTAATAGACATCAAATGGAACACCTAACTTCACATTTTTTATTTAAAAAAGTGTATTGTGGCATAATCAAAAATAATACAAAAAATAATTAAGTCATAGACATCAAATGGAAAACCTAACCTCACATTTTTTATTTAAAAAAATGAATTGTGGCATAATCAAAAATAATACAAAAAATTATTAAGTAATAGACATCAAATGGAAAACCTAACCTCACATTTTTTATTTAAAAAAATGTATTGTGGCATAATCAAAAATGATACAAAAAATTTTTAAGTAATAGTCATCAAATGGAAAACCTAACTTCACATTTTTTATTTTTTTTTTATTTAAAAATATGTATTGTGGCGTAATCTAAAATGATACAAAAAATTATTAAGTAATAGACATCAAATGGAAAATCTAACCTCACATTTTTATTTTTTTTTTTTTTAAATATGTATTGTGGCATAATCAAAAATGATACAAAAAATTATTAAGTGATAGACATCAATGGAAAACCTAACCTCACATTTTTTATTTAAAAAAGTGTAGACATCAAATGGAAATCCTAACCTCACATTTTTTATTTAAAAAAATGTATTGTGGCATAATCAAAAATGATCCAAAAAATTATTAAGTAATAGACATCAATGGAAAACCTAACCTCACATTTTTTTTTTGTTTAAAAATATGAAATGTGGCATAATGTAAAAATGTGGCATAATGTAAAATGATACAAAAAATTATTAAGTAATAGACATCAAATGGAAAACCTAACTTCACATTTTTTATTTTTTTTTATTTAAAAATATGTATTGTGGCATAATCAAAAATAATACATAAAATAATTAAGTCATAGACATCAAATGGAAAACAAAACCTCACATTTTTTATTTAAAAAAATGTATTGTGGCATAATCAAAAATAATACAAAAAATTATTAAGTAATAGACATCAAATGGAAAACCTAACCTCACATTTTTAATTTATAAAAATTTATTGTGGCATAATCAAAAATGATACATAAAATTATTAAGTAATAGACATCAAATGGAAAACCTAACCTCATATTTTTAATTTATAAAAATTTATTGTGGCATAATCAAAAATGATACAAAAAATTATTAAGTAATAGACATCAAATGGAAAACCTAACCTCACATTTTTAATTTATAAAAATTTATTGTGGCATAATCAAAAATGATACAAAAAATTATTAAGTGATAGACATCAATGGAAAACCTAACCTCACATTTTTTATTTAAAAAAATGTATTGTGGCATAATCAAAAATGATCCAAAAAATTATTAAGTAATAGACATAAATGGAAAACCTAACCTCACATTTTTTTTTTGTTTAAAAATATGAAATGTGGCATAAGGTAAAAATGTGGCATAATGTAAAATGATACAAAAAATTATTAAGTAATAGACATCAAATGGAAAATCTAACCTCACATTTTAATTTTTTTTTTTTAAAATATGTATTGTGGCATAATCAAAAATGATACAAAAAATTATTAAGTAATAGACATTAATGGAAAACCTAACCTCACATTTTTTTTTTGTTTAAAAAGATGAAATGTGGCATAATGTAAAAATGTGGCATAGTGTAAAATGATACAAAAAATAATTAAGTAATAGACATCAATGGAAAACCTAACCTCACATTTTTTTTTTATTTGTTTAAAAATATGTAATGTGGCGTAATCTAAAATGATACAAAAAATTATTAAGTAATAGACACCAATGGAAAACCTAACCTCACATTTTTTTTTGTTTAAAAATATGAAATGTGGCATAATGTAAAAATGTGGCATAATGTAAAATAATACAAAAAATAATTAAGTCATAGACATCAAATGGAAAACCTAACCTCACATTTTTTATTTAAAAAAATGAATTGTGGCATAATCAAAAATAATACAAAAAATTATTAAGTAATAGACATCAAATGGAAAACCTAACTTCACATTTTTAATTTAAAAAAATGAATTGTGGCATAATCAAAAATAATACAAAAAATTATTAAGTAATAGACATCAAATGGAAAACCTAACCTCACATTTTTTAGTTAAAAAAATGTATTGTGGCATAATCAAAAATGATACAAAAAATTTTTAAGTAATAGTCATCAAATGGAAAAACTAACTTCACATTTTTTATTTAAAAAAGTGTATTGTGGCATAATCAAAAATGATCCAAAAAATTATTAAGTAATAGTCAACAAATGGAAAACCTAACTTCACATTTTTTATTTTTTTTTTATTTAAAAATATGTATTGTGGCGTAATCTAAAATGATACAAAAAATTATTAAGTAATAGACATCAAATGGAAAATCTAACCTCACATTTTAATTTTTTTTTTTAAAAATATGTATTGTGGCATAATCAAAAATGATACAAAAAATTATTAAGTAATAGACATCAAATGGAAAATCTAACCTCACATTTTTATTTTTTTTTTAAAAATATGTATTGTGGCATAATCAAAAATGATACAAAAAATTATTAAGTGATAGACATCAATGGAAAACCTAACCTCACATTTTTTATTTAAAAAAGTGTAGACATCAAATGGAAAACAAAACCTCACATTTTTTATTTAAAAAAATGTATTGTGGCATAATCAAAAATAATACAAAAAATTATTAAGTAATAGACATCAAATGGAAAACCTAACCTCACATTTTTAATTTATAAAAATTTGTTGTGGCATAATCAAAAATGATACATAAAATTATTAAGTAATAGACATCAAATGGAAAACCTAACCTCACATTTTTAATTTATAAAAATTTATTGTGGCATAATCAAAAATGATACAAAAAATTATTAA
Organism: Neocrepidodera transversa; assembly: GCA_963243735.1. Classification (NCBI taxonomy): domain Eukaryota; kingdom Metazoa; phylum Arthropoda; class Insecta; order Coleoptera; family Chrysomelidae; genus Neocrepidodera; species Neocrepidodera transversa. Next base: position 163,602 of record CAUJLB010000160.1, on the reverse strand, counting down.
GTATTAGACATCAAATGGAAAACCTAACCTCACATTTTTAATTTATAAAAATTTATTGTGGCATAATCAAAAATGATACAAAAAATTATTAAGTAATAGACATCAAATGGAAAACCTAACCTCACATTTTTAATTTATAAAAATGTATTGTGGCATAATCAAAAATAATACAAAAAATTATTAAGTAATAGACATCAAATGGAAAACCTAACTTCACATTTTTAATTTAAAAAAGTGTATTGTGGCATAATCAAAAATAATACAAAAAATAATTAAGTCATAGACATCAAATGGAAAACCTAACCTCACATTTTTTATTTAAAAAAATGAATTGTGGCATAATCAAAAATAATACAAAAAATTATTAAGTAATAGACATCAAATGGAAAACCTAACCTCACATTTTTTATTTAAAAAAATGTATTGTGGAATAATCAAAAATGATCCAAAAAATTTTTAAGTAATAGTCATCAAATGGAAAAACTAACTTCACATTTTTTATTTAAAAAAGTGTATTGTGGAATAATCAAAAATGATCCAAAAAATTATTAAGTAATACTCAACAAATGGAAAACCTAACTTCACATTTTTTATTTTTTTTTTATTTAAAAATATGTATTGTGGCGTAATCTAAAATGATACAAAAAATTATTAAGTAATAGACATCAAATGGAAAATCTAACCTCACATTTTTATTTTTTTTTTTTTTAAATATGTATTGTGGCATAATCAAAAATGATACAAAAAATTATTAAGTGATAGACATCAATGGAAAACCTAACCTCACATTTTTTATTTAAAAAAGTGTAGACATCAAATGGAAATCCTAACCTCACATTTTTTATTTAAAAAAATGTATTGTGGCATAATCAAAAATGATCCAAAAAATTATTAAGTAATAGACATCAATGGAAAACCTAACCTCACATTTTTTTTTTTGTTTAAAAATATGAAATGTGGCATAATGTAAAAATGTGGCATAATGTAAAATGATACAAAAAATTATTAAGTAATAGACATCAATGGAAAACCTAACCTAACATTTTTTATTGTTTTTTTTTTAAAAATATGTATTGTGGCATAATCTAAAATAATACATAAAATAATTAAGTCATAGACATCAAATGGAAAACAAAACCTCACATTTTTTATTTAAAAAAATGTATTGTGGCATAATCAAAAATAATACAAAAAATTATTAAGTAATAGACATCAAATGGAAAACCTAACCTCACATTTTTAATTTATAAAAATTTATTGTGGCATAATCAAAAATGATACATAAAATTATTAAGTAATAGACATCAAATGGAAAACCTAACCTCACATTTTTAATTTATAAAAATTTATTGTGGCATAATCAAAAATGATACAAAAAATTATTAAGTAATAGACATCAAATGGAAAACCTAACCTCACATTTTTAATTTATAAAAATTTATTGTGGCATAATCAAAAATGATACAAAAAATTATTAAGTAATAGACATCAATGGAAAACCTAACCTCACATTTTTTATTTAAAAAAGTGTAGACATCAAATGGAAAACCTAACCTCACATTTTTTATTTAAAAAAATGTATTGTGGCATAATCAAAAATGATCCAAAAAATTATTAAGTAATAGACATAAATGGAAAACCTAACCTCACATTTTTTTTTTGTTTAAAAATATGAAATGTGGCATAAGGTAAAAATGTGGCATAATGTAAAATGATACAAAAAATTATTAAGTAATAGACATCAAATGGAAAATCTAACCTCACATTTTAATTTTTTTTTTAAAATATGTATTGTGGCATAATCAAAAATGATACAAAAAATTATTAAGTAATAGGCATTAATGGAAAACCTAACCTCACATTTTTTTTTTGTTTAAAAAGATGAAATGTGGCATAATGTAAAAATGTGGCATAGTGTAAAATGATACAAAAAATAATTAAGTAATAGACATCAATGGAAAACCTAACCTCACATTTTTTTTTTATTTGTTTAAAAATATGTAATGTGGCGTAATCTAAAATTTTTTTCCATTTGATGTCTATGACTTAATTATTTTATGTATTATTTTTGATTATGCCACAATACATATTTTTAAATAAAAAAAAAATAAAAAATGTGAAGTTAGGTTTTCCATTTATTAGAGTTCGCAATAGGAAAAGGGCATTCACACAAAATAAAACAACAGAATACTTTATAATTTCAGTAGAGTTTATATTGCTTACTTTACAAAGAGCATCATAAGACTAACTAAGAATTTGGGTGTAGATATTTAGATTATTTTATTTATGCTTATATCAGCAGTTCGTAGTTCAACGAACGCATTCTGTGAATGTAACATATAGTTCTAGAGTTTCTCATTTTTGTTTACTAATAAATATTGATATATTATATAGGGTATATCCAATACTCCCACTCAAAAGAGAAAAGTAATTAATTAATTATAAAGTAAAAAAAAAAAATTTTATTTGATTATATATTGTTCTTGGGGAGAAGTTCTTTATGGTCCAACATTTGTCACAAGGTTTGGGAAAACCCCAGAAAAACCCAAACAGACCGAACAATTAATTAACCTTATTATTGTTATGATTAATATTAGTTGTGTCCTGGATTTCCACCAAGCCCATTTTGAGACGTAGGTCCTTGAATCTAGGAAATGGTAGAGATTTCGTCATAGCATCTGCCAATTGGTTACCTGTTGAAATATATTTCAAAGTTACTACATTTTTATTAACTTGTTCTCTCGTAAAGTGATATTTGATATCAATGTGTTTGGACCGTTTATGAAAAACAGGATTATTAGCTATTGCTATGCAACCGTTATTATCTTCATATATTATTATAGGCTCTGTTATATTAAAGTTAATATCTTTTAAAAGAGATTTAAGCCATAAAGCCTCACGTACGCCTTCAAAAAGTGCCATATACTCGGCTTCAGTAGATGAAGCTGCTACAGAATTTTGTCTTTTGGTATTCCAACAAATTGTACAATTTTCAAATAACTTAAAAATATATCCTGTTGTACTTCTACGGTCTGTTTCATTATTACCCCAATCGGAGTCTACATATCCGATTAAAATGTGATTAAAATTACTTTGTTTATAAACTAATTTAAGTAGTAATGTTGCTTTTATGTATCTTAAAATACGTTTAAGGCATTGCCATAATTCTTTATTATTTTTATTTTGATACCTACTTAATAAATTAATAGCTGTACATAAATCTGGTCGTGTACATAACATTACATACATTAAGCAACCGATCAAATTTCGACAAGGTGCATCAATATTTTCGTCGGAATTTAAGCCAGAATAATTTAGTTGATTTGGTAATGGCGTATTAACTGGCTTACAATCGGTCATATTAAATTTATTTAAAACGGTTTTCAAATATGAACTCTGATCTAAAGTAATTTCATTTTTACTTCGTTTTACTTGAATACCTACAAAAAGTTTTATTTCTTGCATATCCTCCATACTAAATTGACTTTTTAAATAATTTTTAAAACTGATCATAGTATCATTATCGGCTGTTGCTATTAACAGATCGTCGACATATAGTATTACATATATATTTTTATTAATGTGGCCTTTATTTAAAAAATATAAACAACGGTCTACCGAAGAATTTTTAAACTCATGTTTTTTTAGTACTTCATCAAAATGTTGAAACCAGCATCTTGCTGACTGATTTAAACCGTATAATGATTTGTTTAGTTTACAGACCTTGTTTTGTTTAGCTTTAAAGCCGTCAGGGATACGCATATAAATTTCTTCTTTTAAAATACCATTAAGATATGCAGTTTTTACATCCATTTGATGCAACAATAAGTTATATTGATTAGCTAAAATTATTAAAAATCTAAATGTTGAAATTCGAGCCACCGGTGCAAAAGTTTCATCGTAATCCAATAAATATTGTTGAGTGAAACCACGGGCTACTAATCGTGCTTTATATCTTTGTGGATTTCCATATGCATCGTTTTTAATAGTAAATACCCACTTACAATCAACTATATTTTTGTCAAGAGGTTGGTCGACTAATGACCAAATTTTATTAATTAATAAAGAATTTATTTCTTCCTTTATTACTTGCTCCCACTGGATTTTATCATCCCTATATTTTATTTCACTATATGATTCAGGAATTGTACAAATAAGAGATTGTGCACACATAATATAATTATTTATATAGGGTTCTTCGTTATATGAAATGAAAGGTAGATTTTTAATTCTTTCGCTACGCCTTAAATCAGAATTTTGCATTTTCTTTGGCAAGTATATACTCTCGAATTTATTATCTGTTTTGATGACAGATTTATCTATTTTAGTTATAGATTTATCTATTTCAGGAATAGATTTACCTGTTTCATGTACAGGTTCTGTAGGGGTTTCAATTGTTTTTGGTGTTATTTTAGGCATTTTATTAGGGATGGAGTATTCAGGGTTAAAACCCTCATTAAGTTCGAGTCTTAATGTATTAACCCCTTCATCAAGTTTTGGTCTTGATGTTTTAAAATTAATTTCGTCAAAAATAACATCACGTGCGGTAATAAATTTATTAGTTTGAACGTCTAATATTTTATAGCCATTTGGTTGATACCCAACCATTATACCTTTATTTGATTTTTGATCAAATTTATCTTTTCTGACTTTATTATGAGTATATGTAGTCGAACCAAAAACTTTTAAATTAGTTATTCTGGGCTTTTTATTATGCCACAGTTCAAATGGTGTTTTATTTTGTTTTAAAGATTTAGTAGGTGTTAGATTTATTAAATACGTTGCTGTAAGGACTGCTTCGCCCCAAAATATTTTATCTAACTTAGCACCATGTACCATTGATCGGGCCTTTTCTGTAATTGACCTGTTCATACGTTCCGCTATTGAATTTTGTTGCGGCGTATGTGGTACAGTTAAAATGATAACTAATACCCCTTTGACTACAATAGTCTTTAAATTCATTCGAAAGATATTCTCGCCCATTATCACAATACAAATTTGTTAATTTTAAATTAAAGTGTGCTTCACTTTTTGATACAAAATCTTGAAACATTTTAAAAGTTTCAGATTTATATGTTAATAAATAGGTAACAGTGTAGTGAGTAAATTGATCAATAAAAGTGACAAAATATTTTTTGTCGTCTATAGTGGGTGGAGTTATTGGACCACATACATCTGAATGGACAATAAATGGTCTTTTAATATGAGCTTTATTTTTTGCTTTAGCAAATGGCAATCGCGCTTGTTTTCCATAAATACAAGCTTCACAAATATCGTTTGAAAGTTTGATATTGTTTAAATTTTTATTGTCATTTAAAAAATCGATATTCTTTAACTGTAAAAATTTTTCTTTGCTTATATGACCTGAACGGTCATGCCAAAGTTTATAATTATTTAATGTCCTTTCAGAAGCAATGTTTGCTTTTAGTTTTAATGGTTCATCAACTTTTACGGTAATAGTAATTAAATTATTTTGAAGCTTACCAGTTATTATTGTTTCGTTACCATTCATTATACTCACTGAACCATTTTCATCAAAAATAACTCTCATACCAGCTTCTTGAATACGTCGTACTGAAAGAAGGTTGTATGGGATGTCCGCAGCATACAGGACGTCCTCCAGAATTCCAGTCATTCCATTATCAGTCGTAACGTTGATGGTTCCTTTTAATGTCGCTGTAATTGAGACACCAACCTTGGCAACTGAGATTTTAATAGGATTCTTTAGCTGTCTGTACGTTGTAAATAAATTTGCTCGGTTCACCATATGGTCCGTAGCACCAGAGTCTAATATAAAAGTTAAATCTTTTTCAAAATTACTTGCTTGCAAAACTGTATGTCCTTTATTTCCCACCATAAAGGCAAAACCGTTTTCACTATTTGGCTTCGTACAAATTGTTTGTAGAGTACGTTCACGTTCGTATCCTTTTTGCTGATCTTTCTTGTAAAAATAACAGTCTTTTATTGTATGGTTTTTGCGTCCACAATGTCTACATTTTATGTTGTAATGAAATTGACCTCTATTATTTTTCTTTTCTTGATTTGGATAATATTTTTTAGTTCTTTGGTTAGAAAATTTAACATTCTGATTATAGTTTTTATATTTATTTTTTGTAAAGAATTTTTTACTTTGTTGCTTTTCTACTTGTAAAACTTTACTACTGGTGTCACTACTCTCGTTTTTTAATTTGGTTTCGTAGTCGAGTAATTTAGTTTTAGTAAATGCAAGACTCAAATTATCATCTGTTAATGTATGAATTGCAGTTACTATACCATCATAGGACGCTGGTAAGGTGAGAAGAAGATGGGCTATTTTGGCCATTTCTCATTTTTGTTTACTAATAAATATTGATATATTATATAGGGTATATCCAATACCATTTGATGTCTATTTCTTATTAATTTTTTGTATCATTTTACATTATGCCACATTTTTACATTATGCCACATTTCATATTTTTAAACAAAAAAAAATTTTTTTTTATTTAAAAAAATGTATTGTGGCATAATCAAAAATAATACAAAAAATTATTAAGTAATAGACATCAAATGGAAAACCTAACCTCACATTTTTAATTTATAAAAATGTATTGTGGCATAATCAAAAATGATACAAAAAATTATTAAGTAATGGACATCAAATGGAAAACCTAACCTCACATTTTTAATTTTTTTTTTAAAAAAATGTGTATTGTGGCATAATCTAAAATGATACAAAAAAATATTAAGGAATAGTCATCAAATGGAAAACCTAACCTCACATTTTTGATTAAAAAAATGCATTGTGGCATAATCAAAAATGATACAAAAAATTATTAAGGAACAGCCATCAATTGAAAATCTAACCTAACATTTCTTATTTTTTTTTTACTTAAAAATGTATATTGTGGCGTAATCTAAAATGATACGAAAAATTATTAAGTAATGGACATCAAATGGAAAACCTAAAATCGCGTTTTTCATTTTTTTTACTTAAAAATGTGTGTACTGGGGTACTTTTTTAAATTATATTTAGTAAAAGTGATACGACTATCAACTAGATAAATTTATAAAAATCAGCACAGTCGCGCTCTTTAAATAAATATTTTAAATATCATGAAAAAACCCGCAAATTCTTAGTTGCTGAATTAGAGGAGATCCCGTTAAAAATAGGAATAATTTTATTTTGAAATCCTCTACCTTGTTCTGAGTGGAAAAAATAAACCAAAGGGTAGAATTGCTCAACAAAAAAAAATTGTGCACCCATTTTTCTTGGTTAACCAGGCTCAAGAAATTTTCTGCTCTATGTTGCTTCGTGTTCGCGTCGTGTCTCGTGTCGTCACTCAATCGTCGACTCGTTGATGATCGACCGTTGTCGCCGTCGTTCGTTCGTCAGTTTCGTTTTGTCGCTTGTCAGAAGAAGTTGTTTTTGCTCCGCTTCGCGCTTTGCTTTGATTGTTGATTCTGCATTATGCAGACTGGTTCAAGTTAAAAATCATTTTTAAATTAAGTTTCGCGTATTCGGTAAGCGGTGTTGAGGACTGGAATTACTTTAATTAAATTTGCTCTATTTTGATTAGAATTCATTTTAATTTAAATATACTTATTTTTGGTTGTTTAAAAAATGTTGTCATCTGTTAAAATCTATTGATTTTGTTCATAAAATATTGTACTTGTAATTTTCTGGTAGGTAGTTATAATATTTTGAAAATATTTTCTATACTTTTAATAATATCAACGGAATAGTTTTATATTCTTAACACCGCCGAAATCTTATTAAATAATTTTCATTATTTAAAATTAAGTGCAGTGCCTGCCGTCTTTCAAAAATTTGAAGATAAAATAGGTAATTTTCAATATGAGTTAAAAAAAATATTTTCGTAAATTTAAATTTATCCAAAATTTTAATTACTATCAATTTTGATTTTTTAATCAAAAAGTTCACACAATTATTTTTATTTACAACAAAATAATTTTTCGGAAAAATTATTTTTTTTTATTTAAAATTTTTTGCAATTTTCAAAAAAAAAATTTGAAAAAATATTTTCGTACCATCCTTAATAGTTGATTTAACAAAAATTTACAATCTTTGAATTTTTTTCGTTTACTTCTGGTTAAAAAAAATTTTTAAACATTTTCTTGTTTCAGTTTTCAATTTTTTTTAAATTTTGATTTTTGATAATACTATAATATTCTGTTGAAGATCATCACAAACTAAAATTTCACTTTTTTATCACTACAAGTACGTTTGGCTAACTATATTAGCATAATTAGGAATTTATGAATTTTTTTTTTTAATTTCAACCAATGTTTCCAAACAAACAACAAAACAATATTTTCTTTTTCATTTTTTATAAACTTCTAAATTAAAAAAAAAATGTTTTCCATAAATTTAATTTAATTCAAAATTTAAATTTTAACTGTTACAATAAATTTTTAATGTTAAAATGTTCATATATTATTTCATTTTTTAAGAATTTCAATAAAAATTTTATACATATGGATTTATCGGATTTATAAAAAACTGATTTTTTGAAAAATTTTAAGTTTTTTTATTTGGGTACTTAAAAAAATTTATTTTTCGGAAAATTTTCATCATTGTCATATAGGTTTCATAATTTTTTAATTATTAGGTTTTATTTTCTCCAAATGTTAGTTTAATTGTAAAGTTTGATTAGGTAAGCAAAAATTTACTCCCGTGTGAATTTGGCAGCCTATTTTCACCCAGCGCCAAATGACCAGTGGCGTCGGAAGATGATTTTATTCGAAAAAAAATTCTTTTAAGGGATCTGTTGAGAGAAACATAAAATGAAATTATTAAATATTTCCATAAATCAGAAACATTATAAAAATAGTATCAAGTCTTTTTAAGGGAAAAGTTTACAGCCTCAGAATTAAAAAAATCGAAAATAATCTGCAAAAGTACCCTACAGAAAAGTTTGGCCAAGTTCAAATTTTGCACAAACATTTTGTAGAATAACTGTATTAAGATGTGAATTATTTGCAAGCAGTCAAAGGGGTAGGAAATACCCTCACAAGTAGAAAAAAATCAGAAGATCCCCATGTTCCAATTTTGCCGAATCAAAATAAAATATAAAACTAACATAAAAATCTTTTCCCTACAATACCCTTGATAATATTTTTATGGTGTTTCTGATATATGGAAATATTTAATAATTTTATTTTATATATTTTTGTCTACAGGTTCCTTAAAAGATTTTTTTAGGAATAAAATAATCCTTTGACTCCACTGATCATTTGTCTGCTGAGTGAAAAGTGGCTGCAAAGTTCACACCGATAGAGTTCTTTTTGTTAATTTTTTGTGTAAAAAATTTGAGACTTTAATTCAATATTTTATCATTAATTTAGGTTTTATTAATTTTATAAAGAACACTTTAATTTTAGATAATGGATTTATTCATGATTTTCCATTTTTAGTTTCCTTCTTTTTTTATAAAATTTTTGTTAGGAATTTGTCAGAATTTTTATACATTAAAAATGTATATCTGTGTCATTAAAGAATGATTGTTCAATTTTTACTTAGAAAAAAATTAGAATATTTTTTATAATTATTTCAGAAATTTTGTTTTTAAAGTTTTCGGAAATTATTATAATTACATCTACCCAATTTTTTTTCGTTATATTTTACTTAAAAAATTTGGTGCTGCATTTTTTGTAAATTAATTTATTCAGGTTTAATTTCGTTTTTAATAAAATTTAATTTTTGATACACTTATAACATATAAATTTATTAAAAAAAACTTTTTATTTGTTTAAATATTTTTTCCTTTATTAGTAATTTGTTATTTTTCCTTTATAATTTCATTTTTTATTTTTTGGATCAAAAATTCAAACTTTTTTTTTTGTTTCGAAATATAACCTAACCATCAATTTTTTGGTTTATTTCAAAAATTTTATTTTTCAAGTTTTCGGAAAATTTCGCAATGTTAGTAATTTTTAATTATTTTTTTTTGTTTAAAAAGGTTGTTTAATTGTTTATATTAATTAAACAAAAATTTACAATATTCTAATTTTTTCCATAAAATTTGATGTTTTATTATTAAAAAAATTGGACTCTTTTTGTAGTTTTAAAAATTTAAAAAAAATAATTTTATCCTATTTAATAAAAGTGGTGTTAGGAGATTTTATAATTTATTTTATTTATTTGGGTTGGTTTAAAGTAAAATTACAAAATCGTTTTAAGAGGAAGTTGTACTATACGATAAAGCAGTGGATGCAAAGGTTTCGTAGTCCCTAACTTTTAAAGTTTAGTTTTTATTATTAGTGGATTAAAAAATTTGTACGTGTTAGTAAAGATCTGATCTATGTTCCTTACCCCTCGCCATTTCGAAATTTGATATGGTTTTTTCAAAAAAAAATCGCAAAATTCCATGTTTTTTGACTATTTTCACATTTTTTTTAGAAAAGATCCAAATCAAATTTCGAAATGGCGATGGGTAAGGAACATAGATCAGATCTTTACCAACACGTACAAATTTTTTCATTCGTTAATTATAAAAAATAAACTTTAAATGTTAGGGACTACGAAACCCTTACATTACAACATTTTATATCTGGAGAGTGGCGCCGCTATCAGAATTCAAAGGAATTAATCATTTATGAATAGAGATAAAATTCATTTACTTTTTACAATGTTTACGAGGGTAAATAATTATAATTTTCGTGAAAAATTAAATTATTATTATTTCATATCGTACATAGGAAAGAAAAAAAATCAGGAAACCTCAAAATAATAAAAATAAAAGTAATACATGACCAAACATTTACGTTTGAATTTAGCTGGAAACCGATGAAAACAATTTTTATATTTGTTTTGGTCAATTTTTTGCTGCACACACAATTCTACTTTTACTTGTCATAAATAAATGAAAAAAAAAATTATTGCAATGTGATCACAATGAAGAATATAATTATGAAAAGAACGTAGGTATATTCAGCACAGCGGCGGCACTGCAATTTAATAAAACTTGCCAATACAAAATATTATCTTGCCTGAAATAGTTTGTGGACGGGCGCTCCGTTAATATTAAAGCTAGGAAGCTTTTGGCCTACCCCATCGAGTGAGGTATCGTTAAATAGAGCTCATTGAGTAGATAAAAAGCATATTTTTTGTTTTAAAAAATATTGCAAAATGTAGGCATGAGAAGCTGCCAAAGTCAGCATTTTTTACAAAATTTTGTTCCGAAGAATTTTTTTACTTTCCATTGACCTATAAGTTTGAAATTTGTTGATAATGTTTATTGTTTCGTATATTTTACCAACAAATGCCAATATATTAATAAATATGATTTTTTCATTACCATTCCCTCATTTTTAGGGTTCCGCACCTTCGTATATATGCGAATTGTGATATTCGATATTTTATTATTTTTATGTGTGTAATCGTATTAGTTTTATTAAAAAAAGCATTCTAAGTATATATGCGGATTGTGATATTCGATATTTTATTATCTTTATCTGTGTTATTATTAATTTTGTTAAAAAATGCATTTTTCGTCTCATATGCGCCAGGTTATTTTTATTTTCCCTTCTTTAAATCTTTAAATCTTTTTAATATTTTCTTAAACCTAATCTTTTTAATATTTTCTTAAACCTAAAAAAAACGAAATTTTTTATTCGTTGATAAAAGTGATTTAGCAATAAATGTGATTTAAGCTCAATTCTTTTTATTATGGGTTCGTTCCACGAATATAATTTGAATATATCGAAAAGTGAAATTTTAAGAGGAAGTTGTACTTACTGTAAAGCAGTGGATGCAAAGGTTTCGTAGTCCCTAACTTTTAAAGTTTAATTTTTATTAATAGTGGATTAAAAAATTTGTACGTATTAGTAAAGATCTGATCTATGTTCCTTACCACTCACCTTTACGAAATTTGATTTAGATCTTTCAAAAAAAAATCGCAAAATTCTACGTTTTTTACTATTTTCACATTTTTTTTAGAAAAGATCCAAATCAAATTTCGAAAAATTGAAGGGTAAGGAACATAGACCAGATCTTTACCAATACGTACAATTTTTTTTATCCGTTAATAATAAAAAATAAACTTTAAAAGTTAGGGACTACGAAACCCTTACATATTACAACATTTTATATCTGGAGAGTGGCGCCGCTATCAGAATTCAAAGGAATTAATCATTTATGAATAGAGATGAAATTCGTTTACTTGCCAATGCCCCTATTAAGAGGTGCCAATACAAAAATGTTATCTTGCCTGAAATAGTTTTTGGACGGGCGCTCCGTTAATATTAAAACTAGGAAGCTGCGGTTTTCACTAATTGATTCTGTATTTAGTTGTTGAGAGCGCATTTGTGGAATATTTTTAGAATTATTTTTAGTAACAGTGATACGACTATCAACTTTTTCTCTAGATAAATTTGAAAAAGTAGAACAGATGCGCTCTTCTGATAAATATTTTCGTTGGGTAATTCTCTAAATGGCAACAAAGCAAGTCACGTGGCCTCTTCCACTTTCCGTGTGTCGAAAAATAAAACAGTTTTATACTAAATCCTAGCTGAATACCTGTACGAGCATGCTTTACTTGATTTTTTCAAAATTTTCCAATTTTTCCTGTTCTTTTCTATTTTTTTATTTTGCATTATTTTTTTTCAAAGATCTCATCTTGAATTTTTTTTCCAATTTGTTCCCATTTTCCCCTATTTTTCCTATTTTACCCTGTTTTACTCTATCGTTTCCATATTTTTCACTATTTCGACACATTTGTTACCATTTGTTCCTATTTATTCCCACATTTTTCCATATTTTTCCGAATTTTTCCTATTACTTCTTATTTTATTTGCGCTATTTTTTCCTATTTTTTTCCTATTTTTTCCTGTTTTTTCCTTTTTTCCCTTTTTTTCCTATTTTTCCAATTTTTTCCCATTCTTTTCCCATTTTTACTTCTTATTTTATTTGTTTTTCATTATTTTTTCTTGTTTTTTCCTATTTTGCCCTATTTTTTCCTGTTTTTCCTAATTTTTCCCTATTTGTCTCTATTTCGCTCTACTCTTTCCTATTTTTCTCTATTTTGCCCTATTTTTCGATATTTTAACATTTTCCCAATTTTTCCCTATTTCTCTCCATGTTTATCTGTTTTTACATATTATTTTGATTTTTTCCTATTTTCTCCTTTTTTCCTATTTTTTTCAATTTTGTCCAATGTTTTTGTATTTTTTTCTCATTTTTTTCTATTTTTTCCCATTTTTTCTATTTTTACCTTTCTCCTCTTATTTTATTTTTCTTATTTTTTTCACATTTTTTTCCCATTTTACCCTTATTTACTCTATTTTTCACCATTTTTCTCTGTTTTCCCCGTTTTGTCCCATTTTGCCTGTTTTACCCAATAATAATAATTTTTAGCAAATTAATTTACTTTTTACTATTTTTCCGTTTTGCCTTAATTTTTACTATTTTCCTCATTTTGCCTCATTTTCCCGTTTTCCCTATTTTTCTCCATTTTTTCATATTTCCCCCATTTTGTCCTATTTTTTCGTACATTTGTCTATTTTCCCTATTTTGCCGTATTTCTTCATATTTTTCGCTATTTTTTTTTCATGTTTTTCCCTTTTTTTCTCTATTTTGCCGTAATTTTCCTACTTTTCACTAATTTTCCATATTTTATCCTACTTTTGAATAAAAGAGATAATGAAAGATAAAAAGTCACAAATGAATTTAATTTAAAAATCTCCTCATACCTACAGTAAAAGAAGAGTTGAAAAATAGTCTCTGCGCATGTGCACGACATTTTATTGCAATATCCTTATGTTTTTTATCTTGCCAAGATTCTATATGCCAAAAATTTTGTTAAAGTTAAAACCAATTAACTTAAAAAAATTGCAAAATAGCTTTTTCTCATGAGCAATTTTTGTACATAAATATTATGGTAGAAGAAAAAATATTGTATGTAACTAGTGTGTAAAGTGCCTTTTTCGCTCATGTGATTGTCAAACAAAATTCACATTCGTGAAAAAAGTATCACTATTACGCACTTGTTGCATAAATAACTATTTTATACTCCTATTTAATGATTCGCTAATTAAAAGATTAAATTCTGTTTCATAAATTTTATTATGATAGTGATTTTCACTATGATAAATTAACTCCTATATAAAATGTGTCCTTTTTACAGCCATAAAAACGCCTGTTCCTTATAATCAGACTACATGTAGTAGCCGCGCGTCGGTACGTCACTTTTATGTTTATTCCTGTAAGTTATAATTATAATTTTGTAGGGATAATAATTCTAAAAAAAAATAATAATAATCAAATAATTTATTTGTATCAATAAAGATACTTTTTTAACCAATAGAATATAATTATTTTTAGGTAAGTTGACAGTTATTTTGACAACTGTCAAAATATTTTAAATTTTTTAAAAGTTAATAACAAAAAGATTAATTAATTAATATGTTGTAAAAAAAGTTCCTTTTCATTTAATTAATATATAATGGGAGTAGAAAAAATAGAACAGCGTATGGCCATTATTACAGTCGCATATTATATACGAAACTCGCCAACGGTTCGCTTCCTATTATACAACTTGCTGTTATTTTTTGTTATTTTATAATTCCACCAACGGTACCGCCATAAAGAATTTAGACTCCCCCTCGTAAGTGTTCGACATAGATCAACACCTGGACAAAAGTAATAAACTTCGGTCTAGGAACGGATTGACGACCAAGTAATAATGTATTCGTAGTATTTAGGACACGCCTATCAGTAGCGAATAATATACTTCCCCTTCACCCGACGCCCCGCAGGTCTTTCTGTTTGTCATGTATCACTTCCTCTTAAATTATTTAGCATTTAATTTTGAAGCCATGTAATATATTTTTCACACCTCAGGGAGTAAAACATGCATTTACCCCCTCATTTTAGTGACTAAAATGCCACTTTACTCCCTTTGGATTAAAATATTTTGAATCCCTCAAATAACAAAACCAATACACTCTCGGGATTAAAAGTAGCACTTTAGTCCCTTGGTACATAATATACTATTTCTGGGGACCTATAATTTTGGACCATATTTTTCTAATGTTCGTTGATAAAAATAATAATTTATCCTTGCGGTTCGTTTTTAATTAAATAAAAGTGCAGTGTTGTGTCAAGAATTCAAAAATTAACAGATGCAATAATAGGTAATTACAGGTATTTTAAAAGATTTTATTTCAGCAATTTTATTTTTACAATTTAATTTTGAGGTTTTTGGTACCAGTGTATATTTCTAAAATAATATTTTTAATTAAATATATTTTACGTTTAAATGGTTTTAAATAATTTTGTTAACAATTCGGTTTTTTTTTATTTTAAAATAATAATTATTTTTGATTTTTTTCTTTAAATATAAATATTTTTTAATTCAGGAATGCTCTAAATTTTAATATTTGAAAATATCACGAATTTTCTACTACTGATGTTTCAATTTTCGGTTTTTTTTGCCAAGAAATAAGAAATTGGTAGGTAAATTTAATTCTTTTCAAAAATTTTCGTTTCAAATGTTCAATTTTATTTTTGAGAAATTATTTATAATTTTTTCCGAAACTGGAATTAATTTTATTCTTCATTTTTATAGAAAAATTTCTTATCCCAAAAAATGATGTCGTTTGATTTTTGTTCATAGTTTTAATTTGATGCTGCATAAATTGTTTTTAGAAACTTTTTGGTAAAAATAATTTGGTTCGGTAATTCCGTCATAAAATGAGTTTTTACCTGATGAATTATTGTTTTTCAGAAAATAAGATTATTTCATTTCAAATTATATTACCTATTTACTGTTTTTCAAGAACTTAGAAAGGTATATTATGGCGTGCCGTTTTGGTATTTATTAACATCGTTTATAAAGCAAGAAAAAAAATCTTTCGTTCAAAAATTTTAATTCCGTAATTATTCTGTTAAAGAATTAAAATTATGAATTTCATAATTTTAATACACGTATTTCTATTATGAAAAACATAATAGAAATTGCCGATTTAAAATTATGAAATACGTAATAGAAATTCAAGAATTAAAATTATGAAACCTCATAAAATTGGAATTTTGACAAATAAATTTGACCTGACCTAGATAATGTCACAATAAATATGCTGTAAAAATTTTGTTTCTTAATATCAAACCGTTGTCGAAAAAACATTTTTCAAAATTTCTGGTTTATATGGATTCAGCTGCTCCTGCTTCCTAGCAGTAACTTCACTCTGTACACTAGGGAGAAAGACAACGGTTTGATATTAAGAAACAAAATTTTTACAGCATATTTATTGTGACATTATCCAGGTCAGGTCAAATTTATTTGTTAAAATTCCAATTTTATGAGGTCGCCGAATTTTTTTCTCTTTAACAAAAAGTACTTTTAAGAAAAACATCAGAAGCCCTCGATAACTTCCTCAAATATATACATTTAAAATTTCAGCCATTTTACAAAAAGATTTTCGATTTCAAATTTTACTGAGGTGCTATTATACCCTTAAGACGTTGTGTGTGTGAAGTTAGCCCCCATTTTTCGAATTTTAATATTTTGAAAGTTGTTCCAAATTGTTCTAGGTTTGTACCAAATTGTTCCAGAAAATTATTCCTTAAACTTCAATATAAAGGCCGGAAAATTTAAAAAACCATTTTTGGAACTAGCCCCCTGTTGTAATTTGTAATAATTAATTTTATGATTATAATTTTTTTCAAAATTTTATTACGATTTTAAATTAAATTGAATAACTACTAAAATATTTAAAGTTATTTAAATGGGATTTTCACCATTCGAAAGATAATATAAAATTCTAAATTCAAAATGTATTTTAGTTTCTTAAAATGTAGAATTGTAATTATTATAGCCAAAATAAAGAATATTTTTAAATTTTTTGTAATTTCGTTTTATCAATAACTATAAAAAATAAATGAAAAGTAAATAGGATATCGGAAAAGGATCCAAAAGTACTGTGTGTAAACTATTTCATAATTTTAACATAGTATTTGTAAAAGTTACAGCAAAAAATGAAAAAAGTTAAAACAATTCAATGGATTTACCCATGATTTTTTGACAAAAAATTTGATTTTTTTCTTTCCCGGACCCAACAAAGGGAAAGTAAGGTGAACGAGCAAAAAAAAATTGAGATATCGACGGAAATATCCATTTTGAGGTCCCCCAAGAAGATTGAGACTATTTCCAGCGTATGGTCTGTCTGTGTGTCTGTGTGTAATCTTCCACGATAACTGCCGAACCGTTTGACCCATTAAGCTGAAATTTGGTATGGAGGGTCGGTGTGTGCCTTGAATGCGACCATTAGTTTTTGGTTTAAATTGGTACAGTGGACGGTCCTCAAGACCGACATTGGTTAAATATACATGTAACAATTTATTGCTTTATTTAAATTTTAAGGACAAACAATACATTTTAGTGCAAAATGTTGTGGTACAAAGTTTTAGAACATAAAATTACCCACAATTTTTGTCTTAAGCCTTTTTCAAAATTTCCAATAGTTGCGCCACTAGAGGGCGCGTAAAAAATGTGCATGTATGTTTTCTATAGTTTTTCTTGATTTTGAGGACCAACAATACGTTTTAGTGCAAAATGTCGTAGTACAAAGTTTTAGAGAATACAATTCTCTATAACTTTTGTCTCAAACTTTTTCTAAAATCTCCAATAGTTGCGCCACTAGAGGGCGCGTAAAAAATGGGCATGTATGTTTTCTCTAGTTTTTCTTGATTTTGAGGACAAACAATGTATTTAGTGCAAAACTTTCTTGTGCAAAGTTGTAAAGCATCAAATTTTCTTTAACTTTTATGTTTAACTTTTGTCGAATTCCTCATAGTTTCGCCGCTAGATGGCGAGAAAAATACACAATTAAAATTCCCTACAACTATTGTATGAAATTTTTTCCCGAATTCCCAATAGTTTTCACACATGATTATGAAATATTAATTCACCATCAGCTCGCTATTTTTAATGTGTTCCATAAATCAATGTAATGCTTAGTATTTTGTAATTAAAATAATAATAATAAATAACATTTTCTCTACGGTTGAGCCGGGAAAGTCCTGGGATGACACAGCCGATTTTTTTTGTTTTCTAAACCAACTTTATTAATGGATTTTGATCCAGAAAACCTTAAAAAGGTCTCTTTCCCATTTTGAAAATAATTGAATGAGATATTAATTATTTATTGACTTTAAAATTATTCAAAAATAGGTTTTATTTTTTTTAAGGTTAATATTAATATTAAAAATTAAAACAAAATACCATTATATTTGTAGTAAAAAACTCTATAATTGTGATTTTTTTCAAAATTTTATTCTAAAAATTGTAAATTCATATTTTTTTTTTTTTGAAATTTAATATAAGTTTAAAAAATTGAATAACTTTAAAAATATTAAAGATATTAAAATGGGATTCATACCATTCGATAGGTAATATAAAACTCTAAATTTAGAAAATATTTTAGTCTCTTCGAATTTAACATTGTAATTCTTATAAACAAAATAAAAAAAAATTATTTTTTTTTTATTTTGTTTTATCGAGAATAGTAAAACAAATGAAAAAAGTAAATAATATATGCGAAAGGGATCAAAAAGTAAATTATGTGTGAAATATTTCATAATTTTAAAATAATACTTATAGAAATTATACAAAATTATAAGAAGTTAAAAAAAAATTTTAGAAAAAATTATTTTTTTTTTGTAAACTAATTTTATTAATGTATTTTGATGCAGAAAAACTAAAGTAATCGATTAAACAATTACTGTACTAGGAGTGTTCGGAAAGTTGGGTGGGATTACCCCCTCATTTTTTTCTGTTGCACCAGATTGTTCTGTTTGGTCTGAACAGTGTTCCAAATTTTCATTTCTTAAAAAAAATATTTCAAGCCCAAAATCAATAAAAACCATTTGGGTCCAGCTACCCATTATTATTTTTCGAAGTTTTTGTTGTACTAGATTGTTCTAGTTATTCTTGGAAAAAATTATTTCAAGCTCAAAATCAGTTAAAACCATTTATAGCTAGCCCCTAATTATTTTTTGTTGTTGTACTATATTGTTCTAGTTGTTCCTAGCATTGTTCCAAATTTTCATGTTTTAAAAATATTATTTAATGGTTTGAAGGGAATATATTTTAAATTCGGACCTGTAATTTAAAATAATTCCTCTAAAAGGTCATACAAACACAAAATTATTTATAGCCAATTTAAGAATGAACACAAAGAAAATCAATTCAATAATATTTGTAACATTTTATGCTTTGTTGATAAAATAAAACGCTTTACAAAACTAACCAATATCAAACGTTTCATTTTTTTTTGGAAATAAGTAATATAAATATAACAATCTAGTACAACAAAAAAGAATAATGGGAGGCTGGGTTTTTATTGATTTTAGCCTTGAAATATTTTTTTTAATGCATGAAAATTTGGAATAATGTTCACTTCCTCTTAACTAGAACTATATCTGGTGCAACAGAAAAAATCGAAATAAAAATAATCTAAATTATTATAAAAAAAAATGTATTAAATTAAAATATCGTAAACCTATGTAAAACAATAAAATTTCCCGCCACTGGAAAAATTTCCCCTTTCCCTTAACCATCGAAAATCTCAACTACAGATGTCAACATTCCTGTCACATTCCTTAAGACATTCTATTACTGTCAGTTTTTAAGAAAAATGAGTATAGATGATAATAAAAATTCATGAAAAAAAAGAAATACTAAAGAAAACCGGGGGAAAATAGGAAAAAACGGGAAAAATTAAGTAAAATAGGAAAAATAATGAAAAATAGGGCAAAATAGAAAAACATAAGGGAAAACAGGAAAAAATAGTGAGAAAAAAACAAAAAATAGAGAAAATAGGGAAATATACGAAAAACTGGACAAACTGGGAAAATAGTGAAAAATACATACAAATAGGAACACAATTGAAAAATAACGACAAGTAGGTAAAAATAGCAGAATTAAAGGAAAAATGGGGACAAATAGAGAATAGTAAAAAAATCTGCCAAGTTCGTGTCGGACTTCGAACATTTAGAGTTCCGTACCAAATGTAGAATATAAGCCAGCCGTGCAGAGGTAGGATTCTTAAAGGACTTTAAAATTTTAATCGAACTAATAAGTCAAAAATATTTGGTAAAACATTTTAAAGATGTGAAAAGGTAAATAAACTGACGCATGTGTGTTCGGCGAAGAAAAAAATATTATGAATATCATAATCTGCATATATACTTAGATATATTAACAAATTTTGAAATACAACGAACAAATTTGTTAATATCAGCGTAACCGACAAAGATAGAAAAAACATTATAAGATGAAAAATGCGTTTTTTAATAAAACTCGATTGCACAGATAAAAATTATACAATATCGAATATCACAATTCGCATAAAGGTACGGAACCCTAATAATGAGGGAATGGTAATGAAAAAAACCGGTGTGAACTTAGCAGCCACTTTCTGGCAGCCGATTTTCGCCCAGTGGCGTCGGAAGATGATTTTATTCGTAAAAAATTCTTTAAAGAGACCTGTGGAAAGGAACATATAAAATAAAATTATTAAATTATTATTAAATATTTCCATATATCAGAAACACTATAAAAATATTATTAAGGGTTTTTTAGGGAAAAGTTTACAGCATCACAATTAAAAAATCGAAAATAATCTTCAAAGTACCCTCAGAAAAGTTTGGCCAAGTTCAAATTTTGCACAAACATTACTGACTACATGTAGAATAACTGTATTAAGATGCGAATTATTTGCGGGCCGTTAAAGGGGTAGTAAAAACCCTCACAAATAGAATAAAAATAAAAAGTACCTTTCGTCGTAGTTTCCCCAATCAAAAATTTTGTGACGATAATAACTACCCCTTTGACGGCTTGCAAATAAATCACATCTTAATAAAATTATTCTACATATGGTCAGTAATGTTTGTGAGAAATTTGAACTTGGCTAAACTTTCCTGAGGGGAACTTTTGATTTTTTTCCATTTGTGGAGGTATTTACTACCCCTTTGCCGGCCTGCAAATAATTCGCATCTTAATACGGCTATTCTACATGTAGTCAGTAATGTTTGTGCAAAATTTCAACTTGGCCAAACTTTTCAGAGGGTACTTTGAAGATTATTTTCGATTTTTTAATTGTGATGCTGTAAACTTTTCCCTAAAAAACCCTTAATAATATTTTTATAGTGTTTCTGATATATGGAAATATTTAATAATAATTTAATAATTTTATTTTATATGTTCCTTTCCACAGGTCTCTTTAAGGCCGCAGTGGCACACTCCAATATTCATAACAATAACTAAATGTGACATATGTCATATTAATGTCAAATTTCATAAATCTATTATTCAACAGATGTAGCAATATGTCTTATTTACGATTTATTTCAGCATACATTTGACCAAATTATTTACTCGTTTTAGTAGTGACATTTTATTTCATATTATTTATCTGGTCTACTATACAATATAATTTTAATCTTATTTCATTTTATGCCAAGAGCAAGAAAATCTCTGAGCTCTGCTAGGATATGGCAATGCTCTAAAACTAACTTTGTTTGTTTGTTTATCTTCGATAAATTCGTAAAATCATCATAAATATAAATCCCAAATATATTTTGTCCACGACTGTTTTATAATGAAGCCATTTTTGAAGAATTTTCTAACTTAAAATGGTATATTATACACTATTAACAGTGAATAATCATTATTCACTACTTTTTATCACCGCTCTTCCTATACTTAACCATTGTGATATAACGATTATAAATTTTATCCATTTTCTTAGTAAGCCGCGACTGTCATCTAAAAGTCAAATTAATAATTTAAATTGAAATGTCAAACTTTTGACTACAGAAAATCCATTCTTTACCTTGATAAAGAATGAAAATACATGCAAAATGCATAAGAGGCAAGTATTATAGAATAAATATTCAGCCTCTAGAGTGTGAATGTTTACATTCTATTATTAAAAATGATTTCAGAATTCATACATTCAGTAATGGTCGTGGAGAATATTATATTAAAATTTTTACTAAATTGTAATAAAATAATGGATTGACAAAGTGAAAATAAAATGTGCTTAACACCTTCACCTCCAGAAGTAATTATCAAGCTCCATACAAGTAAATGATTCTAATTCTTATGCCAATAATCAAAAATTTCAACTAATAATCAGAATATTAATGTTGACGTTAATCCTATTTCTGCAATTAACTTAACAAATTTTTCAAATGTAACTATTAACATAAATAATTGATGTTAAATTGTAGTTATATAATATTAATATTCTATCTAATTATGTTATAAATATTAAAAATAATGTTCCATCAATGTTTGCCAATAAAAGTTTGTTAATAAATAGCTACAGTCGTGGACAAAGTACAGTATTCTACTCGCATATAATGGCTATTATTCACACGGGTGATTTACGAAACTCGCCTGCGGCTCGTGTCGTAAACTTCACCCTTGTGAATAATAGCCATCATTATATGCTTGTTGAATAATATACTATTATAGATATTTCATTTCGGACGGACTGATTTCCTTCAAAATTGCCATATGGAGGTTTTTGGGGTTTGAGATTTAAAATTTTTCCTCAAAATTAATAAATTCACGATGGCAGACGAGATATGTGATTATGATCAGATTATTTTCAAAAGTGGTATTTGGGTGTTTTTGGGGTCGGCGATTATGAATTTGTTTTTCAAAATAAATATCATGATGGCGACTCCAAAATGGTGGACGAAATTTATGATTATTAACCGATTCCATTCAAATTTGGTACATGGGGTTTTTTGGTGTTGGAGATTATGACTTTTTTTTAAACTGCATAGAATTTTTTATTTACATTATCAAAATCAAAAAATATTTCTCCTGCAACATATACAGTAAACCATGATTGTTCATTTTCTCAAATATAAATATTTCGTTTTAACCTAGCAGATAACAGATTGATGCGCTCGGAAAAATAATAAAAATTCGGTTTACTCGCGAGTCCCATAATCAATATCGACATCTTATCACCAGCAGCAATACCGAACGCAGTGCGAAACTGGAAAGTTTGGTAAAACAGGAGCGTCTATTGGGGGACAAAAATTCCATCATGAGAGACAAATATTCCAAATCTCTAAACAAATATTCCATAAAAATAATTTTGTTAGCGCCCATTGGGGACACATATTCCATAATGAGAGACAAATATTCCAAATGTGGAGACAAATATTAAAACTCTGGAGACGAATTTTCCATAAAAATAATTTTGTTAGTGCCTATTGGGAGACACGTATTCCATAATAAGAGACAAATATTACAAATGTGGTGACAAATAGTAAAACTCTGGAGACGAATTTTCCATAAAAATAATTTTGTTAGCGCCTATTGGGAGACAAATATTCCATAATGAGAGACAAATATTCCAAATGTGGTGACAAATATTCCAAATGTGAAGACAAATATTCCATAAAAATAATTTTTTTAGCGCCTATTGGGAGACAAATATTCCCTAATGAGAGACAAATATTCGAAATCTGGAGGCAAATATTCCATAAAAATAATTTCTTCTGTATCATTAAATTAATTGCGTGAAAATTTAATGTTAATTAATTTGTTTTGTTAAGTAACAAAAGATTATGTCATAGATAAGTTTCATTTTATGTGTTCGCGGTACATAAAAATCCTGAATATATTCCGAATAGGACATATGCGCAAATAACTTTTGATATATAATTTTCCACTAAATAATTAGCAAATGCACCTAATCATTCGTCGTTGGGCTTTTCTTCTAGGAGTTGAAAAACAAAGAAGTCGCTAACTAATTCAGGGTCGAAAAACATAGTTCCAAAGCAGTAACCAATATCGCTTTGTTTGGTTTTTTTACTCCAATTTTATTAACATCTAAAAATAAAATTCCAGTAGACAATCTTCAGCTTCTTTTGTTCAAAATTATAACACTATTCAACAAAATTAATATTTTTTTCACTGGGTTTAGAGTATACAGGGTGGATCGAATTTAATTTGCGTATACAGATATCTCAAACCGAAATAGATCCAATATCGGTTAAATGGGAAAAAAGATGTGTATTTTCGAGATGAATTAATAGATTTTTATGGCTTCACATATAGTATCCAATTTTGTAAAACACCGTTTCGTCTTTGAAGGGCCATCCACAACTATTTTTTTAAATACCTGTACTTGTACTTTTTATTTCATCTTTGAAACCCTCATTTTTTCTCTATTTAACCACGTATAACACAAAGGTTTTGACAATAAACTAAACTTAAAGAATTTTTCTATGTACGGTCCTGTTCATTATATGCCCCGCGCGTGCATAAAGACGAAAACAGGTTTTTTTAAATATTAATCTTTTGAATGCAATGACTAGTATGACATAAAAGGTTTTATGCACCGCGGGTATAAACAGATGTTTATACTTATGTTACATAAATAACTATTATTATTTAATTGTAGTTATTTAAGAAAATTTACATTCAAATATTAAATAGAAATTAAATATTTAATCGAAATTAAGCCCAAAGTAGACTCAATTTTAAATTAATTTTATTTAAGTAAAGTGATTTATAAATATTTTCAGTGAAAATGGAATGAAAATAGAGAGAGACCATAACTATATTTTTTCTCATTTTGGTCTCTCCCTTTTCTCAAGGTCACAATTTTTGCTTAAAAATTTTGAAAAAATTCCCATTTATAGAATTTTTTATTGACTTTTTAATTGTATTAAATAGATGTTAATAAATTTTTTAATTAAACAAAATAACTTAGATAAGTGTAGATTTTAATAAATAATTTTCTGTTTAACTCCTGTAACAAGAAACCAATCGATACTATTAAAACGTGTTAAATGTTGATAGAAAGAGAAAACATATTCTATATAAGTGAATTTTATCAAAATTTTATATAAAATATTGTGGTTGTGAAAATAGCGAAAGACCATAAGTATATATTTTCTGATTTTGGTTTCTCTCTTTTCTCAAGGTCACAATTTTTGATCAAAAATTTTGAAAAAATTCCCATTTATAGAATTTTTTTTGTCTTTTTAATTGTATTAAATAGATGTTAATATATTTTTTAATTAAACAAAATAACTTAGATAATTGTAGATTTTAATAAATAATTTTTTGTTTAACCCCTGTAACAGAAAAACTATTAATGCTATTAACACGTACTAAGTGTAGATAGAAAGAGAAAAAAGAAAAAATCGCAAAGTACATACAAAAATTAAATTTTCTACATGGTTGGATAATGAAAAAATGGGGAATTCAAAAATGAAATAAAATGTACAGGTCCGTATTAAAAAAAATAGTTGATGTTGGTCCTTCAAAGACGAAACGTTGTTTTAAAACCTTGATAGGCTATAGTAAGCGCTATTTGACCTTGAATAAAAAAAAAACCTTATAAAGTTTTTTTCTATGTTTAAAAATTAAGGTGTTTATTAATTAAAACCAAAATCGTCGATTTTGAAATGGTGTTTGTACAAACAAAAATTTTAGGTGGACAATCTTGAATTAACGAAGAACAAACGAATGCACGAAAATTTTTTTTCAAAATTCGAAAAAGGGTGTGTCAACTTCACGATATCACAATTTTCCAAAATTTGTATAATTAATTATCATTAACAGGTGGGTGGACAAACAAAACTAATTGGTGCACAAACGTGGACAAACAAAGAACAAACGACCTGTGCGGTGAATAATTTTTTTGCAATTTGTGGGTGCCGAGAGCAAAATTTGCAAAAACAGTTTTTGGGCCGAATTTTGACACGAAGAGCGGACAAACGAAAATAATTAGTGGACAATAATGGACAGTTGATGGACAAACGAATGCACAGCAAATCTTTGGAAAATTCGGAAAAGTGGGTGCTAACTTCAATGATCTAAAATGTTGTACTACTCGTGGATTTTAAAAAATGGTGAAAATTTCAAGCCGATACATGAAAGCATTAGAAAGTTATGACATTTTTAAGAATTGCGGACGACAAACAGACAGACATACAGACCACAGAAAAAAATTAAGTTGTTCAGATTTCGACGGGATCATTTCTCCCGAAGATACTATAGCCCGTTTTCGCTTAGTTACGAAGATTGATATTTGATATGGGTCGTAGTAAGCAATTCCCTATTTTCTCGTCGCTAATAAATGGTGCACTGCTCTGGGCGCAAATTAAATATGAATTTTCTTACCCGGATTTTGAATTGGGGGTGATTTTGAGACATTTTATTTGGGTGGAACCCTTTTCGGCACAGTGGTCAGTTTTATCCGAATTTAATCTTTTGTCCGTTCTAAAAGTGTAGGCTTTTTGGGCACGAAAGCGGGATTAGGGGTTCTAGGAAAATGAAATAGGATGATTTAAATATTAAATAATATTTTTGTTATCTCTTCAATTGTGGGTTATTCCTAGATACAGTTTAAATAAAATTATTGTCAAATTATTGGTTTTATGAATGGGGTTGTCTTATTTTACTACTCTAATACTCTTAATCGGTTATATTCAAATGTATCTATGTTATTCTCGATATTTAGTTAAATACCTATGTGAAATTAAATAGTACACATAATATACCTAGCAAACTTAAAAACTCGAATTATAAAAAACGCCATGTTTATCTAACGAATTTAATATAACAATACAAAAATAACACACTTTTAAGGTGTCAATTTATTAAAGCAGTTTCGTATCATTATAAAAATATCATATAATTTTTATTCGGTATTTTATATATTTTATGTTTTTTAGTGTTGTATTTTTGTAATACCTAGTATAATTTTTAATCGGTATTTTATGTAACTATTTTATATTTTTCTTAGTGTTGTATTTTTTTTCTAATAGTATATTTTTTTTTGATTTTTCATATTGTTTTGTATTAATTATGAGTTTTTTTAATTTGTTTTAGATATAGTTTAAATAAAATTGTTGTCAAATCATTGTTTTTATTTGAAGAAAAAAATTCTTTACTATACAAATCTAATCGAGATTATTTATTTGGAGAAAAAAAAAATTAAAAAATCACTGAAATTATTCCTATAATTTTTTCTTAAAAATATTTGAATCAAAAGGATTAGTTACTTTATGGTCGATAACCACTATGCCCAAAATGCCCGCCTAATTTTAAAACTTGAGGCCAAAAGAACGGTAGGATTAATGAACCCCCGCTGACAAAATTGTCCGCTGGGACCAAATGAACAACACCCTTTTATTTAGATATTTTCAGACTGATTTTGTTTCTCATTTTATGCCCTTTTATACCCAGATATAATCGTGGTAGAATTAGTCTTTTCCGAGAACCCTCAACGCCGATTTGCTGCATTCCAGATGAAAACTTTTTAGCTATTTTGAGTCTTTTACGAATTTTAAGAGAAATATTAGAAGCGTAAATTTTAATACAGCGCAGAATAAAATTAGAATTTTACATAAAATAATTCTACGGAAATGGAAAAATATAGGAAAAATAATAATTAAAAATGGGACTTAATATAATATTAAGTGACCTAGGGTCGGGCCGTTTCAGTCCCAATAGTTATGACTCACCCTGTATGATTTTTTTTTTGAAAATCTTAATTAAAAAATCTGATGTGGCCAGCACATGACCTCTCGCCATTTTTGAATCAAAAATTTAGAGGTTGACACAAAAAAGTATGAAAAAAAATTATTTTTTTGTAAATCTGGCAACAATGGCAAAAGTTTCGAAAATTTTAATGAGATGAAAATAAACTATAGGGTATACAAAATATATGTGTAAAACTTTATTGCCGTTTTGTATAATAATGGCGTCATCACCCATAACAACTGCCAGTTCCGGTTGTGCGATTGGCACCAAAATTTAATCAGATCTAGTCTAGAGTATCAGAATCCTGTATACAAAATTTCAATTTTTTTATTCAGTAGTTTTTGAGTTATCGTTACTACAACATCCATCCAAACACACACACTAACACACACACAGACATCATCGCGAAAATATTAAAATCTTATTCTAGGGACCCTAAAACGTATTTATTCATTGAAAACTCACTACCCAATTTTTAGCGATTTCTATACCTCTCTTATCTGAAGAACGAGAGGTAAAAACACCTTCAAAGTTTCTCAATATGGTAAAATCCGGTCCTATGGTTACGATAATGGAATGTCATCATCAAAATAAATTTTTGCTTCGTACAGACTTTGAATTTGGCTGAAGTTTGGCTCTAATTACGAGTTATCCTAATTAACCGAGATGAAAATTTAAGAATTTCAGATAAAATTTTCCGTTTGGTAATTTGATTATTATTAGAAGTAAAAGGGGATTGAATTAGAATTCCATTGAATACCTACTGTTTTATTAGATTTATTTATCACTGTTATGTCTTTCGGTGCAGTGTTACCGTTTTCAATAAACCGTATTCCACCAACGTTTCGATAATAAACTACAAAAATCTACCAAGCATCTAAATCTAACCTGTGTATTTTAATTTATTTTATTAAAAGAAGTCGTGACTATCTAAATCTAACCTGTGTTTTAAAAAAGAAAAGAAAATATAACACAATTTATATTTATTTTATTAAAACAAGTCTAGACTATCTAAATCTAACCTGTGTATTAAAAAAAAGAAATTATAGCTTTCCCTTTCCCTTTAAAATTTTTCTCCACATCGTTTTTTTCATTTTCCTCTAGTTTTTTCCACTTTTTCGCCAATCTTTTTATTCCACTCTTTAAAATACTTTTTTCCACTTTTTTTCCTATATTCTTTCTTAATTTCTTTGTGACAAACTTTTTTTTCCACTTTTTCCCGTTAAAACTTTTTTCCACTTCTTTCCCCAATTTTTGTTTTCACTTTTCCCCTACTTTTTTCCACTTTTTCCCCTATTTTTTCACTAATTTTTTTATATTTCAAACTTTTTTCCTCCTTTTCCCCGACTCATTCATCTCCTATTTTTTTTATTTCAATCTTTTTTCCGCCAATTTTTCCAAAATCCTTTTTTCCTCTACTTTTTTACCATTTTTATAAATTTCAAATTTTTTTCCAATTCCCCCCCCATTTTTTTGTTTTAGGCATTTTTAACACTTACCCCTACATTTTTTAGTAATTTTTAGTTTCAAACTTTTTTCCTCTTTTTCCTAACTCATTTTTTTCTCCTGTTTTTTCACTAATTTTTGTATGTTTCCAACGTTTTTCTCATTATTTCCCCACCCTCTTTCCCCTAATTTTTTAATAATTTCTTTGTGTTCCACTTTTTCTCCTCTAAATTTTTCCACTTTCCCTATTTTTATTTTCACTTTTCCCCTACTTTTTTCCATGCTTTTTTATTCTACCTTTCTTGTCCTCTACTTTTATAGACTTTTTCTCACACATTTTTTACTAATTTCTTTGTTCCACTTCTTTCCCTATTTTTTTTTCATTTTTCTAATATTTTCTTCCACTTTTCCCTAATTTTTAATTCCACCCTTTCCCTTACTTTTTTCCACTTTTTCTCCTACATTTTTTTACTAATTTCCAATTTCTTTGTGTCAAAAACTTTTTTCCACTTTTTCACTTATTTTTTATAATTTAAAATTTGAAACTTATTCTTTACCAATGTTTCCTCTACTTTTTTTTCCATTTTTCGCTGCAGCCTTTTTTGCCCAAACTTTCTTGGTTTCAAACATTTTACCCAATTTTTTATATGTAAATCTTTGTCCCAACTTTTTATTTCCAATTTTCTCCCTCTCCCTTTCTATCATTACCAATGGAATGGTAAGGGGAAAGAAAAAAATAATTACTCAAAAAATTATGTTTTTCTTAAAAAAAAGTAAAAATTTGACAAAAACTGAGAAAATGAGAAAAAATTGGTAGCTTTAGAAAAGAAGGGTAAGGGAAAAAAAGTGCCAAAATTTGAAAGAAAAGAGGGGAAATTGAAGACAAAAAAGTTAGAAAATTTAAAAGAAAAGAGTGGAAGTTTTGTTGGAGGAAGAGGGTAAATTTGAGTAAAAATAACAAAAATGAAAACATAAGGGGTAATTTTAGAAAAAACGGAGTAATTTCAGGAAAGAGTGACAAAAATTGAGAGAAAAGGGGGGAAATTCGAGACAAAAAGTGACAGTATTTGAGAGAAAAGAGGCGACATTTTGAAGGAAGAGACAAAAATGAGAAAATAAGCGGAAACTTTGAGAAAAAAGGTGGTAATTTAATAAAAAGGGGGTATTTTCAGAAAAAAGTGACAAAGTAAAAACAGGAAAAATTTCAGACAAAAAAATGAACAGCATTTGAGAGAAAAGAGGAAACATTTATTTCGCAAAAAATATATATATATATATCAGGATTCGAACCTGGAACTTTCATATGCAACGTCTACACTCTACCACTAGACCACTTCGTTCACAGTGATGAATAATCAAACTTTCAAGTTAACGTACAATAAAAGCCGATTAGGGCGAAACGAATAATAAATTCAAAACCAAATAATCTACCGAAATCTACTTAAATTATTAATTCTACTAAATATCCTCATTTTTCTTAAAAATCTACTAATTTAGTAGGAAATCTACTAAAAACGGTAACCCTGTTTCGGTGATCTCTTATTGTAAATATAATAATTCTTTAGAATCACTGTCGCTTAAAAAATCGCCGACATAAAAAATATTTTTATTACAGATGAACGCAGATTTGATGTTTTCTAAATATCGTCTAAAAGATAAATATTTGCTAGATAAGCAACTGAGACAGTGCCGTACGTAATTTTGTTTAAGTCGAAACATTTTATCATGTGGACTTTTCCGCCAAATTATTTTTTTAAATTTTCGTTGATTTGAATAAATTAAAATCGTTCTGTACATTTTAGAAATGTCAATTTTCATAACAAACCACGCATTGAATATTATTAATAGTCCAGTCCCTTGGGAATCTTACCTTGAATAAAAGGTGGGGTAGAAGCGGTTTTGGAAGATGTTATTAAGATAGGGGCCCTAATGAAAAACCCCTTTTTGCTCAGTTACATTCATTTTATCAATAAATTTCTCTTTTTTTCTCAATAAATTAGTATTTTTTTCTCAATTTTGTCCATAATTTAGTGCCTTTTTATCACCAATATCCTCACCCATTTTTGCTCATTTTGTATCTTTTTCTCAGTAATTAATTACCCCTTTTTTCAAATTACTCCAGTTTCATTAAATTATCCTAATTTTGGTTTTTTTTTTCAGTAAATTTACCACTTATTCAATTTCATTTATAAATTACCACTTGTTTCTTATTTCTCCTCCTTTTTAGTACATCTTTTCCCTTTTTTTAGGGTTCCGTACCACAAAGGGTCGAAACGGAACCCTATTGCTCTCACTCGCGTGTCCGTCCGTCTGTCACACCGGTCTAGCAGCTAAACCGTTGGAGCTACAGCCTTCAAATTTTCATAGTGTCTTGTTGACCCAGAGCCATATAAATTATAAAAAAAAATATTTTTAAATCTTTTCAACGGGGGCTCTTATACAGCTAAAGGGGGCGCTGAAAAAAAAATTTGGCCTACCCCCATCGAGTGAGGTATCGTTGAATAGAGCTTATTGAGTAGATTAAAGCTACATTTTTTGTTTTAAAAAATATTGCAAAACGTAGGCACGAGGAGCCGCCAAAGTCAGCATTTTTTACAAAATTTTCCGAAGTATTTTTTAACTTTCCATAGACCTATGAACTTGAAATTTGATGATAATGTTTATTGTTCCATATATTTTACCTACAAATACCAATATATTAATAAATATGATTTTTTCATAACCATTTCCTCATTTTTGGGGTTTCGTACGTTTGTATTTATGCGAATTGTGATATTCGATATTTTATTATTTTTATCTATACAATCGTATTAGTTTTATTAAAAAACACATTTTACATCTTATAAATTTGTTTCTATCTTTGTCGGTTACGCTGATATTAACAAATTTGTTAGTTGCAAATTTGTTAATATGTATGCGGATTGTGAAATTCATATAATTTTTTTTGACTTATTAGTTCGATCAAAATTTTAAAGTCCTTTAGGAATCCTGTCTCTGCACAGTTGTCTTATATACTACATTTGGTACGGAACCCTAAATGTGCGAAGTCCGACACGCACTTGACCGATTTATTTCATTATGACAATTCATTTAATATTTCTTCCTATTTAAAAAAATCATTTTGTCTCTTTTTTCATTAAATGTGTCCCCTTTTTTGCCCATTACCCTATTTTTTCTATAATTTAGTCTTTCTCAATAATATTCCTCTTTTTGTTGTTCATTTTTCGTCTTTTCTCCGTTAATTATCCCTTTGTTGCTTAATTTATTTTTCCTTACCCCCCCCCTCAAATACCCTTCAGAAAACTTTAACTAGGTTTTGAAATTATAAGGGTGTTTACTACCCGCCTCTGACGACTTGCAAATAATTCACATCTTAATACAGTTATTCTACATATATCTAGTCAGTAACGTTTTTGCCAAAGTTGAGTTTGACAAATTTTTTTGAAGAGGATTTTTGATTTTTTTAATAAGTGAAAACCTGATAAAGTTGCCCTAGATAATCCTTTGGAATATTGTTATATTGTTTCTGCTGTGTGGTAATATTTGCATTTACCTTAAAAAATTTCCCGTGTAAAATCGTCTTTTGACGCCACTGGTTCAGTTTACTTTTTTGAATTTACTCCCCCCACGATGTTTCGTTTCTGTGGAACCATAATTTTTTTAAGAGGCGAAAGTTATCTTGCCTGAAATCGTTAATATTAAAGGTAGGAAGCTGGGATTTTCACCAATGGATTCTGTAATTAATTCTTAAGAGCATGTCTGTGGCACTTTTTTCAATTATTTTTAGTAAAAGTAATCAGACTATCAACTTTTTTCTCTAGATTTTGAAAAAAGTAGCACACGGACGTGCTCTTTTGATAAATATTTTTAATATCATCAAAAAAACTGCGCAGAAAAATTGGACATGATGGTAGGATTACTTAATATTAACCAGAAAATGGCAAAAAAATTTTTACACCCAATTTATTAGAATTCTAGCACATTTTCCTTGGATAATTTTCATAACGGGCAAGCACAAAAGTCACGTGGTGTGTCGGCCTCCTAAATTTTAATTTGCATTTCGTTTAATCTGCAAAATTTAATTTTCATTTTCTCTACTAAAAAACACCTGTCTTTGACGAAGTTTTTAATTTTTTTCTTCAAATGTTAAATTTTTTTAGCCCTTTGAATATACCCATTTAAATTTTTGAAAAATAAAAATTTCATGCGCAGCGTTGCCACATTTATTTTGCTTGAATCAACTGAAAAAATTAAAAAATATTTCGGGAGTCTACTTTACAATAAAAAGTTGAAAATTAGAAAGGAGTTGGAGGTTGGGGATTAATAAATTGTTAATTATCTATTTATTGATTACATAAACCTAGATTTTTAAACAAGCGCAATAAATAAAACGGAACTGACTTCTATTCTAATTTAAAAAAAATCAAATATTTTTTCTTGAAATAATTAAAAAAATTACATTTTTCCCAAATTTCCTCACCTTTGTACTTTACATTTTTATACAAAGTTTTATTGAATCAATTCGACCGTTGGTTGTCGGGGAAATACAACGGTGCAATAAAAATACCAAATTAGTTATTTCTACCAACATGGACATTAAAGTAATTGCTTCATTAAAATAATTTTTACAATATTGAAAGTTTCATACCTATATATTAAAATATGTATCAAAATCTACCTACTAAAATTATCTGAAAAAAGGTATAAATCTACCAAAAAAGTAGAAATCTACTGGATGTGGCAACGCTGCCTGCTGATGGCGGCTGCCTCAGGTCGCAACTAAGATAACACATAATAAAATTCTCTACATCTGATTGGTCGCGGTAGAGAGGGTTACAAGCTTCTGTTGGCTAGTTTTCTCTGCGTCTGCGTGTACATAGTTTCACTAGTTTCAGGTTAGCGATGTTCGATATATTGGAAAGTATCGATATTCGTATCGATACGTATCGAAAAGCAATGTATCGATACACAAATGTATCGTATTAAAAAGTATCGATACACGAAATATCGATTGTTTCGATACTTCTATACATGTTGCGTTTTCATAGTTTGGAATTTAAGTTTAGCAGTGGTTAATAATAAATGTTTTATTAAATTGGTTGTAGTTCCAGTTGATTTAATGTCATTCATTATTACATTGCACATTCCTCCAAATTTTGTTTTTATAAATAAATTTCATACAAATAAATCACAAAGCAAAACAATTTTAACTAATTTCAATCGACGAATGACTTACTAAAATAAATAAAAATAAAAATAAAAATGTTATACTTTTACACAGAGTAATTTCTTGGGGGATTACCAGTTACTCGCCCAGATCAGCTGCAACCGTATCATTCCTACAATCTGCCATCTGTTATCGAATTTCGAATGAAAACACACGTCGTTTATTTCCTCCACAGAAAACTGTAAAAGTAAGATGTATTGCGTGTTGCCTAATAATAGGATCGATACGATTTTTCAGGAAATGTATCGATACACGGTATTGGTACTGACCTAAGTATCGATACAAAATATCGAATATCGTCAGAAAATGTATCGATACTCAAAGGTATCGATATGTATCGAACATCGCTATTTCAGGTTCATTTTTATTTAGATGTCCATACGGTTAACTTGGATGGTTCGTGAAATAGTGTTGTGTTTAAAAATGATCCTGAAATAGTGTTGTGTTTAAAAATGATCCTGAAATAGTGTTGTGTTTAAAAATGATCCTGAAATAGTGTTGTGTTTAAAAATGATCCTGAAATAGTGTTGTGTTTAAAAATGATCCTGAAATAGTGTTGTGTTTAAAAATGATCCTGAAATAGTGTTGTGTTTAAAAATGATTTTTATAAGTTTGTTTTTATCTGTCTCAGGGGATTTTATTTGATAATGTCAATTTTAATTAATTATTTTTCATAGTTTGCCATTTTAATAGTTCTAGTTATAATGTTTGAATATTTGTTTTTGTAATTCTAATCAGCAAATTAATAATCTTGGTTAATTTTGGTAGCTAGTTTGTTAAATAAGTTTATGTGTTATTTTTACTCATTTAATTTTTGGTTTTAAGGCTAAGTCAAGTAAAGTAATTGTTTGGGCAATATAAAATATGTCAAATTAAAAAAATAATATTTAAACAATGTGCGGTAGGTAGTGTTCCATCTCTGAAAATTAACAGGACAATAGGTAAACAAATTCTGTTTTTTAATTTCATTTCTAAAATTATATTAACAATTTTATTTTTAATATGACCGTAAATTTTGATTTTGGAAAATTAATATTTGTATTCATTAATTACCTACTAGATAGTTGCTCTTATTTTTTAATATTGATTAATTTAAACCAAATTATTGTAAATAAGAATTTATTTTGGTTTTCCCGAATACCATTTTTATTAATATTTCGATTTTATTTGATATATTTATTTCCATATTATAAAAAGATGTATGGATTTTATCGAAAAATATTTTTAGCTTTATTTAAATTTTTTTCAAAGCTACCATAATAGAATTTTAATTTAATTTGATATCTTTGAAAGAAAAAATGTAAATTTTTTGTATTAATTAATTATTTTTAAATTATGTAAAGAGTTTACCGGTGCACCAGATTTGCCCCAAATTCTCTTTAGCCTACTAATCCCCTACCTGAATTGCACTAAAATATTTCTAGATAAATATTTTGTATTTAATCCCTAGCTCAAATTGCACTACTTCCATATTTTTAGGGGAATTTTAAACAATTAAAGAGATGAAAAATTATTGTTCTCCGCATCCGCATATTTATGTATTTTTGGGATATTATAAAAAACATACAAAAAGATACATATATAAAAGTGAATTCTGTAAATTTAAACCAAAAAAGAGCTGTAAGTTTTTTGAAATTTTTGATGTTTTTGAAATTTTCGATATATTTTTAATATTTTTAGGTTTTTTAAATATTTTTGAAATTATTAGTTTTGAAATTTTTAATTTGCAATTTTCAGAACTTTTGAAATTTTTGATATATTTTATAAATTTTCGAAATTTTTGTTTTTTAAATTTTCGATTTTTTTCAAATTTTCGATGTTTTTGAAATTTTCGAGGGATTTGATATTTTTAATTTTTTTTCGTTTTTTTATTTTTTGAAATTTTTGATGTGCTTCTGAAATTTTTGATGTACTTCTGAAATAATTCTTAAAATTTATGAAGTTGAAATTTTAATTTTACAATTTTCAAATCTTTCGAAATTTTTAATATATTTGGAAATTTTTAATATATTTTCGAATTTTTAAATTTCCAGACATTTTTAATTTTTTAAATTTTTTAATATATTTTTAAAATTTTGAAATTTTTTAATTTCCAGACATTTTTATTTTTCGAAATTTTCGAATTCAGTTTTTTTTTTAATTTTTTTAAAATATTTTTAAAATTGTTAAAATTTATGATGTTGAAATTTTAATTTTGCAATTTTCAACTTTCGAAATTTTTAATAAATTTTCGAATTTTTAACTTTCAAGACATTTTAATTTTTTAATATATTTTTAAAATTCGATAAATTTAGGTTTTTTTTAAAATATTTTTGAAATTCTTAAAATTTATGAAATTTTGAAATTTTTATTTTGCAATTTTCATAACTTTCGAAATTTTTAATATATTTGGAAATTTTTAATATATTTTTAAAATTTTGAAATTTTTTAATTTCCAGACATTTTTATTTTTCGAAATTTTCGAATTCAGTTTTTTTTTTTTAATTTTTTAAAAATATTTTTAAAATTCTTAAAAATTATGAAGTTGAAATTTTAATTTTGCAATTTTCAACTTTCGAAATTTTTAATATATTTTCGAATTTTTAACTTTCCAGACATTTTAATTTTTTAATATATTTTTAAAATTCGATAAATTTAGGTTTTTTTAAAATATTTTTGAAATTCTTAAAATTTATGAAATTTTGAAATTTTCATTTTGCAATTTTCATAACTTTCGAAATTTTTAATATATTTGGAAATTTTTAATATATTTTTAAAATTTTGAAATTTTTTAATTTCCAGACATTTTTATTTTTCGAAATTTTCGAATTCAGTTTTTTTTTTAATTTTTTAAAAATATTTTTAAAATTCTTAAAAATTATGAAGTTGAAATTTTAATTTTGCAATTTTCAACTTTCGAAATTTTTAATATATTTTCGAATTTTTAACTTTCCAGACATTTTAATTTTTTAATATATTTTTAAAATTCGATAAATTTAGGTTTTTTTAAAATATTTTTGAAATTCTTAAAATTTATGAAATTTTGAAATTTTTATTTTGCAATTTTTATAACTCGAAATTTTTAATATATTTTCGAATTTTTAACTTTCAAGACATTTTAATTTTTTAATATATTTTTAAAATTTATGAAATTTTGAAATTTAGGTTTTTTTTAAATATTTCTGAAATTTTTATTTTGCAATTTTCATAACTTTCGAAATTTTTAATATATTTCGAAATTTTTTAATTTCCAGACATTTTTATTTTTTTGAAATTTTCTAATTGAGTTTTTATTTTTTAAATTTTTTTATTTGTTTAAAAATATTTTTTAAATTCTTAAAATTTATGAAGCTGAAATTTTTATTTTGCAATTTTCATAACTTTCGAAATTTTTAATATATTTTCGAAATTTTTTAATTTCCAGACATTTTTATTTTTTTGAAATTTTTTAATTCAGTTTTTATTTTTTAAATTTTTTAATTTTTTAAAAATATTTTTTAAATTCTTAAAATTTATGAAGTTGAAATTTTAATTTTGCAATTTTCAAAACTTTCGAAATTTTTAATATATTTGGAAATTTTTAATATCTTTTCGAATTTTTAACTTTTAAGACATTTTAATTTTTTAATAAATTTTAAAAATTCTTTAAATTTAGGTTTTTTACATATTTTTGAAATTCTTGAAATTTATGAAATTTTGGAATTTTTATTTTGCAATTTTCATAACTTTCGAAATTTTTAATGTTCGAAATTTTTTAATTTCC
Organism: Neocrepidodera transversa; assembly: GCA_963243735.1. Taxonomy (NCBI): domain Eukaryota; kingdom Metazoa; phylum Arthropoda; class Insecta; order Coleoptera; family Chrysomelidae; genus Neocrepidodera; species Neocrepidodera transversa. Next base: position 125,657 of record CAUJLB010000160.1, on the reverse strand, counting down.
AGACATTTTTATTTTTTTAAAATTTTCGAATTTTTTGATTTGAATTTCTTAAAATTTATGTTTTTTTTTAATTTTTGGATATTAATAGAATCATGTTTATTGGTGTATTATTTAAATTAATGCAAAATTTTTAGCATATTTTTCAAATTTTTTTTGTCTGTATTTTACCCGCTGTTAAAGGGTTAATGAATGAATTAAGTAATGGTATTTATTTTTTGATGTTACTAAATATCTTATCTTAAATAAATTTTTTTTAAATTAAACTGACTTGTAATATTTAAATTTAATTACTTAAGAAATTAAGAACTTTAAATATTAAATAATAATATTTCATAATTTGGAAGAATCTAAACTTGTGCAGTTCAGGTGAGGGATTAAGTGTCCAGAATCGAAAGTGGTGCAATTCCGTTAAGGGATTATAGATACCTACGTGAAATAAAATTGACCCTTCTTAATTTTTGTGCAATTCGAGTGTGTCCGATTTTACAGTTATAATAAAAAAATTAAATTGTTATTGAAAACAATTAATTTCATTTGAACAATTTTTAAAATACTTGGCACCAAAAATTATATTCATCAAATTACATTTAGAGATAATCTTTTATGTAAAATTAATAACTACATGGTGTGCAAACTGAACAGTTATTTTTAAATCATAAATTATTTATTCTTGACATCATGCTGTATACAGTTGCTAACATTGCTATATTCTAAACCATAAGTGATACGAACACTCGCCCTTTTTGTTACAAATTAAAAAAAGCGTTAAATTTTTTTTTATCTATTTCATCATAACCAGGGTTCGAAAATATCATATTTATATAAATATATCACATGATATATATCATTTTTTTTAAATTTAATTATTTAATTAAAAAACAGTATTGTTACTTGCACAAACTAAATTTTAGCACAAACACACATTAACAAAAACCTATATTCTAAACAACAAAACCGTTTATTCTAACTCAAATAAAAAATAAAAAACAAAAATAATTAAAAATAAACAAATATCACTGGTGTAACCTCCCACCCCCCTGGCCATTTATCTCATGAAAAAGGCGAGTACAAAGTAACAAACCGATGACCATTTCGGTAAGAAATTTTCATACTCAAATTTATCATAAAATATACTTGATCGTCTAGTATTGTTAAAGGACCCAGTTGTGCTGTATTTTTATTCGTTATAGTAAAGTTTGCTGCAAGTAAAAAATGAAACACTGAAAAACCTTCAAATCGTATATTCCGTAATTTCAACCTTTTAAGATAATTACAAAAATCAAAACCTTGAAACATTATTTACTCTTTACTCTATTTGTATGTGAGGACCCCTCACAGAAACCCGCCACTGGACGAAAGAGAAGACATTTGTCACATTCCACCAATTTGTATTTTGTGTTTGTATAATTATTTTTATATTTCTGTTTGTTTCTATTTTATAACCTTTTTAATTGAGTGATTTGAAATCACGTGTATTTACTATGGTCAATAATGTCCTAATCATTCGGTAGGAAGATGGAATGCCCGCGGGTCTATTGCCGTCTGCGACATCCCTCATTGGGAAAATTTCACGGGGAGGGGAGATCACATTGCCTCCTACCGTCCCAAAATAATTAATTCTTTTTTTGTTTAAAAGGGACCGTACCTTAATAGACATAGTAACAATCTTGACCAACTCATAAAAACACAAGATTTTCTGTGTAATGAATTGTGTATTGTTGTAATTGGTAAATGAGACTCCTGACTTACCCCTTCCGAACACACAACGGCGCGCCGCTGTGAACGGTCAATTAAACAAATGGTTTACTTGTCCGGACGCAAATTAAATATGAATTTTCTTCCCCGGATTTTGAATTGGTGTTTTTGGGACATTTTATTTAGATAGATATTTTTATTTTGTAATTAATTTTGGGTTATTTTTCTCTACTTATTTTCTCTTTGGTTTTATGGGCAGTTGTTTTCTATACGATAAGCAAAGGCCTACAAATAATTATTACGGGGTCGAAGTTGGCGGTAGACACAGGTCTACAAAATAATTGTTGTTTTCGTCGATGGGCAATTTTACAGGAACTGATTTTTCTCTCAGGCTATTTTTTTATTTATTCTTTCTCGAAGCGATGCGTAGGTACAGTTAGATAGTTTAGGCGATGGTAAAAATTTTCATACTGATTTTATTTCTCATTTAATGCCCTTTTTATACCCCGAAAATAATCTCATTTCGTGACGTAGGCATTGCAACTGCGTAGTGAGAATCTACCCTCTTGCGACTCTTAATCACCAATTTGTTTATGTTATCGTAGATAACTGCATTCCAGAGGACAACTTTTTAGCTATTTTGAGTATTTTACGAATTTTAAGAGAAATATTGGAAGCGTAAATTTTATACAGGGGAAAATAAAATTAGAATTTATATGTAAAATAATTCTATGGAAATAGAAAGATATAGGAAAAAAGTAATAAAAAAATGGGAATTAATAAGAGATTAAGTGACCTAGGGTAGGAACGTTTCACTGGGCATATTTTTTTGGTGTGTTAAAATACAGTCAAAATATTGCTAAACAGAATGGTTTGGTTTTGGCATAATATTAAATAAAAATCAGAACTAACTTAAAACACAACAATCAACACAAAGCGGAAACAGAGAAAGGATTATTTGCAGTGTTACCGTTTTCAATAAATCGTATTCTACCAATATTTCGATAATAAACTAGCAAAATCTACTATCCAAATCTAACCTGTGTATTAAAAAAAGAAGAAAATTTAACACTATTTATATTTATTTTATTAAAACAAGTCTTGACTATCTAAATCTAACCTGTCTATTAAAAAAAGGAAAATGTAGCTTTCTCTTTCCACTTGAAACTTATTCTCCACTACGTTCCCTATTGTTTTCCACTTTCCCCTATTTTTTATTCCACTGTTTCCACTTCTTTTTTTCTACTTTTTTTGTACAATTTCTCCTATATTTTTTACTAATTTCTTTGTGTCATACTTTTTTGTTCCACTTTTTCCCGTTAAAACTTTTTCTATTTCTTTCCCAATTTTTTTCACTTTTTCCCTACTTTTTTCCACTTTTTCCCCTAGTTTTTCACTATTTTTTTTATATTTCAAACTTTTTTCCACTTTTTCCCCGATTCATTTTTTCTCCTCTATTTTTATAATTTCAAATTTTTTTCCAATTTTTTCCCCCCATTTTTGAGTTTTAGATATTTTTTTACATTTTCTACTACATTTTTTAGTTTCAAACATTTTTTCCCCTTTTTTATAATTTAGTTTTTCTCATGTTTTTTCAGTATTTTTTTTGTTTTCAAGTTTTTTCCCATTATTCCTCCACCCTCTTTCCCCTACTTTTTTAATAATTTCTTTGTGTTCCACTTTTTATCCTCAATAACTTTTTCCACATCTTTCCCTATTTTTTTTCACTTTTCCCCTACTTTTTTCCATGCTCTTTTATTCCACCCTTTCCTCTACTGTTTTCCACTTTTTCTTACACATTTTTTTTACTATTTTCTTTGTGTCAAACGTTTTTTGTTCCACTTTTTCCCCTTTAAACTTTTTCCATTTCTTCCCCTATTTTGTCAATTTTCACCAACTTTTTAATTTTATCCTTTCCCCTACTTTTTTATTCTGTCCTTTTCCTACTTTTCCAGACTTCTTCTCATATAAATTTTTGACCAATTTTTTTGTGTAAAATTTTTTTTCTTCCACTTTTTCTCCTTAAATCTTTTTTTTTTTCACTTCTTTTCCCATTTTTTTTCACTTTTCTCCTATTTTCTTCCACTTTTCTCTACAATTTAAAATTTGAAACTTTTTTGACCAATTTTTCATCTATTTTTTTTTCCACTTTTCGCCCTAGCCTTTTTCCCCTACTTTTTTTCCACTTTTCGCCCCAGCCTTTTTTCCCCTACTTTTTTAGTTTCCAACTTTTCCCCCATTTTTTTTATATATACTCTTTGTTTTTTATTTCCAATTTTCTCCCTCTCCCTTTCTATCAGTACCAATGGATTGGTAAGGGGGAAAGAAGAAAACAATTACTCAAAAAAGTGATTTTTTCGTAAAAAAGTGGAAATTTGACAGAAACTGACAATAATGAGAAAAAATGGGTAGTTTTAGAAAAAAGGGGAAAACGGGGTAATTTCAAGAAAAATTTTCGAAAATTTGAAAGAAAAGAGGGGAAATTTTGGAGGAAGAGGGGAAATTTTAGAAAAAATAACAAAAATGAAAAAATGAGAGGTAATTTTAAGAAAAAAATGGGGTAATTTTAGAAAAAAGGGGTAATTTCAGGAAAAAATGACAAAAATTGAGAGAAAAGAGGGGAAATTTGAGACAAAAAGTGATGGTATTTTAGAGAAAATAGGAGAAATTTATGACGAAAATAAGGGGTAATTTTCAGAAAAAAGGGGTAGTTTTAGAAAAAAAGGGGGATTTTCAGAAAAGTGACAAAGTGAAGAGGAAAAATTTTGGACAAAAAAATTAACACCCTCATTTTTCTTAAAAATCTACTAATTTAGTAGGAAATCTAAAACGGTAACCCTGATTATTTGGGATAGAGGATAAGTAAAAGCAATAACAAAATAAATCGTGGCGAAGCTGGGCTGGGAATCCCAAAGCCGGCGCGGGGATGCTTGCGCAACAACCGAATAAATCGCTACTGATATACTTTTGTACAAGAGCATATTGAGACATTTTCGGATGTTTAAAATGGTGGAAAACATTTTTAATTTAATAAATAAAATTATCGATTATATCGGATATATATCACTTGATATATCCTCCGAACCCTGATGATAATATACGTATTATTTTAATTGCCTTGTATATTTTGTAAACTCTGCAATTAAAATATAATAGATTACATAAAATTTCCTGACAAAACAAAACTACAGGGTGTACAAAGAAAATGATCGTTATAATAATAATATACGTAACAAAAAAATAAAACGACGGCATGTGCAACAAAAATGTTATTTTATATTATAATATACATATTTTTTTATTCACATTGTATATTTGTAATTTTTCTTTTATTTAAATATAAATTATTAGATTTAGAAACTTTTATAAACAATAAAATTTCCCGACAACAAAAATACACAAGGTGTGCAAAGAAAATGATCTGTACGAATTCATTCAATTTTATAAACGAATATAAAAATATGCACTTTAGATTATCTAACAATATGGATAAAAAAAGATACTAGAACATAACGGAAATTGAAGATTTCAAATCTGATTTCTCCTGAACTAATTTTTATTAGAAACTGTTCATAATTCTCATATTCCTATTCGCACTCGGGATTCTATCAGATTATTAACTGCAAATTTGGTCTCGCCGGCTATTTATTTTATTCTTATGGTATTACCTTTTCCAAATTAATATTTTCCATACAATACGTGACCACCCAGAATTTTTTTATCTTTTTTATACTTGGCCTACTACATACACCAAAAGTTTTATTTTTATCAAATTTCATTAAAAAATTATTTCTTCATTTAATTAGAATTTTCGTAGAAAAAAAACTGATCTGTCCGTCCGCCTGTTGGCCTGATTCAACTCGAGACCGGTGAGAGATAGTATCGTTAAAAACCCAAAAATGATTGTTGTAACTTTACGTAAAATTTATAATTGTTATGAATTGACCTTTTATTATTTAAAATATTATTAATTTCAGGTAAAAGCATTAGAAGGGGCGACTACGAACTGCCCCACGCTACCTATAAGAGCGAAAATTTGAAACTTAAATAATGAAACTATTGCAATTTATTACAACAATAAAGTTTATTTATAAATCTACTTTAACTTATATAAAATAATTAGTAATGTTTTGATTAACGGAATATTCAATTAGCCCATTTTCAATAAAATCAACTTTTCTTTTTGCCGTTTTATCTAGTTCTTTTTCTATTATATGTGCAGTTCTAATTTTCACATATACTTTTGCTTGAAAATTTAACAAAATGTCGGTAAATTTAAATATGTCGGGATGTGATTTATAAAAACATTGATTAAATTTCTAGTGAAATGATTCACATGTGTTTGTAGTAAATATAAGAAGTGATGAATTTGAAGTCCACATCTAAGGTGGAAATGTTCCAATCTTCCGTTAAATAATTATCAACTGGGTAATCACAAAATTGTAAAACTCTTTCATCTTCTGGCATAACATTAAAAAGTTCATCAGAAAAAACTTCATTTGGATGTAAATGATAAATGCCGAAAAACAATTTTAAATATTTTCCAATAACAGATTGATTTTTATATTCCGATTACAAACCTAAATATTGAATTTTTCTAAACCAATTTTGTGTTAAATGAAATTTGCAACAAAAAAATAATAATGTCGAGCCACACTAACTTGGCTGCATTTTAAATTGCTATTTCAAAATCAGAATTTATTCGCTTCGTTTTGAAATTCAAATATTTTGTACGATTGCTGTGATTTATTTGTTAACAAACAAAATACTAGAGGAACATAAAAACCATATTTTTATAGTAAACATCTAACAAAAATATTTAGAACAGTATTGAAAAGTTCCATCTACATACAAAGAATCTACATTACACAAAAAGTGAAGATTTGAGAGACAACTAAAAATTGCGGTCATTAAAACTTAATCCCAAACTTTCTTGTAAGTACTTGGGATTAATGTTTCCAGGTAGTTCCGTGGGGCAGTTAGTATTGGCCGATTAGAAGTTACTACGAGAATTTGGTGAGTTTATATATTTTTAATCTTTTTATAGTAAATTGTAACTTTACAAATCATTTTTATTTTTCAAAGTTTTTACAAATTAGTTTAGCGATCAAAACAAATTAAAATTCTTATTTTAATTATTTTTAAATATTTTTCACTTGTCTAATTTGAAATTAATAAAGTTAATAAAATTGTATAATATTTGACCTAGTTTGTGATAATAAAATAGAATAACTTTATTTCAAGACACTAATTATAATAAAAACATTTACTTTATTATTTAATTTTTTATTCAATATACTTATATAAAAAAAGTTATTTTTACATCCGTAAATTATAAAATCAAATCAAGTTACTATAAAGAAAAAAATGAAAAGATCGATAAATCAATAAAAATACACAGGATGATATCAAGAATAGGTAGGTAAAGTCTAGCTGATTGAAAAAATAACTTGTTTCCACACCACTCTAATTTCACTCTTAATAAAATTTTCTAAATTCAATAAACTTAGTAAAATTTTAACTAGTATTAAAAATATACAAAATATTGCCAACAATACGTATTCACACTCTTTATTATTAATTTAATTAAAAAATATTATTTGTAATACCCATAAGTTTTTAAATTCATTGAAATTTATCTATATAAATATGAAAAAAAAATTTAATTTTTTTACAGAATAATAATAATAAGGGGTTATAATATTGGTACAAAAAGAGGGTAGGTGGTCCGATTTTAAAAATTCTAACAGAAATCGATAAAACACATATTATTTCATAAGAGAAGTGTTCAAACAAGAGTCCGCAAGCTTAATACATAAGTTATAGCGGTTTTTATTGGTTAATGGGATAAATAAAAACAGTGGATTTTGATTTAAATTGAAATTTAATTGAACTTAGAAAACAACGAATACACGAGGAAGGTCTCTATTCAACTAACTACATTTTATATATTTATACAGGGTGTTTCATTGGGAAACTGACATACGTTAACTGCAGATAGGGGACACCTAGGCGATCTCAAAAACCCCATGCTTAATGGGTCTAACTACTTTAATAACCAAGATACAGGGTGTTTTATCTATTTTGTCAATTTCTTGCATGGTTCATAACTTTCTAACCACACTGTATATTTTCATGATATTTGGCGGACATATTTTGTTTAAAGTGTCCAATCGATCAATAAATTTATAAATATTCCGACCCAAAAACAACACCCTGTATATCAGATTTTTCTAAAATAGATTCTGTATTTAAAGAGCACGAAAAAATGAGTTTATTGATATACTTTGCATTTTTGGCAAAATGGTTTTTCTTGTAAAATTTTGAGTTTCAATTCTGAAATGGTGTGAATTGTGAGAGCCCAAAATTGAAATTTTTTTTTTTTAATGTGATTAGTTAGTTTTAATGTAGACTAGTTCCCCTAAATTGGTAAAATTTTAATATTTTATGTATTTTTTTATTATTTACGATAAATAATCCACAAATAATAAAAAATTTACAAAAAAAAAATAACTTTAAAAAACAACAAAAATTATAAAAAACATCTAAAAATTAATGATAACAAAGTAAAACCATTATGAATTAACACTTTTCAAATACAATTTGTATGAAACTTTTTTTATCCGACCTGAAAATGGAGGGGGTTGAAATATCAAAAAAAAATTATATCTTCGCCATTTTTAAACATATCGAAACAGGTAATATCGTAAAAATCGTAAAAAATTGTAAAAATTAGTAAAAAACATTTAAAAATCATTATAAATCGTAAAAAACCCGTAAAAACCATAAAAACCGTATATCGTTAAAAAAACGTTAAAGACTAAAAAATGCAAAAAATCGTAAAAAATTGTGAAAATTCGTAATGTCCATAAATTTCGTGTTTATAGTTCTTGTTACCTCTCGCCCTTCAGATAAGAGAGGTATAGGAATCATGCTAAAAATTGGGTAGTGAGTTTTCAATGGATAAACACGTTTTGGGGTGCCTAGAATACGATTTTAATATTTTCGCGATGATGTCTGTGTGTGTGTGTGTTAGTGTGTGTGTGTGTGTGTTAGTGTGTGTGTGTGTGTTAGTGTGTGTGTGTGTTAGTGTGTGTGTGTGTGTTAGTGTGTGTGTTTGGATGGATGTTGTAGTAACGATAACTCAAAAACTACTAAATGAAAAAATTTGAAATTTTGCATACAGGATTCTGATACCCTAGATTAGATCTGATTAGATTTTGGTGCCAATCGGACAACCGGAAGTGGCAGTTGCTATGAGTGATGACGTCATTACTATACAAAAAGGCAATAAAGTTTTACACATTTATTTTGTATACACTACAGTTTATTTTCGTATTATTAAAGTTTTCAAAACTTCGGCCATTGTTGCCAAATTTACAAAAAAGTAATTTTTTTTCATACTTTTTTGTGTTAACCTGTAGATTTTTGATTCAAAAATGGCGAGAGGTCATGTGCTGGCCACATCAGATTTTGTTTATTGTTAACGTGAATTTTTCTGGCCGATATGTTTTTACCCCGTGTAATATTTTTTAGGCGTTTTTTAAAATGTTTGTAATTTTTTATTAATTAAAGTTATTTATTCTTTGTTGATTCATTAATTAAATATGAATGTTTTTTGTAGATTATTTATCACAAATAATGAAAAAATTCATAAAATTTTAAAATTCCACCAATTTTGGTTAAGTAGTGTTCATTTAAATTAAATCACATTAAAAAGAAATTACTTTCAATTTTGGGCTCTCAGAATTCCAACTCAAAATTTTACAAGAAAAAACATTTTGCCAAAAATACAAAGTATATCAATAAACCAATTTTTTCGTGCTCTTTGCAAATACAGAATCTATTTTAGAAAAATCTGATATACAGGGTGTTGTTTTTGGGTCGGAATATTTTATCATATTTTTTTTTTTAGTACGGACCTGGATTTCTGTTATTATAGGATTTCTGTTATTATAGGATTTCTGTTATTATACGATTTCTGTTATTATAAATTAATTGATCGATTGGACACTTTAAACAAAATATGTCCGCCAAATATCATGAAAATATACAGTGTGGTTAGAAAGTTATGAACCATGCAAGAAATTGGTAAAATAGATAAAACAACCTCTTGGTTATTAAAGTAGTTGGACCCATTAAGCATGGAGTTTTTGAGATCGCCTAGGTGTCCCCTATCTGCAATTAACGAATGTCAGTTTCCCAATGAAACACCCTGTATTAATCTAACACAACGCACTTTTAAGAAAAAAAAAACATTCAGGTCATAGGACCGAGTAATCTGATACAGCGTTTGGTGCACTTAAGATAAACATATGCATACTAGCTCTCAATATTATTTCTTCTCTTATAAGAAAAATAAACATTTAAATTAGTTTTTGTAAATATTCAGACAGTTTTTCTATCTTCATATATTAAATTGGTTTGTGGAGCCTTCGATCTCAGAAAGCCCCACGTTGTGAAATCATTTAAATTTTTATGTTCTTTTTACCTCTCGCCCTTCAGATAAGAGAGGTATAGGAATCATGCTAAAAATTGGGTAGTGAGTTTTCAATGGATAAACACGTTTTAGGGTCTCTAGAATACGATTTTAATATTTTCGCGATGATGTCTGTGTGTGTGTGTGTGTGTAGGAGCGTACATATTTGTGGATACTTGTGTGTGCACAGACAGTAATTGTGGATAGCTTACGAATTGTGGCATACATACACACGTATACCACAATTTCTTTCATAGTTTTTCGTTATCTTCACTTCGAGCTGATTCGAATCGTACCTACTTTTACTTTTTGGTGTGTAAGGCTCCATAAATATTGTTTTTAGCATGTTACCTCTAAATGTATATTTGTGGTTACTTACACTTTTGCTGCGTTGAGCGCCCTCTACAATGTGTGTATAATTTTCAGCGCTTAATATTTGTGGTAAACTGTGTAAATTTTCTGGAATGTTAGTAACTGTGGTAACATTATTATTTTTCGGATGTTTTCGGTCGTCAGCGTAGCTGTATGAAATACTTTTGTCGTAGGAGGTATGTTGTTTCAGGTAAAACTGTTTTATTATTATCGGATTGGGATGCATTTGTATGGACCAAGTTGATATCGTTGCAAAAATTAAACAGATCATTTTAAATTTGATGTTATATTTAAGTCAAAACTAAATTCTTATTATGTACTATTAGATATTATGACCTATTTATTGCTTTTAAACAATGATTTATGCTCCTTATACAATACCTCTGTTAACTTGAGTATGCGTCATGAAAGCTAAACCAGGCCTAACAATAAATCACAAAATAGGGAAAATTGAGAAAAAACAGGAAAAACTCAAAAAAATAGAAAAAGTAAGGAAAACTAGGGAAAAGTAGGGAAATGTCGGAAAAAAGGAAAAGATAAAAAATGCGGAGCTAGGTGACCTTTTCAGGTTTTAACATGTACCTGATATACCATCGGTCAATTTATGGAACCGTGGGGTTTAGAACACTGCAAGTAATTTTTTTTTAATAAGTTTATGTGCGCTTTATTTTAATATTTTATTAAAGCAGCAACAATTTCAAAGATTAACTGTCATGTGTTAATTAATTTGAATATATTCATTTATTTCCTATTTTCTTATATGTAAACATAATGAAGAAATTTTAATCTTTCTTTGAATTTGATTATGTTCTTATTATTTCAATGATTAATTATATTTACACCTATAGTCAAATGGCGCCATCAATCCTCAGTAAGTCGCTCCGGAGCCCCACGACAAATAATAATAATAGCCGTCCCTTTCCCGTCCAAGCCATTGGTTCTGGGGTTCACTCGCAAGGGGGTGAAAAGTAGGGCGAGTATTATTATTATTGTTTCTCCAACCATATTAATAAGTATACCTTTAATAGCCAAGTTAGAAGATATTGCCTTTGAACAAGTCTACAAATTTTTTTAATTTGTTTAGATTCAAATTATCTGCTTGTTTTCTTAACCTTTTTTCTCAATAAAGTGCAATTAATTGGAAATTATCTGGAGAAATATTTTAGCAAAATAAAATTAATAATTAAAAATAATTTATGGGATTCGAAATTATAGTTACAGATTCAAAATTTAAAAAATATTTTAATGTTGGAAAATCAATTAAAATTAGTTTCTCTTTCGATAAAAATATCTTACAAATAATAAATTTAATGGGAAATGAGCTTCATAGTGATTTGTTGTATTTTAATTTTTAATTTTTTTTTGGATGGTGTACTATTTTTGAATACCAACATTAACCATTGTAATAAGTCAAATACAATTTTTTCTTTATTTAATTTATTGAAATAAATTAAGTACACATCTCTTCTATTGCTAGAGCTGCTAAGTTTTTAAACAAATGTTTTAGAGATTATATATGTTGTATCCCCATATAACGCGCATATTTATTTTTAAAAACTTAGATTCTTAAACTTTTCACATTAGATAAAAATTAATTTTCAGACGTTTTTCAATCATTGTACTATTTTATTTAAAAATTTGCACTGTTTTCTGATTTAAACTAAAAGCGTTACCATAAATAAATTTTAATTAATTTAACGAATGGTTAAGAAAACAATCATTTAATTGCAAAATCATTCATTTTGGCACTTCCATTAATTTTTTTATTTGTTATTTTCATTAGAAAATATTTGAGAATTATATTAAAAAAATTATTTTTTATGGGTCAAAAAAATTAGAGTGGGAAATGTTGTCGGCACCATCTCTAATGGCATGCAACTTTATGAAGTTTTCATAACTTTCTTTTTGCCAAAATGCTACCTTTTAAAAAATTAATTATCCACCCAACTTAAAATAATTCATAAAGTTGTTTTTTCTCTCTAGACGCTAATATCAAATGTTATCTTTCCTGTAATGGTTTTTGGACGAGCAGTCCCTTAATATCATAGATAGGAAGCTGCGGTTTTCACTAATAATTTCTTTATTTAATTGTTAAGAGCGCGTATGTGGCTTTTTTTAAAAAAATTTTTAGGAAAAGTGATACGACTATCAACTTTTTTCTCTAAATAAATTTAAAAAAGTAGCACAGGTGCGCTCTTCTAATAAACATTTTAAATATCATGACAAAAACCCGCATATTTTTAGTTGCTATATTAGGCGAGAACTATTCCAAAAACGAATAATTACGTTTTGTGCTGCTCTACCCTGTTCTGAGCAGAAGAAATTGGGCTAGAGGGTAGGATTACTTAACATTAACCGGAAAATACTAAAAAAAATTATTGTAACACCCAATTTATTACAATACAAGCACATTTTTCTTAGGTAATTATCTAACCGGCAACCACAAAAGTCACGTGGTGTGCGTCCTCTTAAAGTAAGCCTCATGTTCCTATATTAACTTTTATAGATTTAAGAGGCCCACTCACTACGTGACTTTTGTATTTGCCGGTTAGAAATTTACCCAAGGAAAATGTACTTGTATTCTAATAAATTGGATGTCAAATTTTTTTTCGTATTTTCCGGTTAATGTTAAATAATCCTACCTTCTAGTCCAACTTTTTCTGCGCAGAACAGGGTAGAGCGCCATAAAACATAATCATTAATATTTGGCCCAGAACTCGCCTAATATGGTAACTAAAAATATGCGGTTTTTTCATGATGTTTAAAATATTTATGAGAAGAGCGCGTCTGTGCTACATTTTTTAAATTTGTCTAGAGAAAAAAGTTAATAGTCGTATCACTTTTACTAAAATTATTCTAAAAAAACTGCCACAGACGCGCTCTAAAGAATTAACTACAGAATCGATTGGTGAAAACCGCAGCTTCCTATCTTTAATATTAACGGAGCGCTCGTCCAAAAACGATTTCTGGCAAGATAACCTATGGTATTGGCGCCTCTTAAGAAAACTCTTAACTAAAGAGGGTTATCGGTCGAATATTACAACATATTGTGTGAATAATTAACTTATTATAGATAAAACAAAATAACAGCATATAGAATTACAGATTGTCACATATTTTTTTATTTATTTTCTCTTATATTAAATTTTTATTGCTGTGATTAAAAATATCTAAGGTTTTATAGCAAAAAAAATATATTTTTTAAAGTCTGGTTGCTTCGTTTTTTATTTAAGAAAAAGACTGACCATAAGCTCAAAGGAGCAGGTAAATTAAAAATCCCATTGCTCGGTTTTAAAATGGTTTATAACCAGTAGTAAGGACTTCATAGTTTCCGAGCATTTGATAATTTAAGCAGTGTTGTCATATGCTGCAGCCCTGTAAACGATTGAATTGAAGATACCTAGAGTCGGTCTGAAAATATTACAAAAGTGTTCTTTATTAAATAAATAAACCATAATAAATAAAAAATATGTGTCTGAAATAAGTATTACAAGAAAGTACATTAATTGCGAGTGAGAAAAACTGCATATATTACATATAGCTTTTGTACTATTTATTTTAATTTAAAGGCGGCAACATCGCTTCATCCCTAGGAAACTGATGCGCTCTTTGTCTTTGGTTTGAACCTTTTGCCTTTAAGTCAGTGTAAAACTAAAAATTTAGTTTCGTCTTCGTCGTATAGTATATTGAATTTATTTATGGAAGAATTTAGTCATAAATTAGATATTTAAAAATATATATTCATTATGCAGGGTTTAACAAAAAGTCAGTGGAGTTAATTTATTTTTAAAATTACTGAGGACCAAAATTCAGATTTAATATTTGTACCTGAACAAGCATATGTAATCTGAGGACTAATCGTTTTTGAAAAAACTGGTAATCTGATGAGCACGATTTATTTAAGAAAAAGACCATTTATTTATTTTTTCATTTTTATCACCGTAGTATTTTACTTATACAGAGTTATTTAAAAAATAATAAAATTCAAGAAAAAATATTTCGTGTACAATGATAAAAAATATATAGTGCTTCTAAAATCTTTGTACTGTATTTACTATTTGTGCAAGTCCAAAATGTTTCATCACTTTTAAAAACTTTTTTTTTTGAATATGTATACCCATTTAAAAGTAATAATTTGTTATAATCTCAAATTCACTCATTTTATATTCTAAATACTCTGTTTATGCCAATTGACATAAAATATACTAAATTCAGATTATGTTTGCAAAAAGCCTTCATACTATTGTGTCATTATAATAATTTCAAGAAATTTCAAATATTGGGAAATTTCGTAATTTTTCGTAATATACTAAATTCATTATGTTTGCAAACATAAGGTAAGCCTAAAAACCCTTTATACTATTAAAATGTTATAATAATTTCAAGAAATTTGGAATATTGGGAAATTTCGTAATTTTTACCTGTTTTTATTTGGTGCTCAGTTTACATGTCGGATTATTAATCCCTGTTTCAAATGGTCCTCAGATTACATGTCATAAAATGATTTAGTGCTGAGTTTACATACTCCGTCAGATTTTATAAAAAAATTATATGCTTTACAGGTCATTATTCAAAGAAAAACTGCATTAAGTTAGTTTAAAAAACTTACCCACAGACCGAAAACTGGCTTTCCAAATGTATTTTTTGTTCAAAATCGCCTAAAATACGATGCTTTAACAGTAGTTGTAACAAACTTGTAATTAAAAATAGTAACGCATTGACTATTATAATTTGATGTAAAAGATATTGTGTCTGAGAAGCATTATTTTTTATATGTCTACAGGGTGTTTCAAATATTAGATACCCGCGGGATTTACGGTCCGTTTCTTTTATCATGTCTTGACATTGCTATATTCTATTAGATCAGTCATTTGCCTGCTGAAAGTACAATAGATATGTTTTTCCAACAAGATGGAGCAGGACCATACAATGCAGCTATTGTCACAATTTTTTTACAAAATAAATTTGGGCCAAATTGGATAGGTACAAATGGTCTTGTTAGATGACCCGCTAGGTCTCCGAATTTGACTCCTATTGATTTTTATTTGTGTGGGTCACATTAAAAATCAAGTATATTCACGACCTCCTACAACTTTGCATGATTTAAGAGATAGAGTGTTGGAAGCGATATGCAGAATTCCTAGAAATGATTTAAGAGAGGTACTACAATGTACGTAGAGTCCAATTGTGTTTGAGAGGGCCTTGATATTATTTTTATTTTTTTGTATGCATTTTATACATAATATTGTAATTAAATTGTAATTTCATCGTTTCATACATTTCTTTTTGTATGTTGATTTAATTAAATCCCTAAGTTTATTGTTGTATTTTTCTAGTGACAAAACTGTGAGAATAAAATAAACACAATATTCATGGCCTTCTTGATCTGGTACGACTTGAATAAAAATGGTTACATTCAGTCATTTATCCATTTATGTTTGAAATTTTTATTTAGTTTTTCATTTTACAATGTTTTTTAAAAACAATTCCGACATTATTCATATCATTTGATTTATAATTAAACCGGCAATTTAATGACCAAATGGCCCACCGTGTTTCCCACTTAAAAAATTGAGTTTTTCATCAAAAACGGCTGTGAAGTAATTAAAACACTGATAAAATGAAAAATATTTAAATGTATGCAAAAATAATATTTTTTAGTAACATCTGGTTACCTTTTAAGAGATTGAGACTAAGTGGCTGCCTCCTTGGTTAAAAATAATTTTTACGTTTGACAGCCAAAATTATTTTTGACTTTTCAACAATGTTGAAGGATATCGTCACCACTTACCATAACTTCATTTTTTAAAACACTCTACGTACGTTTCGCTAACTATGTTAGCATCATCAGGAGTTGATCAACTAGTTTTGGTTAGTGGTATCGATATTATTCAACATTGTTGAAAACCAAACGTTCCAAATTTCCAATTCAATATGAATAATACGTAAGTCGACTTGTAGAATCCAAATATGTAAAGATTCAGTTTTACGCCAATTTCAAAAAATCCGGAAGTCCTCCATTTTGGATTTTTATGTCACTTAATTCAAAATTAAATCTAAACTGAACAACCAAAATTTTAACATAATCCGTTTATTTGCTCTGAAGATATGAACTTGGCCCGACCCCCTGAATGACCCGGTATACATTTTTTTAATAAATCTGGCCGTTTGTTTTAAGGTTATTAGGAATTTACCAAAACTCAGGCCATAGAAATACGCTATTGGGATTTCGTTAACCGTTATAGATACAAAGTTGGTTGAATGGGAAAAAAGTTGCATATTACCAAAACAAATTCAATCGATTTTGAAAAATTTTAATATGAGGTCGGGTTTCCGAGATATTTGATAAAAACCAAAATTGACGATTTTCGTTTTATTTAATTATCACCTTTATTTTTAAAGAAAGAAAAGTTTATGAATCTTTTTTGTTGAAGACCAAATACCGTTTAATTTTTTTTTAAATACGGACCTGTCCTTTTTATTTTGTTCTCTACCCAACCATGTAACACACTTAATTTTTTTTTATTAAATTTCGACAATGAACTGAACTCTGTTCATTTTATTCCAGAATATTTTTAAGCCGTCTTGAATAACTTTGCTTTTTTTTAAGTTAGCATCTAGGAAAAAGCACAATTTAATCACAAAAATGCATACCTACACAAATCTATAATTACAACAAAGAGATAGGTACGAGGTCGTTTAAATGAGACAAAAGTTGCATATTTTTAAGACTTTATTGACGTTTTAAAATTAATAAAATCAGAGACGGTTTACAAAAGCGTTTTGTTTTAATTAAAATTAGTAAAATTAGTACTTAGTTGTATTAATATTGGAAGTATAATGCATATCTTTAAAAAAAAGCAGTGTGCCGTTTATTTTACTTTCGGTGAAAAGCACTTTGTTCTTAAACGGTTTTGATTGTATTTTGGTATGGTTGGATACAAAATAAACGTGATAATTAAATAAAACGAAAATCGTCAATTTTGATTTTAAACAAATATCTCGGAAACCGGACCTGATACTAAAATTTTTCAAATTCCTTGATAATGTGCAACTTTTATCCTATTTAACCAACTTTGTATCTAGAACGGTTAACCAAATCCCAATAGTGTACATTGAAATTTTCAACACCCTGTATACAATTAACCTACTCTTTTAAATACCAATTTTATGACAAAACAAATTCAATATACTCTGATAAATTTTCTTTAAAATTCATGAAATTGAAATTAAAACAAAATGACCTATTTAAACAATTATCCAACTTTGACCGCCAATATCTCTTAAACAGGATTGAGTTGAGTCCATGGAGACATTTCATCATAGCGTTAAGATGGACAAAATAATAAGATTTAAAAAAAATTGACCAAAAGACATTTTTTGGCATTTATATGTTCTCACAGCCCACTTTCAAAATACTCACGCCACCGTAGAAGTGTCCATAGCTACTAGTTGTCATGTCTAATTTGAACCGGAGATTCAAAAAACAAAATATGCAAATTTACAGGTTGACACAAAAAAGTAGGAAAAAAAATTATTTTTTTGTTAATCTGGCAACAATGGCAAAAGTTTCGAAAATTTTAATGAGATGAAAATAAACTATGGGGTATACAAAATATATGTGTAAAACGTTATTGCCGTTTTGTATAAAAATGGCGTCATTACCCATAGCAACTGCCACTTCCGGTTGTGCGATTTGCACCAAAATCTAATCAGATCTAATCTAGGGTATCCGAATCCTGTATGCAAAATTTCAAATTTTTTTATTCAGTAGTTTTTGAGTTATCGTTACTACAACATCCATCCAAACACACACACACACACAGACATCATCGCGAAAATATTAAAATCGTATTCTAGAGACCCTAAAACGTGTTTATCCATTGAAAACTCACTACCCAATTTTTAGCATGATTCCTATACCTCTCTTATCTGAAGGTCGAGAGGTAAAAAGTAACAGATCTGGTATTTTTTATGGTCAAAATTCCCACAAAAATATTTTGATCATTATACTGAATTTTGTGATAATTTCCCTTTATGATACTTGTTTGTATTAAAGGAGTGTGAAAGATATTAAAGTTTATTTATTAGTGTAATACATTTTTTTTTTGAATTGAACCCACCCTGGGGAAATAGTAAAAAAAATCTGATGTGGCCAGCACATGACCTCTCGCCATTTTTGAATCAAAAATTTACAGGTTGACACAAAAAAGTATGAAAAAAAATTATTTTTTTTGTAAATCTGGCAACAATGGCAAAAGTTTCGAAAATTTTAATGAAATGAAAATAAACTATAGGGTATACAAAATATACGTGTCAAACTTTTTTGCCGTTTTGTATAATAATGGCGTCATCACCCATAGCAGCTGCCACTTCCGGTTGTGCGATTGGCACCAAAATCTAATCAGATCTAATCCAGGGTATCAGAATCCTGTAAGCAAAATTTCAAATTTTTTTATTCAGTAGTTTTTGAGTTATCGTTTACTACAACATCCATCCAAACACACACACACACACACACACACACACTAACACACACACTAACACACACACACACACACACACACACACACACTAACACACACACACACAGACATCATCGCGAAAATATTAAAATCGTATTCTAGGGACCCTAAAACGTGTTTATCCATTGAAAACTCACTACCCAATTTTTAGCATGATTCCTATACCTCTCTTATCTGAAGGGCGAGAGGTAAAAACAATAGATAATACAGTAAGTATACATATAAGGCTATAAGTTCACACCGGTGTCAAAATAATAAAATTTTATTAAAATTCAGTGATGTACATGAATTTGTTCAAGGTATTTTTTTAAGTCTAATCATTTTGTCCCGTAAACCATTTATAATGTTCGTTTAATTCTATTTTTTAATCATTTTGGAATTAGTATATATAATGTTTTTGATGGAATTTTAACAACATTAAATCATTGTCATACAAAACATTTTTTTTGTATATACGATAATAACGTTTCTAATATCTCTTTACATTTGCAAAATTGATTTTATTTAAAATGAAACAATGCTGCAAACAATATTTCAAAAAACCGCTAATTAGTTTAAAAACATTATTATTAAAAAACAACAACACTTATTTATGCATGCATTAATAGAGAAATATATTAATTTTATAAATAAAACAATTCTTGATTTTCACAAAAATATGCAGGGAAAATATAGGAAAATATGTAAACCATTTTGCAAACACGAAAACTATTTTTTATTATTTTATTTACAAAATATAATAAAATATTTAATAAAAAAAACACACAAAATATTTTTACTTAGAAGCGACTTTGATTTCAAGAACACAATTAGGTTGATTTGTTTTTAACTATTCAAAAGGGTCTTTTCGAATTATGGCAGAAGGGAAAACCCAAATTTTGTAAAAGCTGAAACATTCGTAGTTAACGACAATTTTATTGGGTTGATAAGGATATAATCTAGGGTTGAAGTGACCATCATTCCAAGAATATTATAGTTTGCAACGGTTTCTTGTTTCTAATATTTTATTTAAAACGCATAACGAGTATAAGATTTAGATTGTGATGCCGCTGGTTTCTTTATTTACGAGTTTATTATTTTTACGGTTTTACCATAAGTGGTGTGACCTCCTAAAGGTGGATCCACATCAATAAAAATTTGCGTTGTGCGTTGTATTTTAAAATCCAACAAAAATATTTGCGACAAATGTATGCTTGTTAATACCAGTCTGATAATATAACAAAATATAAAAATTGGAGCCAACACCACAATACTTTCCCGCTAGTTTGTACCAGTAGTAATCCATTCCCATTCAAAAATGACGATGTTTTTTTAGTAGTTTTTGACTTAAATTTTCCATTGCGTCCGTTTTCACATTTCACTTATTTTATTTCTTCTTTTCGTGATATTTTTTTGGTATTCCCCCCACATTTACGCCCTTGAATCGTATCTTCTATTAAATTATGTATTCGTTATTTTTATTAATACCACAATTTCTTTGTTGGATTTTATTTTACAACTGTGATTGTTCAATGTTCCCAAGCATCAAAAGTTGGTGCTGCTTGGCTTAGTTTAAGTGTTACTGTGATGCTATAGAAAACATGAGATTTTTTTTCATTTTAGCCCAACACGTTCAAAATCAAAACGGGTGCATCGTTATATCTGCGCCTTCGCCATCTTACAAAAATAAAAACAGGTATTACAAGTTAATAAAATATTAGATACAAAACTGTTGGGATCTTTCCAACCAGTATAGCTAAAAACACGGATAAAAAAGATTAGTTTTTTTTTTTGTCAACAAGCAAAAATATAATAAATTTAAGTATTGTACGTTATATCAAACACACGAATCATTTAACCACTTATTATGTCTAAAGTAAGATTTTTGATACTTTAATAATTTATGAAACTAGATCACAGTTTTTCCAAACTACCATTACCAAAAAAAAATATACGGTGACCTTCCGATCACTCACATTTTACTCACAGCTGCCTTTTACTCACAAAATTACCCACAGACTAGTGAAATTACTCACAAATGTGAGCAATTGCTCACAAATTGGCAACCCTGCACTCCTTCTTTCAACCACGTTTTTATGCCGAGTTTGAATTAACATTTTTCTTCATAATGTTCTGTGGTACATGGTTATTCATTATAAATGTCCCAGCCCTTACCATAGTTATTATTGCATAAACAAATAAATAATTCTTTCTTCTACACTGTAAACCATTTTGAATGTTTCAATAAAGATATGACATTTAAAAAATATGACAGTTGTGATTTTCATAGCTTTCTTTGATAATATTAACTTTTCAATATTTATAGCAACAAGTTTAATTTACTATATTTATATTTTAATATCTTAAGAACGGTGTAAGAGAGGGATATGATATGGTATATTTTTGAAATCAGAAGAAAAACATCTCAAAAATTCAATAATATACATTTAAAAAAACGAAAATTTTTCTTGTGTCCCCTAACCTACGCACGCCACTGTAGTTTTGTTAACGTTATAATAAAATTAGTTTATAACCACACAACATTTATTTCAAAAAATTTTTTGTTTATGCAATAATAACTATGGTAAGGGCTGGGACATTTATAATGAATAATCCTGTACCTTGTACTATTTGTTTTTGTATAAACACAGACATCTAAAAGTGTAAATGAAGATGAAATAAAATATAATTAAAAATAATGCGTTTTGAATATGTAAATCCAGACAGTTCAAGTGGCTTAAGAAAAACAACAAAGTCTAGGAAGAACCAAAACAAATTAAATATAATCGGTTTTAGCTATCTCTCTAAAATTCCTAAAAAAATAATTCAATAAAACGAAATACAAAATACCATTAAAATTGCCGAAAAAATTTTAATCTGATTTACCGGTGGTGAGTGGGGGGGGGTTGGTTCATCACAGTGGGGAGTGGGGGGGGGGGTTTGGTTCATCACAGTGGAGAGTGGGGGGGTTTGGTTCATCACAGTGGGGAATGGGGGGGGGGGTTCATCACAGTGGGTATTTATTCTGTCCATGATTGATATTCGATCTTTTTTTTTGTCAAAAATTGTTTCAGAAATTTATTATTTTTGACATGAAAATATTTCCTATACAAGCCGTTGTTTCTTCTATTATGTGCTAACATTGCTATATTCTAAACCGTGGTAGATACAGACGATTAAATGGGCAAAAACTTAACTGTTTTGGAGAACATTACATTAGTCGAAAAAAAATCTATAGGGACTTTCGCTCTCTTCAAGTTTGTTTTTACGCATAGAATTTTTATTAAAAGACATCAAAAAATGCAAAAAGAAAGTATCTCAAATTTTCTACAATAGTACTAATAAATCTTCGACACGACGTTTCGTATCTTCATGGCCACCATCAAATAACCAACATCATCAGTGACAACAGTTTATAATTACGGTCCTATTGTAGTTCTTTTGTAAATTCGTTTAGATTTTATCAAAACGAATATAACAAGCAACTAACCACAATGGTGTAGTAAATGCGACGACTATCCCCCCTACCCGGTTTCCCGGTTTTTCCGCATGGACATTTTTTGCACACATGTTGAAACGTCGTCGACTATGCTTATATTTTTCTTTTAGGAACTATTTAAGACTGACATTTCCTGAAAAAATTCGAAAATTCAACTGGTAATTTTGGATAATTTTCGAAGTATTTCAAATCCTATCAAAATTGAATGAAAATGGATAAAGCTTTTCATGGATCTTTGCATGTACCGCAAAAAAGTACTCTTGCTATTTTTGGATACTATCCCTCGTTTCCGAGATTTTCGGAATTTAATTTCGAAAAATATCTTTTTTTTATATTTTATTTTTTTCTCAACTTTCTTGACATTATTCTGGAAAATGCTTCAAATAAGACTAGTTGACCTATTTAATTTCGGTATATTCCCGTTTCGCCTGACGTAAAAATTTAGTAGGCTTTAGTAGCGTTTCGCCAGACCACATGTTAGATGGAAATAAATAGTTGCGATTCGCCTGACCTGCTAAGGTAAATAAATCCCAACGTAATAACTTATTAGTCATTAATAAAAGATACCTGATTGGGGTATTTTAAGTTTTTTTCAAATTGACGTAGCGTAAAGCGAATAACTTGGATTTTCCCTATAACCGGTCAGGAGTATTACTTCAGACAAAAAAACTATATACAGGGTGACGCACCCTATACGCGTGGGTCTATATGGAAAACGGTAAGATTTTATATAAAATGTTTAATTCAGATATGTACATGGCTTATATGAGTATATGAGTACACTTTAAAATTATTAAAATCATTCAGTAATAATTTCAACTGCACATTACTTTAGAAAAAGACTATTTATCTATAAAAAATGATTTAAGAGCAATTGCTTCGTGCACCGTATCTCAGATAAAGGCGAAATTTCTCCTGTGAGACTCCCACCACAATTTTTTAAGCGACCGAGGCGATTCACGTAAACATTTTATTTAACAGCGCTTCAACCACGGTGTTTTGTGTCGACTTTTAAAATACGGACTCAAGAATTTTTCAAACCCATTATTGTTGAGATTATTTTTAGTACCGTTAGTTTCGCGGTGTTATTTGTGGATTTTTTAAAATTTTTCTTTTTAATGGAGAGTATGGAATAAATGATATTTTCTTAAGAAAAGAAAGAAGAATCTAAATGACGAATAGAAAATAGAAAAATTTTTAATTTTTTGTGGCATATTGTATACAACTTTGCAAGAATTTTCATTTTTGAGACAAACTGTATACATTTGACAATAATTTTTTTTACACTGTATAGATCTTACAGGACTTTTTATTTTTAGGACATACCTATAAGAATTTTCATTTTTGCGATATACTGTATATATCTTACAAGAATTTTCATTTTTGGGACATGTTGTTATAAGAATTTTCATTTTTGGGACATGCTGTTATAAGAATTTTCATTTTTGTGGCATACAGTATACCACTACTAATAGGATTTTCATTTTTGGGACATATTGTATACTACAATAATTTCTATTTTTGGGACATGCTGTTATAAGAATTTTAATGTTTGTGGCATACTGTATACCACTAATAGGATTTTTATTTTTGGGACATATTGTATCCATCTTACAAAAATTTCAATTTATGGGACATGCTGTTATAAGAATTTTCATTTTTTAGACATACTATATACATTTTACAAGAATTTGTATCTTTTTGACATGCTGTTATAAGAATTTTCATTTTTGTGGCATACTGTATACCACTAATAGGATTTTCATTTTTGGGACATACTGTATATATCTTACAAGAATTTTCATTTTTGGGACTTGCTATTATAAGAATTTTCACTTTTGTGGCATACTGTATACCACTAAAAGGATTTTCATTTTTGGGACATACTGTATATATCTTACAAAAATTCCAATTTTTGGGACATGCTGTTATAAGAATTTTCATTTTTGTGGCATACTGTATACAACTTTCAATAATTTTCATTTTTCGGACATACTGTATACATCATACAAGAATTTTTATTTTTGGGACATGCTGTTATAAGAATTTTCATTTTTGTGGCATACTGTATACCACTACTTAATAGGATTTTCATTTTTGGGACATATTGTATACATCTTACAAAAATTTCTATTTTTGGGACATGCTGTTATAAGAATTTTCATTTTTGGGACATACTATATACATTTTACAAGAATTTGTATTTTTTTGACATGCTGTTATAAGATTTTTCATTTTTGTGGCATACTGTATACAACTTGGAAGAATTTTCATTTTTGGGACATACTGTATATATCTCACAATAAGTTTTTTTTGGGACATTTACTGGTATAAACTAAGAGATTTTCTGAAAAGGAAAAATCTTTTAAAGACAAATATTATATACCAACTATTTAGAAAATGTATTCCTAAAAAACCCAGCTTGAGACATACCGTATACATCTTCCAAGAATTTTATTTTTGGGACACACTGTATATATTTCAAAAACTAAAACTACTTCTAAAAATTACTTCGTTTGGTTTGAATTAAAATTTGCTATTTCATTTAACTCTTGGAGTCCGACTCTGTTCTTTAAATAACGTCCCCGGCAAACCGATCGAAACCGAGACTCTACGAACCTCGGCTAACGAAAGAATTGCAGATTAAGTAGTAGGGATAATATTTGTCTTATTTATAACTATTTTAGAGACAGAACGATATCTAGTATTTTAGTGATTAGAAGCTCATGTCGAATTGAATATTTAATTTGTTTTTTGCATTATATTAAGGAAAGATGAATCTGCAGATTGCTCGAATTCTTTTTTTTTTTAATAATACATTTTTAATATAGTAATTGTAAGGTAAAGTTTTATTATTTTTAATAATTTCACCAAACCTTATATTTTTTCCCAAGCGAAATGGTTGGTTTTTTCAAAAAAAAAATTCGACGAAATTGTAGATTAATCCTTTTTCTTTGTTACAAAACAAAAAGTAGTGAAATTTATTCAGTATTGTATTCTCTATCACTAAACCAAATGCATGAAATTTAAACGTTTTGACGGTGTTGGAGCGCGAAGCAATTGCTCTTAAGATAGTTTAAAAAATTTAAAAATAATGATTTTTAACATACTGGTATAAAACTTTCTTAATATAGTCAATATGTGCAACTTTTTTTTTTTAAAAACACTCAATATATTTTAATAAGATCAGACGTGGAGTCTATTATTATTTGTTTTTATTCATTAATTAATTACTTATTCATCTAGGTAAAATTCATATTTATGCAATGGTTTTGAAGATTGATAAAAAATTAAAATTAATAAGAATCCAAGTGAAATTGTATTTTTTAATATAAATTAAAACAAATTCTTTATAAACTATTCAATTTTTGAAAAGATTTTTAATTTGCATCCTTATTGATCAAATTTTGCATGTATTTTGAAAAGGACCCTTGTGAAAAAAAAGGTACACACTATCAATGGTCAAGCGAAACGCTACCACAATTTAAGCCGTCAGGCGAATCGGGAAATTTTAATTGGTTAGGCGAAACGCGATCAGGCGAATCGGGTATAAATCTTTAATTTCTACATTTTATTATTTTTAAATTTTTAATACTTTTCACGGCTTCGCAGATTACGGTTTTTTAAAATAATGACATTTTCGAAAAAACAACCCGGTATAACTAACTGACAATATTTTCATTATTTTTTATTTCATATTTTCCATTATTTTTTTCTCCATATTTTTCATTATTGTTTCCGATATGTTTCATTATTTTTTTCATATTTTTCATTATTTTTTTTCAAACTCTTCACCAGTTTTTTTCCATATTTTTCATCAGTTTTTTCAATATTTTTTATTATTTTTTTCCATATTTTTCCTTTTTTTTCCATTTTTTCTTCATTTTTATCCATATTTTTCATTATTGTTTCAGATATTTTTCATTATTTTTTCCATATTCATAATTTTTTCCATATTCATTATTTTTTTCCATTTTTTCCATAATTTTTTCCATATTTTTCCTTGTTTTTCTCTATATTTTTCATTATTCTTTCCATATTTTTCATTACTTTTTTCCATATTTTTCATTATTTTTACCACATTTTTCATTATTTTTACCATATTTTTCATTATTGTTTTCCATATTTTTCATTATTTTTTTTTTCCAAATTTTTCATTATTTTTTTCCAAATTTTTCATTATTTTTTTCCAAATTTTTCATTATTTTTTTTCCAAATTTTTCATTATTTTTTTTCCAAATTTTTCATTATTTTTTCCATATTTTTCATTGTTTTTTTCATTTTTTTTCCATATTTTTCATAATTTTAATCCATATTTTTCATCAGTTTATTCATTATTTTTCATAATTTTTTCCATATTTTTCATTTTTTTCCATATTTTTCCTTATTTTTCTCTTTATTTTTCATTATTTTTATCCATATTTTTCATTATTTTTTCCCATATTTTTCATTCTTTTTATCCATATTTTTCATCAGTTTTTTCAATATTTTTCATAATTTTTTTCCATATTTTTCATAATTCTTTTTCATATTTTTCATTATTCTTTTCATATTTTTCCTTATTCTTCCTTATTTTTCTCTATATTTTTCCTTATTTTTCTCTATACTTTTCCCTATTTTTTTCTATACTTTTCCCTATTTTTCTCTATTCTTTTCCCTATTTTTCTCTGTATTTTTCATTCATTTTTCCATATTTTTCTCTGTACTTTTCATTTTTTTCCATATTGTTCATTTTTTTCTATAATTTTCATAATTTTTTTACATCTTTTTCATTATTGTTATCCATATTTTTCATCAGCTTTTTCAATATTTTTCATTATTTTTTCAAGATTATTCATAATTTTCCAAATTTTTCATTATTTTTATCCTAATTTTTCATTATTTTTATCCTCATTTTTCATCAGTTTTTTCATTATTTTTCTTAATTTTTTTTCCAGATTATTCATATTTGTTTCCATATTTTTCATTATTTTTATCCATATTTTTCATAATTTTTTTTCCATATTTTTCATCATTTTTATCCATATTTTTCATCCATATTTTTCATAATTTTTTCCATATTTTTCATAATTTTTATCCATATTTTTCATTATTTTTATCCATATTGTTCCTTATTTTTTCCATATTTTTCAATATTTTTATCCATATTTTTCATTATTTTTATCCATATTTTTCATAATTTTTTTTTCCATATTTTTTATAATTTTTATCCATATTTTTCATTATTTTTATCCATATTTTTCATTATTTTTATCCATATTTTTCATAATTTTTTTTCCATATTTTTTATAATTTTTATCCATATTTTTCATTATTTTTATCCATATTTTTCATTATTTTTATCCATATTTTACCTTATTTTTATCCATATTTTTCCTTATTTTTTTTTACATCTTTTTCATTATTTTTATCCAAATTTTTCATCATTATTTTTATCCAAATTTTTCATCATTTTTTTAATTATTTTTTCCAGATTATTCATAATTTTTTCCATATTTTTCATTATTTTTATCCATATTTTCCAACAGTTTTGTCAATACTTTTCATTGTTTTTTTCCAACAGTTTTGTCAATACTTTTCATTGTTTTTTTCCAATATTTTTCATTATTTTTATCCATATTTTTCATCAGTTTTTTCATTATTTTTCTTAATTTTTTTTCCAGATTATTCATATTTGTTTCCATATTTTTCATTATTTTTATCCATATTTTTCATAATTTTTTTCCCATATTTTTCATCATTTTTATCCATATTTTTTATCCATATTTTTCATTATTTTTATCCAAATTTTTCATCATTTTAATTATTTTTTCCAGATTATTCATAATTTTTTCCATATTTTCCAACAGTTTTGTCAATACTTTTCATTGTTTTTTTCCCATATTTTTCATTATTTTTATTCATATTTTTCATCAGTTTTTTCATTGTTTTTTTCCCCATGTTTTTCATTATTTTTATCCATATTTTTCATAATTTTTTTCCACATTTTTCATTATTTTTTTTCCATATTTTTCATTATTTTTTTCCATATTTTTCATTATTTTTATCCATATTTTTCATTATTTTTATCCATATTTTTCATTATTTTTATCCACATTTTTCCGTATTTTTTCCATATTTTTCATTATTTTTATCCATATTTTTCATAATTTTTTTTCCATATTTTTTATAATTTTTATCCATATTTTTCATTATTTTATCCATATTTTTCATTATTTTTATCCATATTTTTCCTTATTTTTATCCATATTTTTCCTTATTTTTTTACATCTTTTTCATTATTTTTATCCATATTTTTCATTATTTTTATCCATATTTTTCATTATTTTTATCCATATTTTTCATCAGATTTTTCATATTTTTTTTCCCGATTATTCATATTTGTTTACATATTTTTCATTATTTTTATCCATATTTTTTTCATAATTTTTATCCATATTTTTTTCATAATTTTTATCCATATTTTTCATTATTTTTATCCATATTTTTTTCATAATTTTTTCCATATTTTTCATTATTTTTATTCATATTTTTCATTATTTTTATCCATATTTTTCATTATTTTTATCCATATTTTTGATTATTTTTATCCATATTTTTCATAATTTTTATCCAAATTTTGCATTATTTTTATCCAAATTTTTCATTATTTTTTTCCATATTTTTCATTATTTTTCGTTATTTTTCTCTATATTTTTCATTTCTTTAATCCTTTTTTTCATAATTTTTATCCAAATTTTTCATTATTTTTTTCCATATTTTTCATTATTTTTCGTTATTTTTCTCTATATTTTTCATTTTTTTTATCCATATTTTTCATTATTTTTTCCCAAATTTTTCATTATTTTTATCCATATTTTTCACCAGTTTTTTCAATTTTTTCATTATTTTTTTCCATATTTTTCATTATTTTTATCCAAATTTTTCATCAGTTTTTTCATTATTTTTCTTAATTTTTTTTCCAGATTATTCATATTTGTTTCCATATTTTTCATTATTTTTATCCATATTTTTCATAATTTTTTTCCCATATTTTTCATCATTTTTATCCATATTTTTCAATATTTTTATCCATATTTTTCATTATTTTTATCCATATTTTTCATATTTTTTTTTATATCTGTGGCCTTTTATTTACCCCAATAGCTGTGATCGTATTTTAGGATCTTACGTTGTGTTTAATAATCGTAGTAATAATAATAGCAATATTATTAATAATTGTAATGACCTCAGAAATTCTTTTAAAATTTGGTGACAAGCGAACATAAATCAAAACACAAAAGATCTCAACAATATATTTATTTATTAAGAAAAATTACCATTGCGCTCCGGGGCGTCTTATTGAAGAATGATGGCGCCATTTGGCATAAAAGGTATAGGGAAACCCGGAAAACCTTACCACCATCATAATAAATATATTAATTATAAACAATTAACAAATAAATAAATTAGAAATAAGTTGTATCTTCTGCTGATGGTGGTCGTCTCGACGCAGGATATTGAAACTTCGGTGACGTGTTGGTTATTGTTGGTAGTTTGTAGTTTGAGACTTGAAATTGGACTGATCCTTTTTTGAAGCTTCGGAAATAATAATATGATGTACTGTTGTTGATTCGTGACACATTCTTTGCAAGTATTTTAAATTATGCATTTCCATACTTTGTCTGAACCCTTCAACTATAATATCCACTCTCCATAGCAGGTGATGATCCATCCCAGTTTTTCTAACACATATGTTTTTTAGGTGTTTCTTGTCTGTTTGTATATCTGGCACATAGACAATAGTATTTGTTTCTTACACCAATATACAAAAGTTTTTTAGTAAATTGGCCAATTATAACTCCCTAAAATAGATAAAAAATTATTATTTCTATTATTAAAAGCAGCCTAAACAATACAGACATATAGAACAAACATTATTTTATATTTAAAAATATATTTATTATTATACTAAATGATATTTTTTTGAATAAAATTTTGACAAAAATCGCAATTATAGTTTTCTAATACAAATTTAATGGGTTTTTGTTTTAATTTTTTATATCAGTATTAATCTTAAAAAAATTAAAATCTTTTTTGAATAATTTTAAAATCAATAAATAATTAATATTATGAAAGTTATTCAATTTGGTTTAAAATCGTAATAAAATTTAAAAATTTTTTGATCCATTTTTTTAATAAAATTTAGAAAACAATCGTAATTATAAAGTTTTTTATTACAAATTTTGGAAAATCCCAAAAATACGTCACAGGTATACGGATTAAAATTTATATTTCGGCAAAGTAAATAAATACCTAATAGAATCATAAAATCTTAGAGATAAAGCAAATATATAGTATTATAGGGATTTCCATTTTTGCGTATATCAAAACGAAACTTTTCACAATATATAGTTTTTCAAAAAATAATTTTTAATTTGTTTATATATTATGTAGTGCTTTTTAAACATACAATTGTATTGTTTAACTTTAGTATAAAAAACTGAAGATGGCATAAGAAATGTAGAAACGTTAGGAAAATAGTAAAATTGTAGGAAAATGGTAAAATTTTCTTAATTTAATTAATAATCTTTATTCCGAGACGAAAAAAGTATGTAATGTATGCATTTAAAGATTGGAAATTATTATGTAGGATATTGAAAATTTTCTTAATAGTAAACCTTTTTATACTAACATTGATTTGATTTGATTGTTATTGAGTGCGGATAATTGCCTATGTGACCGCATCTCGTACTTCGAGCAGGTAAGAAAAATAAAGTAACCGCATCTCGAAACATACCGCATCGCACGACCCGCTTAGAAAAAAGTTACAAACTTAAAATTATAAAAGAATGTTGACTAGGAGCTGTTTTATTATTGTCAGATAGTATTTGTTCACTCAATTGGAAACATTTTTGTTTATCCAATAATGGCATAGAACCCAAATTAATCCTGTAATAAAAATCACTAATTACAACAAAGTTAATATAAGCAAAAACATATTATTTCTCTTTAGAGGTTTACTGGGTTGACGTTTGTATTTATACCCATGATCAGTAGATATTATTGTATACAATTATCAAAATTAATCTAAAATATAAAAAATACGTAAGTACATGATAACTTATAGAACGTAGGCATTTATATTTTACAAACAAGAGTTAGGAGTTGAAATATTTATTTTACCGAAAATATATACTTACCAAATTATACTATAAGCAAGAATTCAATTTATGTTTTTTTTTTCAAGAAAACACAAATTTCACAACAGAAGCACAAAAAACAGTTCAAACACAATAAAATAAACAAAATACAACAAAAAAAGCACCCAACTCAACAATCACGGGGCGAAATGAAAATGATTTCAAAATTCATAATGACAATTGACACCCTCGGTCATCGAAGCAACGCTGCCGGTTCTGCCGAAAAAAAAGAGTTCCCATACTTCACATAAAATTTTTTTTAGGTTTTTCATTTTCTGTGTCATTGTTTAAAAAAAATAGACTAATTATATCCCGGATTAAAATATTTTTCTATTCCATTTATGTTATAAAATACGTTATATATTTTTTGGTTCATAATTTATTTCTAATTAATGCCAATATTATTTCATTTATTAAATTTGGCAATGTTGCATAGAAGACGAAGTTCAGTACACACAAATATAAATTTACTAAAAATCTGCAGAGATGCAAGTTTGCCAAATCATCGGAGAGTTGGTCAGAACATTTTTGTGCCGAAATGTACGAGGTGGTGTCGACTTTTTAGTTGGACCGCTGTAGAACATTTTAAACCATTACATCAGTATGCTAGCGTTATCTATGAATCTATGGCAGAACCATGCTGTTAATCGCAGCCTTAAGTTTTTGCTCATTTAATCGTCTTCGTATCCCTTATTGGTTAGAATATAGCAATGTTAGCACGTGACAAAAGAAATAGCCTGTATATTTTTACTTTGCATTTCGGTAAAAAAAATGATTTGATTTTTCAAAAAATCATTTTTCAATCAATTTATTTTCTTACAAATTTCATCAAGTGTCGATTTTTAGGTTTATCAGACTTTCTTATTTCTACAAATATCTAGGTTATTTAAAAGAATAAATAATCAGAACTTTTATTTGTCTTTATTAAATTCGTTTTGGTTTTTTCCCGAAATTTTAAATTTTTCATATATGATTTAATCGGTAATAATTTGGTGATAATTTTGGTTATTTTGTTTAATGTTAAAAAAAAATTGATGGTTAACATTAATTTCTAAAATTAAGTAGCTACTGCATTAAATTTATTCATTTAAAATGAAAAAAAAAGATTTAAAAAATTATTATTGTATGCTGAATATTCGTGCTAAATTCGTTTCACAAAAAAAATTGTGTTTGAATTCGAGTGTTGATCACCCTGTATATAGATTAATGTACGATAAATAAAGTAATTTCCAAAAGGATTGAAACTGATTCTAAATTTACAGTTTTCTATAGGGTTATCCTAACATTTTTCTTGTACATCTACTAATATGTAAATACCCGAAGATTTTGTTTTTCGTTTTGTTTGATTTCCAACGAAATTTCAATATTATTATTTTTACATTGTATTTTCTTCAATATTTATTTATAAAACGCACTAAATACAAATTTTACTTTAATTTTCAATAATCCCACTTTCCATAATTATTAAAATTTGTAACCATAAATAAAATTCGCACGCCTATGTCTATTATATTTACACTTATTTTTCTACCCTCTGACTAAAGCTATTTTTTAACATTCAAGCCTCAAATAAACCAACACATTTTTGCATTTCTTTTAACAATGACCACTTGAGTATCCCCAGATGGTAGTTTTATAAATTTCCATTGCCAGATGTAAATTGTAAGAGATCTTATCTCAAGAAATTTCTTTGTCGATTTTTTTACATTCATTTTCGAGAGGCATGGCATTTTTTTCATTCTTACCATTGTGACGATTGTGACCATTAGTGACCTTTAATAATATTTTTTATTATTTTATTGAAGTATCCAGTTATTTAAAAGTTTTAATAACAAATATGAGTAAATTTTGCTTCATTTTTAATATTTTTACTTATTGAGCGTAATTTTTTGTACATTCAATTTGCAGTTTTAAAACAAAATATTTTTTTTATGCATGTGTTTTTTTTTAATCTTATTTTGTTCAATAAAACTAATTTTACTAAAAAATATTCCAAAATTCAACAAATTAAAATTTTTCTTTTTAGGGTTCCGTCCATCTGTAATTTTTTTTAAAGTGTTTTCAAGGGGGGCGCTGAAAAATAATTTGTTTAGAGCTCATTGAGTGGATAAAAGCTATATTTTTTGTTTTAAAAAATATTGCAAAACGTAGGCATGAGAAGCCGCCAAAGTCAGCATTTTTTACAAAATTTTGTTCCGAAGTATGCTTTAACTTTCCATTAACCTATGGATTTCAAATTTCGTGATAATGTTTATTGTTACGTACATTTTACCAACAAATACTATTAAATATGATTTATTCGTTACCATTCCCTCATTTTTAGGGTTCAGTACCTTTGTATTATTTTTCTTGTCACTTTAAATCTTTTTACCAAGTATTTTTGACTTTTTAGTTCGATTCAAATTTTAAAGTTCTTTATGAATCCTGCCTCTTCACAACTGGCTTATATTCTACATTTGGTACAGAACCCTAAATGTGCGAAGTCCGACACGCACTTTACCGATTTATTAGAGTTCTGTACCTTTGTATATATGCGAATTGTGATATTCGATATTTTATTATTTTTATCGATGCAATCATATTGGTTGTATGAAAAAACGCATTTTTCATCTTATACATTTTTTTCTAGCTTTTTTGGTTACGATGATATTAACAAATTTGTTCGTTGCATTAAAAAATTTGTTAATATATATGCGGATTATGATATTCATAACAAGCTTTTGCCCTCGACTTCGTCCGAGTTGATGTTGGAATAAATGAAAGTTTCTTTCTTATATTGGTTTTCTTCCCAGCTTTTTAAACTTATCCCCATTTTTACCCCTCCAAGTGGAGTTACTATATCAAGTATTATATCAAATGAAACGTCATTGTTTGCAAATTTCAAAACAATGTTTTTTATAATCTTATTTTTTTTTAATTTTATGTGACTTACTTTTATACTTATGGCGAAGTTTTCCGGGTCGAAGTAATTAAATCTCATACCCATAGATATTTATCTATATTTTACGGGAAAAATAAAATTATGTATCCGAATTAAAAAAACTATATGTGGACCATGAATTTGATTAAAAAATTAAGTTGGAAATAAATGTAATAAAACTGCAAAATCAAAAAAAAATTACCGTGCTCGTTCAACTCCTGAAGAAGCTGCGAATAATGGAAACGAAACGTGATATCAAAATTTATCGGCCAATTTCTATAATAAAATGCCGGGTGAACCAGAAATGTTTATTAGTAAATTCTTATGGTAAAAAAATATAATGATATTTTTAATTGCATTTATTGTCGATTTTTTAATAGAACACTCTGTATATCTCTACCCAATGAAATAATTTATCATTTTTTAATTAAACTACAATTATACGTTTTCGGTAAGAAGAATTAACCTTTCAGATAATATCAAAATATACAGGGTGTTTTTTAATAAAGTTGTTTTTTAAATACCGTAAATTACTTTTTTCTGATTTTTTCTTAATGATGATTTTTTTTTATTTTTTATATTTTCTGGTTTTTTGATATTTTTTATTTTTTTCAATTTTTTTTCTAATTCTACTTTTATACTTTTTTTGATTTTTTCTTAATTTTTCTGGTTTTTTTTTTAATTCTTTTAATGTTTTCTATTTTTTTTTTGATTTTTTCAATATTTTATTTTTATTTTTTCTTAATTCTTCAATTATTTTTTTCCCACTCACTGATTTATGACAAATAAGCCGCATCGAAGAATCATATTATAGTAATTTAAATAGCACCAATTTTATTCCTCATTTCTGCTGCATTCAAGAAATTATTCACACAGTAATGTCAAAAAATATTTTTAATTGTTGTTTAGAAGCATATATCACCAAAATAACGTAAAGAAATTAACAAAATCTCGATAGAATTTCGCATTGTGTTAACCAAGGTAACCTCGGTACAATAATACACAACGAAACTTCTTTTACTATTTCCTTTTTCGGACGCTGCGTCACCCCTAAAACCGCCAAAAAATACCATTTTTGGGGGGTTTTCGCAACAATTTTTATATGAGACCCCCAAATAATGATCTGAAATATGCTAATTGTGATCAAAATTAGGAAATTTAGTACGCCCACAAAAACTAAACCCAATTGAAAATTGCTGGAATTTTTTTTAACTTTTTTATGGAAGTATAAATAAATGAAGTCGTAAAATTAACAAAAAATATTTTCAACGTTTCGGGGGTGAAAACTACTCTTTAATAGCTTTTAAATCCGATTAACATGTAGACATTGAGTTGAAATAAATAATTTATGCTTCGTTCCTATTTCTAAATATTTGCAGACCGTAGATGTACGGAAAATCGGAAAAGAAAACAAAATGAATCATAGCTAATAACACTCTCGATCAAGTCACTTTTCAAACAAAAACTAAATCAAAATTGATTCATCCGTTTAGGAGTTACGATGCCACAGACAGATACACATGGTAAACTTATAACCCTTCTGTTTGCGTCTGGGCTAAAAAATATCATAAAATCCCGAAACACGTTTTAGCTTATTTCTTTTACCAATTTTCAAGCGTCGTTTCATTTATAGTTTTCGAGATGTTCAATTTTTGTTGCTGACCTATGACCGTAATTTTGAACCCTTTAAAGTGCGAATTTTCAAAATTCCGTTCTTGGTGCTCCCCTACATTACCAAAGGAAACTACCCTGAAAATTTCACGTCTCTATCACCTCTGGTTTAGGCTGTGCGTTGATTGTCAGTCAGTCAGCGACATGACAATTTTATATATATAGATTTGTCATTGTTTTTTTCAATTTTTCATATTTTCACAATCGCAATTTTTTCCTTATTTTTCCCATTTTCCTCTATTTTTCCCAATTTTTAACGTTTTTCCCTAACTTTCTCCTATTATTTGCTATTTTCCCCATTTTTCTATATTTGTCCCTATTTGCCTCATGTTTTTCTATATTATTTAATGTTCCCTTTTTCCCTATTTTTCCCATTTTTCTCTATTTTCCTCCATTTTCCATGTTTTTTCATATTCAACATTTAGTATTCAGATTACTTTATAATATCTAAAATTATTAAATTTAAGTATAAGGGAGTAATTACATAAAAAATATTCAGAATGTCTTGAGCCATTTAAAAATTATTAGTGATCTATTTGATATAACAAAGTTCGCTATATTTTCGGAAAAACATAAGATCTGACAACGGCGTAAATATCACTTAAAGGTCAGTCCTATCACAACCCTACAAACCAAATTTCATAATTATCATACAATTAGTTTCCGAAGTAATTAGAACGTTCCATTCATTAGACTCACTCTGTATATCACAGTACGTAGGGTGGTTATTTCTCACGTTTTTGGAACCAAGTTCCTTAATAAGGTTTATAGTACGATTTAACAACGAGAAATTGTAACGTAACGAAAAATATAGATGTTGAAAAAGTAACTATTCGTTCGTAGTTACTAGGGTTATTTTTGTATGGTCGGTAGAATCGTAGATTGGATACACTGCATTTTTATAGCTAAAAAATAGGGAAAAATAAGAGTAAAATAGGGAAAAATAAGAGTAAAATAGGGAAAAATAAGAGTAAAATAGGGAAAATAACCAACAACTAGGAAAAAATACAGAAAAATAAAAAAAATCGGGAAAAATAAAGGAAATGGAATAAAATAGGGAAGAATATAAAAAAAAAATTGGAAAAATCCAAAAAATCGTGAAAAATGGAGAAAACCGCGGAATAGAAAAACCGTTTAAAAAGAGAAAAATAATGAAAAATAGGAAAAAAAAATCAGTTGTGTCGCCACAAAACTTTTCCGACGAGTATCCAGAGACGAATAATTTTTCAGATATTTTATGAAGTTTAAATTTTGACATTTTTTTTTCATTTTTGACAGGTGGTAGTTTGAGTGATTTTGACTGTTCTGAATAGAAATTTTCAAGGACTTTTCAAATGACTTACTTCAAGTCAAATTACGTGACAGATGTCGTACAGAAACTAATGGACGGCACAGACAGACAGACAAATAAACAAACAGACAGACAGACAAATAAACAAACAGACAGACAGACAAACAGGCATCCATCTGGAAATTGTCTTATCATCTCAGGAATATACATTTTGAGGTCAATGTTTGTTTCCATCTTTATCTTTAACAAGCTCGCAAAACTTTCCTTTCTCGGATGATTGGTCAGGCGAGTAATTATTAATAATATAAAAAAATAGGAAAACATGGGAAAAAATATAAAAAGATCGGAAAAAATATGGAAAACCAACGAAAAATAGAGACAAATAGGGGGAAACTATAAAAAAATAATGAAAAAGGGAAAAAAATAATAAAAAAGTGGAGAAGTAGACAAAAAAGGGAACAATAGGATAAAGTAGGGAAAATAGTGGAAAATATATACAAATAGGGGAAAATAGGAAAACATAATGAAAGATGGAGAGAAGGAGCAAAAATAGAGAAAAATGGGGAAATAATGGGAAAAAAGGGAGGAAGATATTAAAACACGTTTAGAGTTGAAAAAATAAAGAAATTAGTTCCTGACTGGGTTTTCCCGACCGCACAAACTTTATATACCAGTTTTGCTATTTTGGATACCATAAAGTTACATAGTATTAAACGAGACAAAATTTGCATCATTAGAGAACAATTTAATAAAGAAAACAATATCAGGAACTGTTTTCAAGATATTTAATTGAAACCAAAAGTGACCAAATTTGGTTCAGTCATAGTTTTTATTTGTATAAATTTTAAAAAAATTCAGATTTTTCATTTTACACTTGGTTTTGTTTCACATTAAAATTGACATTTAGACGTTTCGTTTTTGAGGTAGCTACTGTCATATTTTTTAAATACTATCCTGCAATTTTTTTATATACAAACTCATTTTTCAGTTCAATGCAATAGTTTAATTGTGTTTTGTTGCAACTAGATAAACTGAATTACCGTTATTTATTAATAATATTTTTATT
This sequence comes from Neocrepidodera transversa, assembly GCA_963243735.1. Taxonomy (NCBI): domain Eukaryota; kingdom Metazoa; phylum Arthropoda; class Insecta; order Coleoptera; family Chrysomelidae; genus Neocrepidodera; species Neocrepidodera transversa. The sequence continues at coordinate 86,978 of CAUJLB010000160.1, read as the reverse complement.
TGTAATTTAAAGTTACTAAACAACGATCAAATTCCAAAAGTTGTCAATTTGTTTATTTAAAAACGTACTTTTTATAGATAAAGGTGATACACAGTCCCACAAAGTGGGGTTTAACACATCTTTTTGAATTTTTTTTCATTTACCATTTTTTTTCCCGAATTTCTGTCATATTTTCTTTCACAGAATTCGTTCAAAGGTTCGTTACTTTGATCAAAAGTATAATTTCTCATAAGACGGAATTAGCACCCCACGGTTTTCATAACAAAAACTATTAATTAACTAAATGTTAGATAGATGGCGATTAGATGTACTTTCTGCGTAAAAATTAAAATGATTATTATCCTCCAGCAATACTTGCTTAGTTGCCAGATGTAACGACCGAGGACGGGTTTTAATTTTGAGTGAATTTGGGATTTTAGTGACCAAATAGAAGATTTTTATGACACCATTAAACTCGCCAGGCCAAAAACTACTGACCTATAATTCGATATATAAACTCGCCTGTGAATGGTATCTTTTAATAATTTTTTTCAATATTTTTTATCTAAATCTATACCTGATTTGTATAGTAAACAATTTTTATTTAAATTCTTTCCTTCAAAAAAATAACCTCGGTTTGATTTATATTATGATTTTTTTCAGTACCAGAAGTCTTTACTTTTGTGGAAGTTATTTGTTAGTTTTAAAATTTATCAGAAAAAAATTATTTCAGAACTATTCTCCAAAAAGGGTTAAAATGTATAGATCCAAAAAATAAAATTAAAATTTTGTTTTAAAATTAATTACTTTCCCAATTTTTCAATTTTTTCTGATTTTAATTAGTTGATCAGATTTTAAAGTTCGAAATTCGGGACGCTATTTTTAATTCTTTTTTTTTTGCAAAAAAATAATTTATTATTGTTATTACGGTCGTATAGTGAGTGTAACTGGTTCGAGGGTACAGAGATTTAAACCTAACTTTGGTCGATGACAAAACAAAAATTCCCACACACAATGTTATGAAATTGACCCTCGGTGGAAGTTAATGAAATTTTTATATGTTGTTTGTGTTAATAAAAGTAAAAAAATGTCAAGTTTTAATTTGTGCTATGACTAATTTAGCCCCTAGATAGTGTTAAAATTAATACTGTTTTCAACGTCTATGTAGCTGGAATACCCCCTACGGCAGAATTTAATGGGACATGCGCAGGATTTATGTGCTATTTATGTGCTAATTTCGGACGCCAATAAAAAATTTTGTGCTCTTCTTTTTTAAAAAATACAAGTGGTTCTGCTGGCCTCAGACCAAGCTGGAATACCCCAGGTCAAATATATTGGATAAAAAAAATTGAAAAACATTTTTATTCTCTCCTATTTATGTGTTAATTTACATTTCTGTCCCTAATTTAACAATATTAAGTTATTTGTAATTTAAAATTCATTTTCAGTTTATTTACTTTTTACAGGTACTTCGTTATATTTGACGTGGTCACAATGACCACGAATATTCAATTCCCTTAGAGGAAATTCCTGAACTTATTAGCTAGAGCACAAAATTTTTTATTGGCGTCCGAAATTAGCACATAAATAGGAGATAACAAAAATGTTTTTCAATTTTTATTTTCTAAAATATTTGACTTGGGGTATTCCAGCTTGGTCTGAAGCCAGCAGAACCCCTTGTATTTTTTTAAAAAGAAGACCACAAAATTTTTTATTGGCGTCCGAAATTAGCACATAAATAGGAGATAACAAAAATGTTTTTCAATTTTTATTTTCTATTGTTAGATTCGGGCAAAAATTCACGACGCCGCCACTGCTTAAGCGGGACCTGCTGGATGCGACCGGAGGATGAAGGAGACACTGATGGTCGAGGTTGGGTTCGGAGAAGCACGCGCGACGCTCGTTTTTAACCCATCTTAAGTTTTACCCTTTTTACATTTTCGTTTAATTATTTCGTAGTTTGTTAATATATTTTACAAACAGTGATTAGGTGTTTGATTTGATAAAATCAGTGGCTTTTGAATAAATAATAATAATTATCCTGACAAAATCGAATTAAATCTTAAATCAGAAGTGGGATTGTGTTCACGTTTCACACAGGTGTCTAGTGAGATTAAAACAAGTGCATAATGGAAGAGTTGTTGACAGAAATAAAAAGGCTTAAACGCAGCAACACAGCCCCGGATCAGGTGGATTTACCACTTTTCCAGCCAGATTTTGATGATTCATATGCTTGGTTCGTACAGGTGGAAAAAAATAAAATAAAAATGGAATTTGAATGATCAGACTTGGTAAGAGTTGGACGTTTTTTTTACTAGGGGATGCTAAATACTGGTTTGAAAACTAGACGCCAACAGTAAGTGGTTGGGCTTGTTTTAAGAATGAATATTTAGAGTCATTTCTCAAGAAAAAATTCTTGGACGCTTGCTATATGAAACTGCTAATTTTAATAGTTTATTATGTAACACTTATGTAGCTTATAAGTCAGCTTTGTTAAAAAAATTACGTGCTCAAAAGTGCACCTCTGGCCTACTTGAATTGATTGTTGATTTTAAATCAAATTTATCTTGCTTTAAATGCGGGCGTCTGGATCATCAGAAACGCCACTGTCATTCACGAGGTGTCTCGCAGTTCAAGACAGATAACTCATTTCTCAAGTGCGCTCACGAATCTCAAAACAAAACCAATAATTCTTTCAAAACGATAAATGTAACTTTTGTTTAAAGTTGGGTCACAGTATTGAATACTTGTTTTCTTAAGAGTTCCATTGAAAAAAGACGTAACGTAAACTTTATTTTAAGCGAAAGAAAGAATGTTCCTACAAAAATAAACATGAATAACGATACATATATGGGGTTTATCAATACTGGAGCAGACATGTCATTAATGTCAGATAAATTTGTTGAGAGATTTAAAAATCTAAATTATTACCTCACGAAATTACTTTTACTGGAATAACACTTGATATTTTATCTTCAAAATATAAGTTTGAAGTAGAGGTTGAAATTACTTGTCAACGTACAGAATTAACTTTTATGATAGTTCCGTCTATTTATTTAGAGTATGATGCAATAATTGGGTGTAATTTGTTTGCTGATAACCGTCTAGCGTACGTAACAGATTGGAACGTTACAAGGGTGGTGCAAAGACAACTACCCGGTATTTTGTGGGTTTCGACGACTACTTAGATAAGATTAAGGTACCTAAAGAACACTTCTTTAAAATATCTTCTGTCCAAAAAAAAAAAATAAAAATATTCTGATATCTTAAGTTCCAGGGGCGTTCCCGTTTCTATTGTAAACAATTCATCAATGAGTATTCATTTGGTTGATAATTTTATTGTTTTCCTACATCCGTATCGCCTAGCAATAAGCGAGCGAGCAGAAGTTCGAAAGATTATTGATGAACTTCTCATCAGTGGTATTTTTTGCGAAAGCACTTTTTCTTGACGCTTGCCCTATTTTACTTGTAAGAGAAAAAAAAATGGTTCCTTTAGAATGTGTTGCGATTTTCGAGAATTAAATTCAATGTGTAAATTCTTGGATGAATGGAACATTCATTATCATTTTATTACTCCTGATGTCCATTGAGCTAATGGACCAGTTGAACTTTTTTAGAGTTGAAACTCGTGTCAAATCAGAATGGCCGAGCGCGTTGTGGAAAATTCAACTAGTTCTGAATTCAACGTTCCAAAAGTCAATCGAATGTACCCCATTACAAGCCTTAATTGATTTCGCTGAGGGTGACTGTTTTATTACACCGAGCAAGTAAGCTGTATGCGAGTAAAACAAACTGTGAATTTATTGGTCCATATGAATTAATTAGCATTAGCAACGAAGGGAGGTACGACCTCAAAAGAGTTGGTGTTACTAGACACAAAATCATTCAAGTAGCCAAAGAGCAGTTACGATTATGGCCAAAAGACTGGTCCTTAGGGTATGATCTCGGTGATCTATTAAATCTTTTTGAAAAAGACTAAACAAAGTTAATTATTAATATTGGTTTGTTAAATGTTGTTATCCAAGGTTGAAACAATATCTTGAAGCATGGGGTCAGCATACTCCCATGGTCATTAAAAAATAAATGTTGTTATCCAAGGTTGAAACAATATCTTGAAGCACGGGGTCAGCACACTCCCATGGTCATTAAAAAATAAATTTTGTTATCCAAGGTTGAAACAATATCTTGAAGCATGGGGTCAGCATACTCCCATGGTCATTAAAAAATAAATTGTGTTATCCAAGGTTGAAACAATATCTTGAAGCATGGGGTCAGCATACTCCCATGGTCATTAAAAAATAAATTTTGTTAGCCAAGGTTGAAACAATATCTTGAAGCATGGGGTCAGCATACTCCCATGGTCATTAAAAAATAAATTGTGTTATCCAAGGTTGAAACAATACCTTGAAGCATGGGGTCAGCATACTCCCATGGTCATTAAAAAATAAATTGTGTTATCCAAGGTTGAAACAATACCTTGAAGCATGGGGTCAGCATACTCCCATGGTCATTAAAAAATAAATTGTGTTATCCAAGGTTGAAACAATATCTTGAAGCATGGGGTCAGCATACTCCCATGGTCATTAAAAAATAAATGTTGTTAGCCAAGGTTGAAACAATATCTTGAAGCATGGGGTCAGCATACTCCCATGGTCATTAAAAAATAAATTGTGTTATCCAAGGTTGAAACAATATCTTGAAGCATGGGGTCAGCATACTCCCATGGTCATTAAAAAATAAATTTTGTTAGCCAAGGTTGAAACAATATCTTGAAGCATGGGGTCAGCATACTCCCATGGTCATTAAAAAATAAATTGTGTTATCCAAGGTTGAAACAATACCTTGAAGCATGGGGTCAGCATACTCCCATGGTCATTAAAAAATAAATTGTGTTATCCAAGGTTGAAACAATACCTTGAAGCATGGGGTCAGCATACTCCCATGGTCATTAAAAAATAAATTGTGTTATCCAAGGTTGAAACAATATCTTGAAGCATGGGGTCAGCATACTCCCATGGTCATTAAAAAATAAATGTTGTTAGCCAAGGTTGAAACAATATCTTGAAGCATGGGGTCAGCATACTTCCATGTCGTTTAACTGCTAAAAGTATACAAAGCGGTTAAACTTGTTTAGTTTAAAGTTACTAAGTTGTTGATGTATTATAGATGCAGAGGAGCCGATATCCGATGATGGAAGTTCCGAGAACGAAACACTGGTCAGTCCGGCCGTGTTAGATTCGGGCAAAAATTCAAGACGCCGCCACTGCTTAAGCGGGACCTGCTGGATGCGACCGGATGATGAAGGAGACACTGATGGTCGAGGTTGGGTTCTGAGAAGCACGCGCGACGCTCGTTTTTAACCCATCTTAAGTTTTACCCTTTCTACATTTTCGTTTAATTATTTCGTAGTTTGTTAATATATTTTACAAACAGTGATTAGGTGTTTGATTTGATAAAATCAGTGGCTTTTGAATAAATAATAATAATTATCCTGACAAAATCGAATTAAATCTTAAAATATAATATTTGACTTGGGGTATTCCAGCTTGGTCTGAAGCCAGCAGAACCACTTGTATTTTTTAAAAAAGAAGAGCTCAACATTTTTTATTGGCGTCCGAAATTAGCACATAAATAGGAGATAACAAAAATGTTTTTCAATTTTTATTTTCTAAAATATTTGACTTGGGGTATTCCAGCTTGGTCTGAAGCCAGAAGAACCACTTGTATTTTTTAAAAGAAAAGACCACAAAATTTTTTATTGGCGTCCGAAATTAGCACATAAATAGGAGATAACAAAAATGTTTTTCAATTTTTATTTTCTAAAATATTTGACTTGGGGTATTCCAGCTTGGTCTGAAGCCAGCAGAACCCCTTGTATTTTTTTAAAAAGAAGACCACAAAATTTTTTATTGGCGTCCGAAATTAGCACATAAATAGGAGATAACAAAAATGTTTTTCAATTTTTATTTTCTATAATATTTGACTTGGGGTATTCCAGCTTGGTCTGAAGCCAGAAGAACCACTTGTATTTTTTAAAAGAAAAGACCACAAAATTTTTTATTGGCGTCCGAAATTAGCACATAAATAGGAGATAACAAAAATGTTTTTCAATTTTTATTTTCTAAAATATTTGACTTGGGGTATTCCAGCTTGGTCTGAAGCCAGCAGAACCACTTGTATTTTTTAAAAGAAAAGAGCACAAAATTTTTTATTGGCGTCCGTAATTAGCACATAAATAGGAGATAACAAAAATGTTTTTCAATTTTTATTTTCTAAAATATTAGATTTGGGCTATTCCAGCTTGGTCTGAAGCCAGCAGAACCCCTTGTATTTTTTTAAAAAGAAGACCACAAAATTTTTTATTGGCGTCCGAAATTAGCACATAAATAGGAGATAACAAAAATGTTTTTCAATTTTTATTTTCTAAAATATTTGATTTGGGGTATTCCAGCTTGGTCTGAAGCCAGCAGAACCCCTTGTATTTTTTTAAAAAGAAGACCACAAAATTTTTTATTGGCGTCCGTAATTAGCACATAAATAGGAGATAACAAAAATGTTTTTCAATTTTTATTTTCTAAAATATTAGATTTGGGCTATTCCAGCTTGGTCTGAAGCCAGCAGAACCCCTTGTATTTTTTTAAAAAGAAGACCACAAAATTTTTTATTGGCGTCCGTAATTAGCACATAAATAGGAGATAACAAAAATGTTTTTCAATTTTTATTTTCTAAAATATTTGACTTGGGGTATTCCAGCTTGGTCTGAAGCTAGCAGAACCACTTGTATTTTTTAAAAGAAAAGAGCACAAAATTTTTTATTGGCGTCCGTAATTAGCACATAAATAGGAGATAACAAAAATGTTTTTCAATTTTTATTTTCTAAAATATTTGACTTGGGGTATTCCAGCTTGGTCTGAAGCCAGCAGAACCACTTGTATTTTTTAAAAGAAAAGAGCACAAAATTTTTTATTGGCGTCCGTAATTAGCACATAAATAGGAGATAACAAAAATGTTTTTCAATTTTTATTTTCTAAAATATTTGACTTGGGGTATTCCAGCTTGGTCTGAAGCCAGCAGAACCCCTTGTATTTTTTAAAAGAAAAGAGCACAAAATTTTTTATTGGCGTCCGTAATTAGCACATAAATAGGAGATAACAAAAATGTTTTTCAATTTTTATTTTCTAAAATATTTGACTTGTGGTATTCCAGCTTGGTCTGAAGCCAGCAGAACCCCTTGTATTTTTTAAAAGAAAAGACCACAAATTTTTTTATTGGCGTCCGAAATTAGCACATAAATAGGAGATAACAAAAATGTTTTTCAATTTTTATTTTCTAAAATATTAGATTTGGGCTATTCCAGCTTGGTCTGAAGCCAGCAGAACCCCTTGTATTTTTTTAAAAAGAAGACCACAAAATTTTTTATTGGCGTCCGAAATTAGCACATAAATAGGAGATAACAAAAATGTTTTTCAATTTTTATTTTCTAAAATATTTGACTTGGGGTATTCCAGCTTGGTCTGAAGCCAGCGAACCACTTGTATTTTTTAAAAGAAAAGACCACAAAATTTTTTATTGGCGTCCGAAATTAGCACATAAATAGGAGATAACAAAAATGTTTTTCAATTTTTATTTTCTAAAATATTTGATTTGGGGTATTCCAGCTTGGTCTGAAGCCAGCAGAACCCCTTGTATTTTTTTAAAAAGAAGACCACAAAATTTTTTATTGGCGTCCGAAATTAGCACATAAATAGGAGATAACAAAAATGTTTTTCAATTTTTATTTTCTATAATATTTGACTTGGGGTATTCCAGCTTGGTCTGAAGCCAGAAGAACCACTTGTATTTTTTAAAAGAAAAGACCACAAAATTTTTTATTGGCGTCCGAAATTAGCACATAAATAGGAGATAACAAAAATGTTTTTCAATTTTTATTTTCTAAAATATTTGATTTGGGGTATTCCAGCTTGGTCTGAAGCCAGCAGAACCCCTTGTATTTTTTTAAAAAGAAGACCACAAAATTTTTTATTGGCGTCCGAAATTAGCACATAAATAGGAGATAACAAAAATGTTTTTCAATTTTTATTTTCTATAATATTTGACTTGGGGTATTCCAGCTTGGTCTGAAGCCAGAAGAACCACTTGTATTTTTTAAAAGAAAAGACCACAAAATTTTTTATTGGCGTCCGAAATTAGCACATAAATAGGAGATAACAAAAATGTTTTTCAATTTTTATTTTCTAAAATATTTGATTTGGGGTATTCCAGCTTGGTCTGAAGCCAGCAGAACCACTTGTATTTTTTAAAAGAAAAGACCACAAAATTTTTTATTGGCGTCCGAAATTAGCACATAAATAGGAGATAACAAAAATGTTTTTCAATTTTTATTTTCTATAATATTTGACTTGGGGTATTCCAGCTTGGTCTGAAGCCAGAAGAACCACTTGTATTTTTTAAAAGAAAAGAGCACAAAATTTTTTATTCGCGTCCGAAATTAGCACATAAATAGGAGATAACAAAAATGTTTTTCAATTTTTATTTTCTAAAATATTTGACTTGGGGTATTCCAGCTTGGTCTGAAGCCAGCAGAACCCCTTGTATTTTTTAAAAGAAAAGAGCACAAAATTTTTTATTGGCGTCCGTAATTAGCACATAAATAGGAGATAACAAAAATGTTTTTCAATTTTTATTTTCTAAAATATTTGACTTGGGGTATTCCAGCTTGGTCTGAAGCCAGCAGAACCACTTGTATTTTTTAAAAAAAGAAGAGCTCAACATTTTTTATTGGCCTCCGAAATTAGCACATACTTAGGAGATAACAAAAATGTTTTTCAATTTTTATTTTCTAAAATATTTGACTTGGGGTATTCCAGCTTGGTCTGAAGCCAGCAGAACCACTTGTATTTTTTAAAAGAAAAGAGCACAAAATTTTTTATTGGCGTCCGTAATTAGCACATAAATAGGAGATAACAAAAATGTTTTTCAATTTTTATTTTCTAAAATATTTGACTTGGGGTATTCCAGCTTGGTCTGAAGCCAGCAGAACCACTTGTATTTTTTAAAAAAAGAAGAGCTCAACATTTTTTATTGGCCTCCGAAATTAGCACATACTTAGGAGATAACAAAAATGTTTTTCAATTTTTATTTTCTATAATATTTGACTTGGGGTATTCCAGCTTGGTCTGAAGCCAGAAGAACCCCTTGTATTTTTTAAAAAAGAAGACCACAAAATTTTTTATTGGCGTCCGAAATTAGCACATACTTAGGAGATAACAAAAATGTTTTTCAATTTTTATTTTCTATAATATTTGACTTGGGGTATTCCAGTTTGGTCTGAAGCCAGCAGAACCCCTTGTATTTTTTAAAAAAGAAGACCACAAAATTTTTTATTGGCGTCCGAAATTAGCACATACTTAGGAGATAACAAAAATGTTTTTCAATTTTTATTTTCTATAATATTTGACTTGGGGTATTCCAGCTTGGTCTGAAGCCAGCAGAACCCCTTGTATTTTTTAAAAAAGAAGACCACAAAATTTTTTATTGGCGTCCGAAATTAGCACATACTTAGTAGATAACAAAAATGTTTTTCAATTTTTATTTTCTAAAATATTTGACTTGGGGTATTCCAGCTTGGTCTGAAGCCAGCAGAACCACTTGTATTTTTTAAAAAAGAAGAGCTCAACATTTTTTATTGGCGTCCGAAATTAGCACATACTTAGGAGATAACAAAAATGTTTTTCAATTTTTATTTTCTATAATATTTGACTTGGGGTATTCCAGCTTGGTCTGAAGCCAGCAGAACCCCTTGTATTTTTTAAAAAAGAAGACCACAAAATTTTTTATTGGCGTCCGAAATTAGCACATACTTAGTAGATAACAAAAATGTTTTTCAATTTTTATTTTCTAAAATATTTGACTTGGGGTATTCCAGCTTGGTCTGAAGCCAGCAGAACCACTTGTATTTTTTAAAAAAGAAGAGCTCAACATTTTTTATTGGCGTCCGAAATTAGCACATACTTAGGAGATAACAAAAATGTTTTTCAATTTTTATTTTTTATAATATTTGACTTGGGGTATTCCAGCTTGGTCTGAAGCCAGCAGAACCCCTTGTATTTTTTAAAAAAGAAGACCACAAAATTTTTTATTGGCGTCCGAAATTAGCACATACTTAGTAGATAACAAAAATGTTTTTCAATTTTTATTTTCTAAAATATTTGACTTGGGGTATTCCAGCTTGGTCTGAAGCCAGCAGAACCCCTTGTATTTTTTAAAAGAAAAGAGCACAAAATTTTTTATTGGCGTCCGAAATTAGCACATAAATAGCACATAAATCCTGCGCATGTCCCATTAAATTCTGCCGAAGGGGGTATTCCAGCTACATAGACGTCTGTTTTCATAATTCCAATGATACTAAGTTTAATTTATTTGTATTTCTGAGTTGAAACAAGAAAAACGAACAAAAAAATGAATAAACTCAATATAGAAAATAAGTCCAACTAATAAAAACAGATTAGTACTATTATACAGGATGTCTCATTTATGTGGAAAGATCAGATTACTTTTGAGCTTCAATATCGATATAAATACACCAACCAAAATTAGAAAAATGTATAAAAATTATTATATAACCTAACCTAACCTAACCTAACCAAAATTAGAAAAATGTTTAAAAAATAATTATTTTTGTTAATGTCTATTTAAAACCCTATAATGAAATATACAGGACGGAGCACCATAAACGCGTCGGGTTGGTCTTTATATCGGAAACGGTAAGATTGTGTAAAAAAAGTTTAGTGCAGAGACAATTTTAAATTATTTTGATTTATATAGGTTGCCTCAATAAAAAGATCTGCACCATAGTTATATTATTTTAAATAGAACACTGTATTTTTACATCCCAGTTCTCTTACTCTGTCTTTTTTTACAGTATGAATTCATTCTTATTTGGATTTTTTTGTATAAATCATTTGTAATTATTTTAAGGTTTTTTTTCTAGTTTTTTCTCGCATTTATGATTTTTTTTACTTTTTCTGGGATTTTTTAGTTTTTTTCTACTTTTTTGTTTTTTCTGTTTTTCTCATATTTTTTTCCAAATTTTCATCATTGTTCTGGTTTTCTTATCTATTTTTTTCTTTTGTTTTTGAATTTTTTCTCATTTGTTCTCATTTTTTCATATTCTTCTGATTTTACGCAATTATTTGCGATATTTTGTAATTATTTGCAATTTTTCATTTTTTTATGATTACAGTTGTTTCCGATTTTTTGGTTGTCAATGGTTTTTGAGATGATTTTCGATTTTTCTCATTTTTCCGATTTTTTTTTTGACTTCAAATTTTTCACACTTTTTTCTCATTGTTCTATTTTTATAGTCTTTTTTTGTTTTCTAATTTTTTCTCATTTTTTTTATTTCATTGATTTTTTGTGATAATTTGCGTTTTTTTGTCATTTTTTGTGATTTTGTTGCGGTTTTTTTGCGATTTTTTGCGTTTTTTTGAATCATTTTTTGCGATTTTTAGTGTTTTTTTTCGGTTTTTTTATTTCGTCATTTTCGCGTAATTTACAATTTTATTATTCGTTTTTTTCCCAAAATTTTCCAATTTCTCTCAATTTGTTCCAATTTTTTTTCCATCAATTCTATTTTTTTCTCGTTTTTTTGTCATCTTTATGATTTTTTGTTTTTTTTTCTGTTTTGTTTCTTATTTGTAAAAAATATTAAAAATAGCCTCCCGAATTTCTAACCTTTAAATCTAGTCACCATAATTTTAATTCTAAAAGAAAACTAGTTTTCATTAGGTATATATACTAATATAGTTATATTATAGCAGCATTTTAAAAATATTGGAACAAAGACATAAATTTTCTATTCAAATATAAAATTTCCTTTTTTCTGCTACTTAAAAATATGACGGCAACATTGCGTTACGAAGACATGAATTATATACCCCAAAATAATTAATTTCCAGGTGGCGTCATCAATAAAAAAGTACGTGAACTGTAATATTGACAGAACAGGTTTCTGATATATTTTTGGTGATCTATGGTTCAAATTATAAATTTTTGAACATATCAAGACTTGTAAATGAAAGCAAAAAATGAAATATCGAAGTACCGTCTCTAATTGAAACATAATCTAGTTCCTGAATTAGTTTTTATAGCGATTTTTGATGCCTTTTTTTGAGGTTAAATTTTCATAATTCCATTGTTTTTTCCATTTTCTTAATTTTTTTCACTTTTCAATATATTCAGGAACTAATTTAATACCATTAGAACATTATAAAAGCAAATTCGCATATATTACTTACCCGGATACTCCGTCTTATATGTTCAAAAATTTCCCTATGCTTATCCATTTGCTAACGCCGCCTTAATAATACGCCACTGGAGCAAACATTTTTTTATAGCTCAATTTTTTTTTTTTAGAAATTTGTCACTGAATTTTTTATAATTTTGTGTATTAGAAAATACACACTTGCAAAATTTTGATTTGAACGGTATCACAAATCGGCTTTCATCTTTTTTAGTCCTTCCAGTATTTAAATTTGCCAAAAACAGCAGTTGAGCAAAGTAGCCGCCCCTGATGGCGGTCGCCTTTGAATTCTCCCTCTCCCATCACCTCTAAAATACCACGTAATAAACTTCCTTACATCTGATTGGTCGCGGTGGAGAGGGTAACAAGATTGTTAGATTCTCCCTAATATTTATTTCTATTAGTTTCGTTTGGTCTCTTTCATATTTAGGTTCATTAGTTTTTCAAATAAGTTTGTCTAGGGGAAACTTTTACATTATATATATTTTTAGTTAAACATTTTAAGTTTTTTACAATAAATTAATTTATTTTTCTAAATAATGAATTTTATATAAAGTGCTAACGTGTCCAGAAGAACTGAATATCAACATGACAAATAGGTAATGAAATTTAATATATTTTTATTTCAATATTTCTTTTCAAAAATTAATTTTGTATTTCAAAATTACTATATACGTAAGGTGTTATATATTTTTTTTTAATATTGATTAATTTTAAGCGAATTATTCCAGGATTTGATTTTTCTTTTTGAAAATTTCAGTTTTCTCTTTGTTTTAGTTTTGGTTTCTATTGAATTATAAAAACAAAAATTAATTAAATATTTAAAATTTTGTCGAAACATATTTTTACCTTTATTTATTTATTTTTTTGAAATACTAGAATGTAATTTTATTATATTTATATATGTTAAAACGCTTTTTTCCCAAAATCTGTTTTTAACAAATCATTTTTGTTAAATCTGTAACAAGAAAAAACATACGTTTTGTAGTTCAAATATGTTTAAAAAAATTATTTCATCACAAATTTTTGGATAGAAATTATATTTTCTAGTTCCTTGTCGAATTTTAAGACTTAATTCAATTTATTAAAAAAAAATTATCTGTATATTTTTATGTCATAATTTTTATTTTCTTTAATTACAAAATTTTTTTAAACTTCAAAATTTTATTTTATACAAAGAATTGGATTTTAAATTTTTTATAAACTTAATGCCTACAGGGTAAAATTAATAACTAGTTATTTTTAAATCAAATGATTTTTCCTTTACCATCATCCTGTAAATTCTTAATAGGTATTTGTAATCCAATTTAATTATAAAGCTAGGCTATGTTTTATTTACAAATTTGTAGCACGAGCGAAATTTTTTGTCTCAAATAATATAGGATGTATCGACCAAAAGTTGTGCTTTTAATCATAAATACATCTACCTGTATATTTTTTGTTGTATATTTTTTGTTTTTACTGTATATTTTACGAGATTTATAGTTAATAATACAGTGCGAATATTTTTAAAACTAATAATTTCCATAGAATACGTGACTACCCAGATTTTTTTTCATTTTTTTATTTAAGTTTTTGGATGTTTAAACTTTAAATTGATTATCATTAATTTCAATTTTTTTAAAATTTCCCTTGGAAAAATTTTTTCTCCAAATAGGTAGTTTAATTGTAAAATTTGATTTTCTTTTCTTTTTATTTCATTAAAATTTTAAACTTTATTTAAAAAACTTGATTTATTCTTTTTAATAATACAATAACTATTTTTTTCAAACATGGAAGTTGTTTCAAAAAATTGTCTTTCATGAAAATTTTTTTCTGATCTCTCAATTGTTTAAAAAAAATGTAAGGTAAATTTATTTTTAAAATATTGCTTTATTGATCCATCTATTTTTTTTCATGTACTATAAAATTTCAAAATAAATGTAGTACGCACTTTGTACTATAATTTTATATTTTCACAAATGATAACAATATGCTACGATCAATCACTGACAAATTTCAAAAACATCTGTTAGGACAGTCTTCGGTCATCCACCCGACTAGAAGAATCTGCGATTTTTAAGGATTTAGGGATTTTAAAGGATTTTTAATGATTTTTAAGAATTTTAAATGAACAATTTTTACTGATTTTAATGGTTTTCAAGTCTTATTTTAGCATCTTTAATAATTACCCAAGATTTTTTAGTAATTTTAAGGGTTTTTAGGGATTTGTTCAGGATTTTTTAAGGTTATTTTAAGGATTTTAAAGTATTTTTAAGAATTTCTATGATTCTCTTGGATTAAAAATTTTTTTCCTGAATTTTAAGGGATTTTTAATGATTTTAAAGGATTTTCAAGCATTTTTGGGATTTTTAAGGATTTTCAAGGACTTATTAAGATTTTTAGGGATTTTTAAAAATATCAAAATGTATTTATGATTCTAATGTTTCTAAGGATTGTTTTGGGATCTTCAAGAATTGCCTTAAGATTTTTTCAGGATTTTTTAGGGATTTTAAAGAATTTCCAAGTTTTTCTTAATATTTTTAACGGTTTTTAAATTTTTTTCTGAATTTTAAGAGTTTTTTAAATTTTTTTTAAGGATTTTATGAATTTTAAACGATTTTTGGTATTTTTAAGGATTTTAAGAATTTTAAACGATTTTTGGGGATTTTAATGCTTTTTAAAGATTGTTTTAGGATCTTTAATTGCTTAAGATTTTTAAGTATTTTTATGGGTTTTTAGGGATTTTAAGGATTTTTAACGAAATTTTAAAATATTTTTTAAGCACTTCCAAGATTTTCTGAAGATTTTTAACGATATTTTAAAAAAATTTTCAGAATTTTAAAGGGTTTTTAAAGATTTTTAAGGAGTTTTTAAAGATTTTTAAAGATTTTTTAGTGATTTTTGAGAGGATTATTTTGGGATCTTTAAGAATAACTTAACATTTTTAGTAAGTGTTTTTAAGGGTTTTTAGGAATTTTTAAGGATTTAAAAGTATTTTTTATGAATTTCCAAGATAAGATTTTTTAGAATTTTAAGTGGGGTTTAAAGAGATTTTTAATGACTTACGGATTTTTGGGGTTTTAAAGGATTTTTGGGGATTTTTAAAAATTTTGAATTGTTTTTTGAGGAATGTTTTAGAGATTTTTAATTATTCTTAAGTGTTTTTTGGTATTTTTAAGGGTTTTTTAAGGATTTAAAACTATTTGTAATAATATAATAATTTTTAACATATTCTTAAGATTTTTAACGATTTTTAAACTTTTTTAAAAAAATTACGGGATTTTTAAAGCTTTTTAAGGGTTTTTAAAGATTTATTATTTACCAAGAGCAGAGGAAGTATAATTTGTAATTCAAAAAGAGTTGATTGAACTCTGATCCCAAATTGAGATATTAGTATTTGTTATTTCTGGTGCAGTTAGTTATTTGTTATTGTTCGTGCCGTTACATATTTCTTGTTTCTTCTTTATTGTACTATATTTTTCTTCAATGCATTATAATTATTTTAAGTGCCCGTACATACTAATAACAGCTTCCAATACAGTTGGCAACGTTGACATAGTCTGTCGTGCGTAAAATGAAATACTAGTGCATAAAGGATTGTACGCACCAAAAGTCTTTTATTTTAATATTTTTGTTATTTAGTCGTTTTTTGAAAATTTTAAGAATTTAAATTTGACTTTTATTCAACTCCACGAGTTATCAATGCAAGCTTACTCATTCTCAACTGCTTTAATATAACGTGATTTCTAATAACATTTTAGTTTTGCGGTAAATTTTAATTTTCGAAAATTAAAACATATTTTTTTTAATAATCTGTCATAATTAGTCATTGAATTTGAATAAAGTACTGGATTGATGTTTTTTAATATCGACCAAATTAGTGAATTATTACAGGGTATACTGTTCGAAAATTTCAGTTACTTATTTTATATTTAAACTTATTAAGTTTGTTTTTCAAAACTACTAGAATGTAATTTTAATTTGACCTTAACGTTCGGTTTTTTTTTCGAAATAATTTTTTTTACAAATTTAAAAAAGCATCATTTTTGATTGACCCATCCAAAAAGAAAAAAAAATCACATGTAATTTCTTTTTAAATTAATCAATTTAAAAAAAAATGTTTATAAAATTCACTGAATAGAAATTAGTTTATTTAATTTTTTAATTCACTTTAAAAATTTTGAGGCAAATAAATTTTATTTTATATTATGTATCTTAAATATATCATAAATTTTTATTTTCCTTAATGTTATTATAATTACAATACTTTTTTAAATTAAAACTATTATTCGGTACTATAAATTATATTTAGTTTAGGCATTTTTATGTAAAGGTGTGTACACTTAATTGTTATTTTTAAATCATAAATTATTTATTGTTATCATCCTGTATATTTATATTTGTATACTAGAAAGCTTCATTATATTTAAAAACTGACTGGCGAGTGAAATTTTCTGTCTCAATTATACTTAGTTGTGCGTCAACCAAAGTTGTGCTCTTAATCATTAATTACTTGTAGACATTTTCCTGTATATTTCCAATTTTGCAAGATTTATTGAATTTAGAAACGATTGTCTATAATCAAGTGTTTTTTCCAATATGTTTGATAATTTGCAGATTTACCGATACCTATTTAAAAAAATATTTTTGGAACAGTATTTTAAACGCACTTTTTTCCAACAAATATAATTTTTTATTAATTTTTTCCTTTTTCATGATTTTTCATAATTTGTCTTGTTCTATTTTTTTAATTTAATTTCATTGAAATTTGTCTTGAATTTTTAAAAATATATTTCAAAAAAATTATTGTTAAAAATGTTTATTTAAAAAATATTTTTTCGAAAAAATTTATCGACTATTTCAGAAATGTTTTTTTTTCGCGATTTTTAGAAAATTTCGTATCCATTTGTTTTCGGTACAGTAATATTTTATCAAAGCGAAGAGGTGAGCTTTCCTTGTCGGGACTGATTGATAACTCGCCACGAAATTAGACTACTATGACAAATGAAAATTTTACTGCAGTTAGCTGACCACATAAACCGGGTTGTGACGAAGTCGAAAATTAAAAAAATTACTTGGTTTTAATCTCTAAAAATTGAAATCTAAACAAATGTTAAAAATAATTTGAAAAAAAATATAAATATTCATTCACCTTTTGAATAAAAATACACATACAAGCTTCTTGATTGGCGATTGCGGGTTAACTTTATTTTGGGGAATGTATTACCGCCTTGTAATTCCATATTTTTTCTTCAAATCTTATATTTTTCATTTAATTTTTAAAAATTTCAGGCTTGACCTTTTTTAAAAGTACCTACGTAATATATTTTTCCATGTAGATAATTTCAATTTTATGTTCTTCCAATTTTTAAATCCAATTTTTAAATTTTATTAAAAAGCTTTTTTTTATTTTTGGAAAATTTCCCGTTTTTTTGTATAATAGTTCGTTTTTTAAGTAGGGTGTCACAAGTTTTATTTTGTCCAACTAGATTGTAATTAATTAATAATCTTCTAATTTCTTTCTTAAAATTTGTGTAAAAAAAGACTTTTGTAACGTTCTTTTTTTCAGTACTTTAATTTTCTAATAAAGGTACCTACTTTTTGCATTGATTCGAGAAATTTTTGTTAATATATTATTCCTTACATTCACTGATAAAATAAATTTTTTTAGACATAATATAGTATAAATTTTAATTTTTTCTGGTGGACCATTATAATTTTCAATATTTTTTGAGTGTTTTTTAAATTTAATTTCATTATATTCAAATTTTTATCGTTAAATGTTGGCTTTAGGTACAAGGGTATACAGTGTGTTGAAAATTTCAATTTACATTATTGGGATTTCGTTAACCTTTATTGGTTGGTTAAATGGGAACAAGTTTCATATTTTCAAGACAAATTTACCCGATTTTGAAAAATTAATATCAGGTCCGGTTTCAAAGATATTTGCAAAACCAAAATTGACGATTTTCGTTTTATTTAATTATCACCCTTATTTGAAAAATCTTTTTTAATCTTTCTTGTTGTACCTTTGCGCACCTAATTTAATTAAATTTTATTTCTTTGTTAACCTGTTTTGTAACTCATTATTTGCCTCGAGACCAAATGCCGTTTAACATTGAATAATCAGTTTTTATATACGACGTTTCATTTTTTAAGGGCGTTTCTCATTTTCTTTTTGTAAGTACTGTCCTGTTTATTTTATTCCAGAATATTTTTAAACTATCTTGAATAACTTTGCTTTTGAACATGTTTTCGAATTTTTTTTTAAAAAAAAGTTGGCACCTAGAAAAAAGCACAATTTAATCACAAAAATTCATACACAAATCTACAATTACAACAAATAAATACGAGGTCGATTAAATGAGACAAATTTTAGATTTAAATTTTATTTTGTTCCTGTTATAATTCAATAGTTGAAGATTAAATTATATTTTTTATTCTAGTACTGTTATGTAAAAAAATGTAATTCAAAAAATTGATAGTGCTCAATAACTTACTGTTTAATTAATTTTATTCAAAAAGATTTATAAAAATTCAAGATGAAATGATCAGGACCGTATTTATAAAATTTCCCAAAGTACAGTTCATTGCCGGAATTTAATGAAAAAAATTAAATGTGATACATGGTTATGGTTGGATGGAGAACAAAATGGAGATTTCAAAAATGAAATAAAAAGTACAGGTCCGTATTTAAAAAAAAATGAGGAATGCGCTTTAAAGACGAAACGTTGTATAGAAAAAACTGACTTCGCAATGTTAAACGGCATTTTCAAAAAGTTTTCTTCCATCTTTAAAAATTAAGGTGATAATTAAATAAAACAAAAATCGTCAATTTTGATTTTTGGCAAACATCTTTGAAACCGGATCTGATATTAAATTTTTCAAAATCCGGTAAATTTGTCTTGATAATTTGCAACTTTTTTCCCATTTAACCAAATGAAAATAGTGTACATTGAAATTTTAACCACCATGTATTTCCAAAATTACTTAATTTTAAATGTTTTTTATGACTTTTTTGTATCAAATTAGTTTTTTTGATCTGAAAACGATAAACAATTTTTGGAATTTTGGTGGAAATTTTTTTTCAAACATTTAATTTTATCAAAAAAGCTTTTATTTAAAAAAATGTTTGTTTGATTTATAATTGTTCATTATATTAATTCAATGCTTTATAACTTGTTTTAAATTTTACTTACAAATAATTTTTTTAAATGTCATTTTTCTATTAGCTTTAATATAAAATTATTCCCATAAAATGTTTTAAATTTCCTGTTTTAAGTTAATTTACAAATTTATTTTTGGTATTATTTTCAAGGTTTTTTCAATTTTTGAAAACTTATTTATAAATTTGACAACGATTACTTCATTTTATTTAAAACAATATTTTATAAAATTATTTTTGTGAGTTAGATTTTTCCAGAAATTTCTTTGGTCGTTTCCAAAAATATAAGGAATTTTTTTAAACAAGTAAAATTATTATTGAAATTTTATAAAAAAAATTGTACCTAATGAAAAGTAGTAATATTAGTTAATTCCACCCAAATACAAAATTTGTTTTTTTTTAGACAAGAAATTTCAAATATGGATTTTCCTTAAAATTTTTGTTTGGTAAAATTTTAGTACCTTCCAAAATTTCTTCGAAAAATTCTCCAAAAAAATATTTTGCTTTTCTAAAATTAATTTTTTATTACTTCGAATTTTTGTTCTTATAAATTTGTTGTAAAAATCTTAATCTTCATTTTGTTTATTTTCAAAATTTGTCTTATATTTCTTCCTCAGAATTCCATTCAATGTTCCGTTAATTTGATCACAAATTCCTATTCTCTGACATTCAGTTTCTAAATTTTCAAGATTTTTTTTTTTAAATTTAACACCAATTTTTCCAAAAAAAAATTCGCCTTTGGATTGAGTGTCACAAAATTCCGTCATTTATATTTACTTATATATATATTTTTTTACTTTTTTATCTTCGAAAATATATTTATTTTCAACAAAATTCATTTTGTTCGTAAATTTGTTTTTTTTTATTAATAAGCTTTATTTTTTATTAAAAAGTTACATCTGGATTAAATGTTTAAAGGATATTTTTTTTAAATTCAGATTGTAAATTTGTAAATTTTTTTCTAAAATTATTTAACAAATTCCTTTTTCCAGTAAAGAAGTATATTTTTTAAAGTATAAAATTCTATATTTTTGTTACTTTTTGCAAAGAACTAAAAACAAATTTCCTCAACTCTTTCTATTTCAAATCTACGCACTCTTAAGGATATGCTATAAATTTTTCTTTATATTTAAAAGATAATTTCACCTCCTGAGGTTTTGTTATTAAATTTTCGTAATTACACTGATTTTTTAATATTTTTTTACACAAAATTTTTTCACAAACAAAATAACGTACCATATTAGAAATTAACGGGTTTAGTAAAAATAAATAATTTCATAAACAAATTATTAACGATAAATATGACGAATTTACTTTAAAAAAAATCTGAATTTGAATAATTTTGAATACTGATATACAGGGTAACAAAAACATGTGACACAAAAGTAACATTTTTAAATTACATCAAGATAGTTTTATAAATTAAAATATAGGTTGTGGCTAACATGGCTTTCCCAGTATTACTGTATGTTATTTTATTTTAAAGAAAAATGTATCGTATTTTTTTTAAATTAGTCACTTTCATATTGATTCAGAAATTTATCATTTTAACAATACAATATTGCTACTTTTTTATATAATAGTGTTGCTATTTTGAAAGCAGTCTAGGACAAAATTTCTGCCAAAAGATCCTAACAATGTGAACCAAGTTGATATCGGGATTTGATTAAAACAAAAAGGGACAAAATTTTTATTTTTTGTAATTTTTATTTGTAAAATTATTAGAAATTTTTCATTTTATACTTGGTTGTGCTTGAAACCTAAATTGAATTGATATTGACGTTACGTTTCTGAGGAACCATCAATTTTTTTTAAATATAAACTTTCATTTTTAAATCGTTTAAAATTAATTTTCAACTTAAAATTCCCTTCGGTACGGTCCTGTAACTTGAAGTATATAATAAATATCAAATGCAGAAAGTTGCCAATAATTAAAAAAAAATTTTGTTTATCTAAAAGTATTTTTCTTGTAGGCACTTTCAATAGACTTATTTTTTTTTACAAACATAAACTATCATTCAATGTGTTGTTATTTTTAAGAATGTTACAATTTGTCGGTCTTACAAAGTGGCGGCCTGACAAAGGTTTAAATTTTTTATATACAAAAATAATCAAAATTTTTCAATAACAAATATTTCTGCAAATCGACAAAGTTTTAGAGCCGTCAAAGTAGCCGCTACTAATGGGCGGCCGCCTTTGAACACCCCTCTTCCCCCACATCATCAATAACAGGTAAATAATTTCCCTACTTCTAATTGGTCGTGGTGTATAGAGAATTACAAGCTGGGTTTTAGGTAGTGGAAATAAGAAATAATGGTTAATGGTTATCAGTTTCATTTTGTTCTTCGTACGTTTAGGTTCATTAGTTTGCCAAAAAAGTGTTGCGTAAAAATATTTTTTTTATAATTTAGTTTCAAATTTCATTATCAAACTTGGCTGTACTGGTTCTTTTTACAGACTCTTATTTAGTTTTATTATCGGTCGGAATGGGATTTTATTTTATAATTTCAATTTTAGTTAATTATTTCTAGAATTCTACAATTCAAATAACTTCAATGTAATTATTATTATTATAATTTTTTTTTGGATTCTGATTAAGAAATTAAGCTTGCTTGATTTTTATAGCCAGTTTCTTGGTTAAAAATAATTTTTATATTACTTCAATTATCGGGGACTTTCTTTTATATTTTAAATTTAAATTATCTTCCACTCTTGGTTAAAAATAAAGTGCAGTTTCGTCGTTGAATTACTGAAAATTAACAATAGGTAAAGTAAACATTTTTCTTTCTTAAATATTTCTAAAATTAAATTTGGTTTTCAAAAATTAATATTTAAATTTTTTCTCAAAAATATTCCAAATTGAATTTAATTCAATTTTGTTTTTCAAAATTATTACAAAGGTATTGATTAATTTCAAGCAAAATATCATTTTTTTTAAATTGTTTTATAAAATTTTAATTGTATTAAAATGTGACAATTTCATTTTTTCATTACTTATTTTTTTTTAACAAACCATGAAAGAACTCCAAATAAATTACACACGTAATTTTTGTATCAAAATATGTTTCATGTTTATCACAAATTTAATTAGCAATTAATTTATCTTGAAAGTTTTTTTTTTCATTAATTTGCAAAAATTTTTAATTCAAATTATTTAAAAAAAATCAATTTTATCTTATTTAAAATAAATTCTTGTTTTTGATAAACTTTATTGCAATAATTAAATATTTAATTTCAATTTTTTTGTGTACACTTAAAATAGATTAATTTTAATGTTGGTGATTAAAATGTATTCAAAAATTATGAAATAAAGTGCAGGTTCGTCTCCAGAATGATTGAAGATTAATAGGACTATGGGTAAACAAATTCTATTTTTTTTTTAATCTTAATTTTAGATATTTTAGTTTGGCCATATATTTTAATTTTCAAAAGTTTAATATCTTTTTCTTATTCGATTTTTAATGAATTTTATTTTTGAAAATTTTAATTATTTTGTTTTAAATATTTATTAATTAAATCAATTATTAAAGGAATAGATTTTTAATTTCGAAAATTTCATTTTTTGTCGAATACCATTTTCATTTTGAAAAATTTATAATTTTTTCACGACTTGGAGAATGGAATTTATAAATTTTTCAAAATTAATTTCAATCAAATCCTGTAAGAAATTGTTTTTCTATTAAAAGGACAAATTCCATGAATTTTAAAAATTAATTTTAAAAAAAAAATCTAGTGAATTCAGTTTTACTACTTTATATAAATAAGTTTTTTGTATTTTAATGTTATTTAATTCTCTTGCAAAATTTTATTAAGTTAAAATCAATTTTATCTTATTTATATTATAATTTTTATATCAAACTAATTCGGAACAAAAACATTTTATTTATTCAATAAATTAGATACTTATAAAATTTCCAAACACAGGCTTTGCAAACTAAAGTTTTTTTTTTATAATTTATACTTATTCTGGACAACATCCTGTATTTTCTTGATATTTGTTATTTCAATTTTATACAGCTTTATTGTATTTAAAAACTTATCAGGAAAAACATTTTCTGTCTTATACCAAGTGCATAACAAAAGTTCTGCTTTTATTCATAATTTTCTTATTCGTGAATTTAGAAATTTGTTTAATATTATAAAATGTAAAATCAATTATAAATGTGAATATTTTCCACCAAAAATTTGGTTTCATTTTAATTATAAAATTTTTTCAAGTATCAATTTTTTTCAAGTATTCCAATTAAATTCCAATTCCAATTAAATTCCAATTCCATTTAAATTCCACTTTGTTTTCAAATATTCTCAATTGTATTAAATTTTTTTCATTCAAATTTTCAATTTTTTTATTTAACAACTTTTACCGAAGTTATCACAAATTTTAATTAGAAATTCATTTGCACAATTTTTTAATTCAAATTATTAAAAAAATACCAATTTTATCTTATTTTATAAATTCTTGTTTTCATTAACTTTATTGCAATAATGAAATATTTAATTTCCATTTTTTGTGTGCATTTATAATAGATTAATTTTAGTGTAGGTGATTTAAATGTGTTTATAAAGTGCAACGTTCGTCTCCAGAATGACTGAAAATTAATAGGACTATTGGTAAACAAATTTTTAAAAATCTTAATAAAGATAACATTTTAGTTTGGCCGTATATTTTAATTTTCAAAAGTTTTAATATTTTTATTAATATATCTTTTTCTTATTCGAATTTTAATGAATTTATTGTTGAAAATTCCACTAATTTTTTTTTTAATTATTTATTAATTAAAGCAATTATTAGATAAACAGATATTTTTCCTTTCGAAAATTTCATTTTTTGTCGAATACCATTTTCATTTGGAATTATTAAAGAAATTGTTTTTCTGTAAAAGTTAAAAAATCTATGAATTTAAAAAAATCTATAAATTAAAAAAAAATCTGACTATGTTTTAGTACTTTTTATAAATTGGTTTCATCTATTTAAATATTTTAATGTTATTTAATTTCTTGCAAAATTTTAATTTATTATAAACGAACTTTGATTTATTTAAAAAACTTTAATAATCTTATTTATATAATTATTTTTATTTGAAACTGTTATTCGGAACAAAATCATTTTATCCAATAAATTAGATTCTTATAAACTTCCAACCACAGGCTATACAAACTCAAGTTGTTTTTTTTATAATTTTATACTTATTTTTGACATCATTCTGTATATTCTTGATATTTGTTATTTCAATTTTATACAGCTTTATTGTATTTAAAAAACTTATCAGGAAAAACATTTTCTTTCTAATACCAAGTGCATAACAAAAGTTCTGCTTTTATTCAGAATTTTCTTATTCGTGAATTTAGAAACTTGTTTTATATTATAAAATGTTAAATCAACTATAAATGTGAAAATTTTACACCAAAAATTTGTGGTTTTATCTTAATCATATCAATTTTTTTTTCAAGTTTTCCAATTATATTCGAATTTTGTTTTCAAACATTCCCAATTTTTTTTGATTTTTTTTCATTAAAATTTTTATTTTATTTTTTAAACGTAACTTTTTTACCTGGTTATTTTCTTGCAATTTATTTTCTTGCAATTTATTTTCTTGCAATTTATTTTCTTGCAATTTATTTTCTTGCAATTTATTTTCTTTCAATTTATTTATTTATTTATTTTTTTTATGTAGGGACAATTGGTTTTCGAGCAAATTGATCATTTTTTGAATTTTCATTATTTTAATTCTTTAATATGTATTTCAATTCAATTTCAAAAAAAGATTCAATATAAATTTTAGTTGTATTTAAATTTGACAAATTTCGTTTTTTCCATTACTTATTTTTCTTTACAAACCAAAAAAAATCCAATAAATAAATTACGTAATTTGTTATCAAAATATTTGTTTCATGTTTATCACAAATTTTAATTAGAAATTAATTTGTCCTAAAAGATATTACTTTTTTTTCATTCATTTGCAATTTTTTTTAATTCAAATTATTAAAAGAAATAGCCAATTTTATCTTATTTATTCTTGTTTTCATTAATTTTTTGCAATAATTAAATATTTAATTTATAAATTTTTTCAAAATTATTTTCAATCAAAACGTAGACGAAATATTTTTTTGGAAAAGGAAAAAATTCAATTAATTTAAAAAAAATTCAGTGAATTCTGTTTTACTACTTTCTCTATATAAATTTGTTTATTTTATTTAAATATTATTTAATTGTCTTGCAAAAAATTTTAAAATTTATTATAAACCAACTTAGATTTGTTTTTAAAAAAATGTCATTATAATTTTTATATGAAACTCTTATTCGGAACAAAAACATTTTATGTCTTCAATAAATTAGATACACTTAACTTCCAACCACAGGCTGTGCGAAGTTGTTTTTTATAATTTATACTTATTCTTGACATCATCCTCTATATTCTTGTCAGGAAAAACATTTTCTTTCCAATACCAAGTGCATAACAAAAGTTCTGCTTTTGTTCATAATTTTCTTATTCGTGAATTTAGAAACTATTATAAAATGCTAAATCAATTATAAATGTGAAAATTTTACACCAAAAATTGTGGTTTCATCTTAATCATAAAATTTTAAAAAAAATTCAAGTATCAATTTTTTTTTCAATTCAATTTTTTTTTCAATTTTTCGACTTATTCCAATTTCAATTTCTTTTCAAATATTCCCAATTCTTTTAGATTGTTTTCATTCAATTTTTTTTTTAATTTAGCCAAGTTTATCTTTGGTTTTCCACCAAATTGATCATTTTTTACTAACCACTTAAAAATTCCATTAATTTTCTTTGAAATATTCGTAATTATAAACAAATCTTTTTTCTTTTCTAAAATTGAGTAAGAAAAATATTTGTTTAAACAGTATTAATTTAAATGTTCGATTTGATTTTATAAAAAAATCATATAGGGTAGTTCGCTTTCATGTCTGATTTGTGGTTATTTTGTATTTTTACATTTTTTCTGGAATTTCAATTCGTTCTACTACAGAGGCATTTATTACAATTTTTTTTTGCTGTCTGAAATATTTTTTCTCGTAAAAATTCATTGTTTTATTAAATAGGCGCGCCATTATCTTATAGTTGACTAAATCCATGTTGTGTTAGAAAACGAAAATGTATTGAGAAAGAATTAGGTTATAACTTATATAAAATAATTTCTAAATATCTTTAAAATTAGAGCAAAATTTAAATTTTTTGACGCACCTCGTATACGACTAAAAAAATGTATTATCTGATTATTGCATTTTGGGTTTTAGAACTTTCAGTACTTTTTACGAAAATAACTTTTTTTTTTCGTTTCCCATGTTTTTTTGTTCAGTTTTTTCATTTTTCAAAAATTTGTTTCGCGTTTCATTTTTTTGGTTAAAAATTTTCATTCAAAAATTGTATTTGGTTTTTATTTGAATTATTTAATTTTTACATATATTTTTGTATTGTCTTGTTTTTGAAAAGTAGTTTTTTTAGGTGTTCATTTTTCAAAAAAAAAAATTAACAAGCGGTTTCATTGTTCAAAAGTAAGATTTTTTCGATTACCAAATGGAATATTTTTTCTTTTTTGGTATTTTAATCTTAAAAAGAAAAAAAAAACTCAATTCATTTCGGATTTTAGATTTTTTCATGGTTTTTAATTTGTTTTTTGTTAAATTTAAATTGTTGGAAATTTTGATTTTTGAGAATTAATACTTGTTTCATTAAATAATGTTTTTAAATTTTCAAAAAAGAAATTAATTTTGTTTGGAAATTTTATCTTTAAAATTTATAATTTTTTTTCGTTACATTTTATTAAAAAAAATAACTTTGCTTTTGATAAAACAATAAACACAATCATTTTTTTTAAATTAAACTAATATTACAAGAGATAAATTTATAAACAAAAAATGTTTCCCCAAATTTTTCAATCTAATTTTAATTAGCCATTTCCTTAAATTAGTATTTTTAAAAATTAATATTTTTTTGGTTGAATTTTGTTTCCAAAAAAGTTGGCACTTATATTTCTTAATCAATTTAATTTTTTTTATAAATTTTGGTTTCCAGAAATGTTCTTTGCTTTTTCTTATTATTTTAAATGTTCAATTCATATGACATTTGACATATTAAAAAGTTCTGGCAAGTGGCCAACCTACCCCGCTATACCTTTTTTATGGAGACATTTCTGATTAATTTTGTTTCAAAACTGATTTTTTTTTTTTGTATTTTAACCTCTCACCTTTCGGATAAGAGATGTATAGTAATCATGCTAAAAAAGTTGTAGCGAGTTTTCAATTTTTTCAAGGTTTTTTTTATATGTAAATTCGTAAATTTTTGATTCAAAAAATGGCGAGAGTTCATGTGCTGACCACATCAGATTTTTTTAAATTGATTTTGTATATTTTTTTTTTGGTTAAAACTTTTTTTCATTTAAAGTTACATAAAAATTAATTTTTTTTATTAAAACTTTTCCATAAAATTAATAAAAAGTTTCCAATATGTTGCGAACTTAAGTAGTAGTAGACACACTGTATAAATATTTTGGCCAGTTTGGTTTTAAACAAGATCCACAAAAAATTCCTTGGTTTCTCCCAAATAGGAAAGGTAATTTTCCAAAGTTTAATTTTCATAAAATGTGCTTAATGAAAAAATCTAATTGAAATTTGTCCAAATATATTTTCTGGAAATTTTAATGTTAAATTTTGATCCTTTTCAAAAATTGCGTTCCATTTTTTTTTCATTAATTAATTCCAACAATGATTTGAATTTATAATTTTCATCATTATTTCAAACAATCCTGTTTTCTTTTTTCAAAATTTCTATTTTTTTTTATCTTTTTAATTTTCTGAAAACAAAATCATTTTTCTCTTCTAAAAAATCAAATCAATTTATTTTCTTTTCCACTGGATTAAATGTCTAAAATGGTTTTAAATTTCTTAAAAATATGAATTTAAACTTTAAACCACCCCTGAATTTTTTTATGCAAATTTATTCTTTTATTTTCATACTTCAAAACGAACACCTGCAGCAAACTTTGACGGTATCACAAAGTCGCGGCTTGACAATGGTTTTATTTTTTAGTTGCATTATTTAAAAGTTTCATCAAATATTTTGTCGGTAGTCAGCAAAGCTTTAATGCCGTCAAAGTAGCCGCCGACAATGGCGGCCGCCTTTGATTAACCCCTCCTCCATAAAACAAAGATGACGTAAATAAAATTCCTTTTATCTGATTGGTCGCTGTGGAGAGGGTTACAGGCTTGTTTAATTCTGCTAGCTTGTTCTCCCTATCAGTTTCATTTGGTTATTCATACTTTAAAGTTACATTAGTTTTGTTAAAATAAGTGTATTCCAAAATATTTTTATAACGCTTGTTTCAGTTTTCACCTTTTTAAACGATCGTATTCACATTTAATTTTTGTTAATAATTATTGAAAACTTTTTTTGAATTCTAATTTAAAAAATAAATACATTCGCTTACTTTTGGTAGCTTGTTTCTTAAATAGTTGATGTGTTACATACATTATTTTTACTCATTCAATTTTCGGTATTATTTTATATTTTTAATTTATATTATTTTTAATTTTATATTTACATTAGAACAACTTAATTTAAAATAAAAGCCAAATAATGTTTTAGCCATATAAAATATTTCTACAGTCCATTTAGTTCTGGAGTACTGTCCATTTAGATTTGGAGTTAATGTTTGATTTATATTTAGTGCAACATTTAGGTACCACGGGTTTCTAATAATTAATT
This sequence comes from Neocrepidodera transversa, assembly GCA_963243735.1. Classification (NCBI taxonomy): domain Eukaryota; kingdom Metazoa; phylum Arthropoda; class Insecta; order Coleoptera; family Chrysomelidae; genus Neocrepidodera; species Neocrepidodera transversa. The sequence goes on along the minus strand of CAUJLB010000160.1, from coordinate 57,823 downwards.
TATATAAAGTGCAGTGCAGGATCGTTTCCAGAATGACCGAAGATTAACATGGTACAATTGGTAAGTAAGCAAATTATATCATTTTAATCTTGGTTTGGCTATATAACTTAATTTCCGAGAACTTATTATTTTTTTTCTCAAATATTTTAAATGGAATTTGATGGTATTTTAATTTTCAAAAAAAATTTTTATTTTTGTTTTAATAATGACTTATTTTAAAAAGTAAATTTCAAAATGAATTTTTTTCTTTTCCCAAAATTCAAGTTTTCTCGGGATACAATTTTAATTTTGTATATTTTATTTTAAATTTCTTGAGATTAGAATTTTAATTTCCCCAAAAAATCAATTTTATTTTTAAAAAGTTTACCTTTTAATTAACTGGCAAAAATATAATTTTATTTAATTATAATTTTTGTTTCATAAATTTTTATTTTCTGATTTTATAACATTTATTTTTTAAAAGTTCGATTAAAAAAATAATCTGAACAAATTTGTGATTCAACAAACAAGGTGAGCAAACTGAACAATTTTTTAAATTATAATTTTTGTTTTAATAAAATTTTTATTAAAAGTTTTTATTTTTTTTTCAAAATCGTTCATTTTTCTGATTCAATATTTTTCAAAAACATTTTTTCAGATCAGATTTTTCAAATTGCTGTTCCTTATAAAATTTTTTTCACAATTCTCGTAAACCAATATTTTTCTCTTGTCGCCAGTTTTTTTTAAAGGTACAAATGGTTCTATTCAAATCGTTTTTTTACCCCAATATTTTAGTCTAATTTTTTTTAATTCATTTGCAAAAATATTAAGAATCAAATTCAATGTGATCTACCAGTGTATTTTTGTATTTCCCAAAATTTTATTTTCTCTCAATTTTATTTTCTCAATTTTATTTTCTCAATTTTATTTTCTCCCAATTTTATTTTTTACATTTTTTTAGTTAATCTTTATTTCGGTACCAATTTTTTTTTTCTTATAAGGAATTAAATCCTTTCTACTTGAAAAATGTATCCACTTTTTAAACTGTTAAAGATTTATCCTTAAAAATAGCCATTCTCAATTTTTAATTTAGTTTAAATAATATTTATGTATATATTGTTTTTTCTGTAGATTTCATAATTGAAATTAAATAAATTACTAAAGGCGGAAAAGGCGGAATTTATACCCCATGGCGATTAGATGTATTTTCTGGATAAAAATTTAAATTTTTATAATCAGATTTTAAACTTGCCTGTGAGGTACAATCTTTTAATGTTTTCAATATTTTTTATCTAAATCTAAACCTGATTTGTGTAGTAAACAATTTTTTTCAGTATGTACCAAGTCTTTATCATTTTTTCTATTTTTGTGAGTTTTTCTTTCGTTTTTTAATCTTCCCATTTCTTGATTATTTTGCGAATTTTTTGGAATTTATTTAGCGACTTTTTGCAATTTTTATCGTTTTTTGATATTTGAATTTCCCATTTTTTATGGTTAATTGTTTTTTGGTTGTTTTTGCGATGTTTCTCGCTTTCCACTCATTTTCTTTTTCAGTTTTTTTTTCAACTTTTCCTCATTCTGTTTTTTTTTTTTCAGTTTTTTCGTTTTCTGATTTTTTTTTTATTGGATTTTTTATTTAATATTTTACAATTTAATTTTTCATTGTTTTTTCACGATATTTTTATCATTTTGTTTTGTGATTTCTTCATTTTTTCCGAATTTTACAATTTTATTTTTTATTTTTTTTCCAAAATTTTCTAATTTCTCAATTTTTTTCCAAAATTTTCTAATTTCTCAATTTTTTTCCAAAATTTTCTAATTTCTCAATTTTTTTCCAAAATTTTCTAATTTCTCAATTTTTTTCCAAAATTTTCTAATTTCAATTTTTTTTCCAGTTTTGCTTTTTTTTTAATTCTGGTTTTTCCAATTTATATCAATTTTTTCTAATTTTTCCATGTTTTTTTCATTCTGTTTTTTTTCTCATTCTGTTTTTTTTTCTCATTCTGTTTTTTTTTCTCATTCTTTTTTTTTCTCATTCTGTTTTTTTTTCTCATTCTGTTTTTTTTTCTCATTCTGTTTTTTTTTCTCATTCTGTTTTTTTTTCTCATTCTGTTTTTTTTCTCATTCTGTTTTTTTTCTCATTCTGTTTTTTTTCTCCTTCTGTTTTTTTCTGTTATTTTTCATTTTTTCCCAATATTGTCATTTCTCCCTCAATTTTTTTTCAAATTCTTTTGCTTTTTAATATTCCGGTTTTTTCAGATTTTTTTTTGAAATTTTTTTCGATTGTCAAAATTTCATTTTCAATTCTTTCTCATCTCCTCATTTTTTTTCATTGATCTGTTTTTCCTTTCTTTTTTGTTTTTCTTTCTCATTCATTTCATTGCTTTTTGTAATTTGTGATTTTGTTGCGTTTTTTTTGAGATTTCGTGAAATGTTTCAATTGTATTTTCGTTTTTTTTTTCACAATTTTAATTTTTTATTTTTTTTTTCCAAAAATTTTCCAATTTCTCTCAATTTTTTTCCAAGATTCTGTTTTTTTTCTCATTCTGTTTTTTTCTTTCTCATTCTGTTTTTTTCTTTCTCATTCTGTTTTTTTTTCTTTCTCATTCTGTTTTTTTTCTTTCTCATTCTGTTTTTTTTCTTTCTCATTCTGTTTTTTCTTTCTCATTCTGTTTTTTCTTTCTCATTCTGTTTTTTTCTTTCTCATTCTGTTTTTTTCTTTCTCATTCTGTTTTTTTCTTTCTCATTCTGTTTTTTCTTTCTCATTCTGTTTTTTCTTTCTCATTCTGTTTTTTCTTTCTCATTCTGTTTTTTCTTTCTCATTCTGTTTTTTCTTTCTCATTCTGTTTTTTCTTTCTCATTCTGTTTTTTTTTTCTCATTCTGTTTTTTTTTCTCATTCTGTTTTTTTTCTCATTCTGTTTCTCATTTCTGTTTTTTTTTCAGTTTTTTTCTAATTTTTCCAATTTCTTTGATGTTTTACGATAATTTGTAATTTCTTTTTAATTTTGTTGTGGTTTTTTGCGATATTTTGTGAAATTTTTCGATTTCTTCAGTTTTTTCCGTATTTTCCAATTTTTTTTTTTCATTTTTTTCCCAATATTCTCATTTTTCCCTCAATTTTTTTTCAAATTCATTTGCTTTTTAATATTCCGGTTTTTTTCAGATTTTTTTTCATTTTTTTTCGATTTTATTTTCAATTCTTTCTCATCTCCTCATTTTTTCTCATTGATCTGTTTTTCCTTTCTTTTTTGTTGCGTTTTTTTGTTGAGATTTTGTGAAATGTTTCGATTATATTTTCGCTTTTTTTGCGATTTTTAGGATTTTTTTCGGATTTGTGATTTCTCCATTTTTTCCGTGTTTTACAATTTATTTTTCATTTTTTTTTTTCCAATATTTTCTAATTTATTTTGGGCGCCATCTATAAAAAAGAAAGTGAACTGGAAAATTGACAAAATAGCAGGTTTCTGATGTTTCTTTTGTGCCGCCTCTAATGGAAGCATAATCTAGTTCCTGAATTAGTTTTTAAAGCGATTTTTAATGCCCTTTTTTTGTCAAATTTTCAAAATTCCATTTTTATTCAATTTTTTTTCACTTTTCATTCAATTTTTTTTCACTTTTCAAATTCAGGAACTAATTTAATTCCATTAGAACATTATAAAAGTAAGTTTGCATGTATTTCTTGCCCGGATAGTAGGTCTTTATATGTTTCCCTATGATTATCCAATTGCTAACGCCGCCTTGATGCTTTTATTTTATTTCTGAAGAAATTTTGTTTTATTTTTAATTTAATCTATATATACAGTGTGTCCAATTAAGTTGGCATCATATGGGAAACTTTTTTATTCTTAGTTTTATGAAAAAAAGTTATTCTTTATAAAAAGTTGTGCATGGTCTAAAACCCAAAATTCAGTCATCAAATTTCAAATTTTTTCAGTGGGATACGAGGTCTGTCAAAAAATATGAGTTTTACTCAAGAGTAAAGTACCTCTTAAATTTGACGATATCGAAAAATTTTACTAAAAAAGTTGATCAGAATTAAAAATTAAACGTAATTTTTAATTCTGATCAACTTTTTTTAGTAAATTTTTTCGATATTGTCTAATTTAAAGGTACTTTATTCGTGAGTAAATCTCATATTTTTTGACACACCTCGTATACGGCTTAAAAAAAATTGAATATATGATGGTTGTATTTTTGGTTTTAGACCATGCACAACTTTTTATAAAGAATTAACTTTTTTTCATAAAACTAAGAATAAAAAAGTTTCTCATATGATGCCGACTTAATTGGACACACTGTATATATTTCTTGTTTCTTAAATTATTTTTTATTTAAATTAACGTGTCTCAACAGCGTGGTTATTGAAACAGATCTTATTTACAATTATAAAATTAGTAAGAGAAACAGAGATTTGTAACTCGAATTAAAAAGCATTAGTTGGGGAAATAAAAAAAAACTGTATAAAACAATGACGAATTTTTTTCCCATTCTTTAAAAATAAAAATTTTGTCCTTGAGAAGGTGGTAGAATACGAGTTTGTAAAATGGATTAATCGTCAAATTTTGGTTTTGAAAACTTCAATTTGATCCGCTTGCAGATGATTGATTGTAATTTTTTTTTGTAAACTTGTCAATGTGCAACACCTTGCTCAACTTCAAGGTTTTTGAACCGTAAAAATTATCGTTTTAAATCTACCTTGATTATTTAAATGTTTATTATTAATTTTAGGTAAACATCTTCTGGTAGTTCATTTAAGTTACTACAAGAATTTTAGTTACCTACCACGAGAATTTAAACTGCTACGAGAATTTGGTGAGTTGATATATTTTAATCATATATTTTTATAGTAAATTGTTACTGAAATAATATTGCAATATATCCTTTTATGTAGAAAATTTCCCCATACAATATTTTTTGATATTTTAAAAAATTCGGTTTAAATAAATTTATGGAACATTTTTCAAAATTCCTATTTTAATAATTTTAAGATATTGTATACTTTCCTAATTTGAAGTCAATAAAATAGAACTATTTTGTATCAAAAAACTGATAATTATAAAAAATAAAAATGTAAATTCGTACTTCCAAGAAACCTTTTGTTGCCTTCGATAATTTTTTTTTGTTCACAATATATATAAAAAAAATTGTAAATTATACACTTAATTATAAAAAAATCGATCATATAAATTTTTTATTTTTTCAATTTTAGGTATTTTCAAATATTTGGTATTTTCAAATATTAGTTAGTTTTTTCTTTTTCAAAGTTGTTTTGTCTTTTTCAAAGTTGTTTTTTCTTTTTCAAAGTTGTTTTTTCTTTTTCCAAGTTGTTTTGTCTTTTTCAAAGTTGTTTTTTCTTTTTCAATGTTTTTTCTTTTTCAAAGTTGTTTTTTCTTTTTCAAAATTTGTTTTTTTTCCAAAGGTTAGGATTTTCTTCAAATAGTTTTTTTTCTAAAAGTTCGTAAATTTTTTTTATTCTCAATTAGTTTTTTTTTCTCAAAATATTTTAATTTTTTTTCTTTTTTAAAAGTTTTTTTGTTTTCTTTTCGGTTTGTTTATTTTTTTTAAATTTTCTTTTCAAAGTTTGTTTTTTTTTCTCAAGGTTAGTGTTGTTCTATGTTCTAAAACTTGGGTTTTTTTTCTTCTGTAAAAATTTTTTTCTTTCTACAAATTTGTTTTTCCTTCAAAGTTTGTTTTTCCTTCAAAGTTTGTTTTTCCTTCAAAGTTTGTTTTTATCGTGTTTTTTTCTTTTCATGGTTCGTATTTGTTTTTTGTTGGTTTTTTTTTTATCTTTCAAGGTTCCAAATATTTTTCAACATTCCAAATATTCCTTAATTTTTTTTGACATCAATTAAAAGGATTGCGATACAAATTTAAAAAAAAAATTATTCTGTCTAATTGTATAACCCTTCTAAATTCAATATGCTTTTAAAAAATGAGAACAGGAGGATGCCAAGAAAATTTACATTATAATTCCACACCCTGCATAATTAATTTGAAAGAAAATTTTTAAAGTTTAATTTAATAAGCTTTATAAAATTTCAAGACCAATTTTTAATGTACAGGATATCGATAAATTTTAATTATTTCTTGGTTCACACACCCTGTGGTATTAATTTGACAAAAAAAATTTCGTATATTTTACTTATATTTGAAGACTGATTTTGAAAACGTAGAAGCTACGTAAATTATGATTTAAAAATAACACCTTTGGTAATAATTTGACCAAAAAAAAAATATTTTGAGTATAGTTTTTAAATTTAACTAGATTTATTAAAATTTGAAGACAATTTTCAATTAAGTAAAGGATGATTCCAACAGTTCTTAAATTATGATTAAAAACATGATTAAAAACTAACTCCTGCCCTGTGGTAAATTTGACAGATTTTTTATTGTAGTTTTTTTGTACTATTATAAAATTTACATCTATTTTATAAAATTTAGAATAATTTTTAAAGTATACATGTTTATGCTAACAATACGTAAATTATGATTAAAAATACATTAACACTGTACTAAAAGGTTTTAAATCCATTGGTATTATATACATAAATGATAAAAAATTTGAAATTACGGGAAAACCAAGATTTTAAAACTGGCGTAATTTTTTTTTAATTTTGAGTTCAGAGGTTTATTTATTGTTTTTCCATAAGTATATATTTATTACTGTCATTATCCGTTTAAATTATCTTTCCCATTAGAGTACTAGAAACTATTTAATTAAAGTTTGTATAATTTTTAAAAAATGGTGGGTTGTACAAGTGCGCACAGCGTTACTTTTCCAACGGGTTCAGAAGTTTGTGGCACGAGCCGTGAAGAAAAGCGTGTTTTACATACTGGTTGTAGAACAAAAACTCTGATGTGGTTGTTAAATACTTAAATAATTTATTCATTCATTTATTCCTGTTTCAAGTTTTCGTTTTTTGGCTTTTACCAAAAATTTGTTGAATTTTCCAAACATTTTTTACGAAGTTTTTTTTCCCAAAAATTTGTTTCATTTCCCCCCCAAACGCTTATTTTTCAGTTTTCATTTTTTTTAAGTTTTTTGAAAAATTTGTTTTATTTTCAAAAATTTGTTCTATTCTTTCAAAAATTTGTTTTATTCTTTCAAAAATTTGTTTTATTCTTTCAAAAATTTGTTTCATTCTTTCAAAAATTTGTTTTATTCTTTCAAAAATTTGTTTCATTCTTTCAAAAATTTGTTTTATTCTTTCAAAAATTTGTTTTATTCTTTCAAAAATTTGTTTTATTCTTTCAAAAATTTGTTTCATTCTTTCAAAAATTTGTTTTATTCTTTCAAAAATTTGTTTTATTCTTTCAAAAATTTGTTTTATTCTTTCAAAAATTTGTTTTATTCTTTCAAAAATTTGTTTTATTCTTTCAAAAATTTGTTTTATTCTTTCAAAAATTTGTTTCATTCTTTCAAAAATTTGTTTTATTCTTTCAAAAATTTGTTTTATTCTTTCAAAAATTTGTTTTATTCTTTCAAAAATTTGTTTTATTCTTTCAAAAATTTGTTTTATTCTTTCAAAAATTTGTTCTATTTCAATTTTTTTTTCATTTTTACAAAAATTTGTTTCATTTTTACAAAAATTTGTTTCATTTTTACAAATTTTTTCCATTTTTTCAATTTTTTTCCATTTTTTCAATTTTTTTTCCATTTTTTTCCATTTTTTCATTTTTTTTTCCATTTTTCCAACAATTTATTCCATTTTTCCAACAATTTATTCCATTTTTCCAACAATTTATTCCATTTTTCCAACAATTTATTCCATTTTGCCAAAAATTTATTCCATTTTTACAAAATTTCATTTTTTCAAATTTACTTTTTTTACAAAATTTTTTTTTGTTTTTATTTTTTTTTTTCATTTTTTTTTTTTCATTTTTTTTTTTCATTTTTTCAAGAATTTTTCATTTAATAAATTCATTTCTTCAGTTTCATTTTTTTTCCATTTTTCGGTTTCTTAAAAAATGGTTTTCCATTTTTAAAAATGGTCTTCCATTTTTATAAATTGATTTTCCATTTTTATAAATTGATTTTCCATTTTTATAAATTGATTTTCCATTTTTATAAATTGATTTTCCATTTTAATAAATTAATTTTCCATTTTAATAAATTGATTTTCCATTTTAATAAATTGATTTTCCATTTTTATAAATTGATTTTCCAGTTAAAAAAAATTGATTTTTCAGTTAAAAAAAATTGATTTTCCAGTTAAAAAAAATTGATTTTCCAGTTAAAAAAAATTGATTTTCCAGTTAAAAAAATTGATTTTCCATTTTTAATTATTGATTTTCCATTTTTATAAATTGATTTTCCAGTTAAAAAAAATTGATTTTCCAGTTAAAAAAAATTGATTTTCCAGTTAAAAAAAATTGATTTTCCAGTTAAAAAAAATTGATTTTCCAGTTAAAAAAATTGATTTTCCATTTTTAATTATTGATTTTCCATTTTTAATTATTGATTTTCCATTTTTATAAATTGATTTTCCATTTTTATAAATTGATTTTCCATTTTTATAAATTGATTTTCCATTTTTATAAATTGGTTTTCCATTTATGAAAATTGGTTTTCCATTTTTAATATTTGATTTTCCATTTTTAATAATTGATTTTCCATTTTTAATAATTGATTTTCCATTTTTAATAATTGATTTTCCATTTTTAATAATTGATTTTCCATTTTTAATAATTGATTTTCCATTTTTAATAATTGATTTTCCATTTTTAATAATTGATTTTCCATTTTTAATAATTGATTTTCCATTTTAATAATTGATTTTCCATTTTAATAATTGATTTTCCATTTTAATAATTGATTTTCCATTTTTAATTATTGATTTTCCATTTTTATAAATTGATTTTCCATTTTTATAAATTGATTTTCCATTTTTATAAATTGATTTTCCATTTTTATAAATTGGTTTTCCATTTATGAAAATTGGTTTTCCATTTTTAATATTTGATTTTCCATTTTTAATAATTGATTTTCCATTTTTAATAATTGATTTTCCATTTTTAATAATTGATTTTCCATTTTTAATAATTGGTTTTCCATTTTTATAAATTGGTTTTCCATTTTTAATAATTGATTTTCCATTTTAATAATTGATTTTCCATTTTAATAATTGATTTTCCATTTTTAATTATTGATTTTCCATTTTTAATTATTGATTTTCCATTTTTATAAATTGATTTTCCATTTTTATAAATTGATTTTCCATTTTTATAAATTGGTTTTCCATTTTTATAAATTGATTTTCCATTTTTAATAATTGATTTTCCATTTTAATAATTGATTTTCCATTTTTAATTATTGATTTTCCATTTTTAATTATTGATTTTCCATTTTTATAAATTGGTTTTCCATTTTTAATAATTGATTTTCCATTTTTAATAATTGATTTTCCATTTTAATAATTGATTTTCCATTTTAATAATTGATTTTCCATTTTTAATTATTGATTTTCCATTTTTATAAATTGATTTTCCATTTTTATAAATTGATTTTCCATTTTTATAAATTGATTTTCCATTTTTATAAATTGATTTTCCATTTTTAATAATTGATTTTCCATTTTAATAATTGATTTTCCATTTTAATAATTGATTTTCCATTTTTAATTATTGATTTTCCATTTTTATAAATTGATTTTCCATTTTTATAAATTGATTTTCCATTTTTATAAATTGATTTTCCATTTTTATAAATTGATTTTCCATTTTAATAAATTGATTTTCCATTTTAATAAATTGATTTTCCATTTTAATAAATTGATTTTCCATTTTTATAAATTGATTTTCCATTTTTATAAATTGATTTTCCATTTTTATAAATTGATTTTCCATTTTTATAAATTGATTTTCCATTTTTATAAATTGATTTTCCATTTTTATAAATTGGTTTTCCATTTATGAAAATTGGTTTTCCATTTTTAATATTTGATTTTCCATTTTTAATAATTGATTTTCCATTTTTAATAATTGATTTTCCATTTTTAATAATTGATTTTCCATTTTTAATAATTGATTTTCCATTTTTAATAATTGGTTTTCCATTTTTATAAATTGGTTTTCCATTTTTAATAATTGATTTTCCATTTTAATAATTGATTTTCCATTTTAATAATTGATTTTCCATTTTTAATTATTGATTTTCCATTTTTAATTATTGATTTTCCATTTTTATAAATTGATTTTCCATTTTTATAAATTGATTTTCCATTTTTATAAATTGGTTTTCCATTTTTATAAATTGATTTTCCATTTTTATAAATTGATTTTCCATTTTTATAAATTGATTTTCCATTTTCATAAATTGATTTTCCAGTTAAAAAAAATTGATTTTCCAGTTAAAAAAAATTGATTTTCCAGTTAAAAAAAATTGATTTTCCAGTTAAAAAAAATTGATTTTCCAGTTAAAAAAATTGATTTTCCAGTTAAGAAAATTGATTTTCCAGTTAAAAAAATTGATTTTCCAGTTAAAAAAATTGATTTTCCAGTTAAAAAAATTGATTTTCCATTTTTATAAATTGATTTTCCATTTTAATAAATTGATTTTCCATTTTTATAAATTGATTTTCCATTTTTATAAATTGATTTTCCATTTTTATAAATTGATTTTCCATTTTTATAAATTGATTTTCCATTTTTATAAATTGATTTTCCATTTTTATAAATTGATTTTCCAGTTAAAAAAAATTGATTTTCCAGTTAAAAAAAATTGATTTTCCAGTTAAAAAAATTGATTTTCCAGTTAAAAAAATTGATTTTCCATTTTTAATTATTGATTTTCCATTTTTAATTATTGATTTTCCATTTTTATAAATTGATTTTCCATTTTTATAAATTGATTTTCCATTTTTATAAATTGATTTTCCATTTTTATAAATTGATTTTCCATTTTTATAAATTGATTTTCCATTTTTATAAATTGATTTTCCATTTTTATAAATTGATTTTCCATTTTTATAAATTGATTTTCCATTTTTGAAAATTGGTTTTCCATTTTTAATATTTGATTTTCCATTTTTAATAATTGATTTTCCATTTTAATAATTGATTTTCCATTTTTAATTATTGATTTTCCATTTTTAATTATTGATTTTCCATTTTTATAAATTGATTTTCCATTTTTATAAATTGATTTTCCATTTTTATAAATTGATTTTCCATTTTTATAAATTGGTTTTCCATTTTTATAAATTGATTTTCCATTTTTATAAATTGATTTTCCATTTTTATAAATTGATTTTCCATTTTTATAAATTGATTTTCTAGTTAAAAAAAATTGATTTTCCAGTTAAAAAAAATTGATTTTCCAGTTAAAAAAAATTGATTTTCCAGTTAAAAAAAATTGATTTTCCAGTTAAAAAAAATTGATTTTCCAGTTAAAAAAAATTGATTTTCCAGTTAAAAAAATTGATTTTCCAGTTAAAAAAAATTGATTTTCCAGTTAAAAAAATTGATTTTCCATTTTTATAAATTGATTTTCCATTTTTATAAATTGATTTTCCATTTTTATAAATTGATTTTCCATTTTTATAAATTGGTTTTCCATTTTTGAAAATTGGTTTTCCATTTTTAATATTTGATTTTCCATTTTTAATAATTGATTTTCCATTTTTAATAATTGATTTTCCATTTTAATAATTGATTTTCCATTTTTAATTATTGATTTTCCATTTTTAATTATTGATTTTCCATTTTTATAAATTGGTTTTCCATTTTTAATAATTGATTTTCCATTTTTAATAATTGATTTTCCATTTTAATAATTGATTTTCCATTTTAATAATTGATTTTCCATTTTTAATTATTGATTTTCCATTTTTAATTATTGATTTTCCATTTTTATAAATTGATTTTCCATTTTTATAAATTGATTTTCCATTTTTATAAATTGATTTTCCATTTTTATAAATTGATTTTCCATTTTAATAAATTGATTTTCCATTTTAATAAATTGATTTTCCATTTTAATAAATTGATTTTCCATTTTTATAAATTGATTTTCCATTTTTATAAATTGATTTTCCATTTTTATAAATTGATTTTCCATTTTTATAAATTGATTTTCCATTTTCATAAATTGATTTTCCAGTTAAAAAAAATTGATTTTCCAGTTAAAAAAATTGATTTTCCAGTTAAAAAAATTGATTTTCCAGTTAAAAAAATTGATTTTCCAGTTAAAAAAATTGATTTTCCATTTTTATAAATTGATTTTCCATTTTTATAAATTGATTTTCCAGTTAAAAAAATTGATTTTCCATTTTTAATAATTGATTTTCCATTTTTAATAATTGATTTTCCATTTTAATAATTGATTTTCCATTTTAATAATTGATTTTCCATTTTTAATTATTGATTTTCCATTTTTAATTATTGATTTTTCCATTTTTAATTATTGATTTTTCCATTTTTAATTATTGATTTTTCCATTTTTAATTATTGATTTTTCCATTTTTAATAAAAAGTTCGATTTTCAAGAGTTCGCGACCTTTTGTTTAAAAAAATTCCTTCGATTTTAAAGATTGCACCAACTTATATCACCGAAGTAAAATAGTAGTTTGTACGACACTTTTCCTACGAGTGCAGAAGTTTGTGGCACAAGCCGTAGGCGAGTGCTGCAAATCTAGAGTGAAAAGTGCTTTGCGTACAAGTTGTACACAATATTTTTTCTACAACCACATTTATTAATAAAAGAAAAACAATAACTTATATAGGTATTTTAAAACTTTGAAGGGAAATAATTAAAAAATGACTATTGAAAACAGAAATTATTAAAAAATGACTATTGAAAACAGAAATTAATTTGTTTATAATTTTTAAATTAAAATTAGTAATCAAATAAATTGTTTACTTACTTTTGGTTTCAATTTTAATTTTGAAATCCCAGAAATTCACTATAATGTTAAACTATCAAAAAAATTATTACTTTTCCCACGGATATCGAAGAAATTAAGAAAAGGCGTGCTTTGCGTATAAAAATTTGTAGAAAAGCGTGTTTTGTATGGTGGTTGTAGAAAAATAATTTTGTAATTTTATTTCATACTGCAAGTAAAGTTTGCTTTTAATATTTCTTGATCAAATTAAAATTTTCGTAATGTTTTGTATATTCAAAAATAGGTAAATCAAAAATAGGTAAAATGTCTTAAAATATTCTATACATTTTATTTATTTTTATTGTGATTTACTATTATCAAAACAGATTCAAATTATAATTAAAAGATCGCATTTTTGAATTACCAATTTTCCAATTTTTATTTTACCTCCAGAAATATATTTGTTTCTAATTTAATTCATTTTTGAGTTATTCATATTCGTTGGTGAGAGCCTTTTAGAAGCAACAATAGCATTAACATGCATTTCAGGCCAACGAATTAAGAGTTTATATATTGATACAGAAATGGTTTTGGTTTTGCATTTTTATACTGTATAATTACAAAATTTGTAATCGTTCTTAATTTTGGTGAGAGAGACTTAATTACGTTTAAGGGTGATATGGCAGACATTGTGTTTAAGGTGATGTGTTCACTGATAATAATGGTTGAAAAATAATGCATTTAGTACGGAAATGGTTGGTGGTTGATAAATTTTATACTGTATAATTACAAAATTTGTAATCGTTCTTAATTTTGGTGAGAGAGACTTAATTACGTTTAAGGGTGATATGGCAGACATTGTGTTTAAGGTGATGTGTTCACTGATAATAATGGTTGAAAAATAATGCATTTAGTACGGAAATGGTAGGTGGTTGATAAATTCAGGTGATGTGTTCACCAATATTATTTTTAAGAAAAGAACAGTTTCATTAAATTTTCTTCACCATTTGTGGTTATGACAGTTGATACTTTCACAAACATTTAAATTAAAATATTTCAATACAAAATTTAATTTATGAACGAGATAAAATTGAGTGGTTATTGTTTCACACAAAATTACAAACTAGCAAATTTTATTGAACATATAATCGATAACTGATTTTTAATTTAAAAAATCGATTACTTTCAGATGAACAAATTGTTTTTTTCATCATGAAATTATCATTTTTTTTTTAAATTGAAAATTTCGATGTGATTAATATACTCTCAATTTTATTTTTCAGTACTTTGTATTGCAACTGTCTGCAATTATCTGAATTTGCAAAACGAACTAAAGATTAAGAGAGAATTTTTGATATGTAATAGTTGAATAAGGTTAAGGTGATTTGTTCGCCAAATAGACAAAACTGCAATATTTGAAACGGTAAACTAGTGATATTTATCAATCGAAAACTTTGTGATCGAAACATTTTTAAAATTGAAAAAAAGTGCAATAATAATCATGGGTGATATGTTCACCATGAGTGTTTACTAAAGACCAAGTGGAACAAGTGTGAGTAGTGGTATTTAAAAAAATGTGAACAGGACATTAAAGTAATAATCATGGGTGATATGTTCACCATGAGTGTTTACTAAAGACCAAGTGGAACAAGTGTGAGTAGTGGTATTTAAAAAAATGTGAACAGGACATTAAAGTAATAATCATGGGTGATATGTTCACCATGAGTGTTTACTAAAGACCAAGTGGAACAAGTGTAAGTAGTGGTATTTAAAAAAATGTGAACAGGACATTAAAGTAATAATCATGGGTGATATGTTCACCATGAGTGTTTACTAAAGACCAAGTGGAACAAGTGTGAGTAGTGGTATTTAAAAAAATGTGAACAGGACATTAAAGTAATAATCATGGGTGATATGTTCACCATGAGTGTTTACTAAAGACCAAGTGGAACAAGTGTGAGTAGTGGTATTTAAAAAAATGTGAACAGGACATTAAAGTAATAATCATGGGTGATATGTTCACCATGAGTGTTTACTAAAGACCAAGTGGAACAAGTGTGAGTAGTGGTATTTAAAAAAATGTGAACAGGACATTAAAGTAATAATCATGGGTGATATGTTCACCATGAGTGTTTACTAAAGACCAAGTGGAACAAGTGTAAGTAGTGGTATTTAAAAAAATGTGAACAGGACATTAAAGTAATAATCATGGGTGATATGTTCACCATGAGTGTTTACTAAAGACCAAGTGGAACAAGTGTGAGTAGTGGTATTTAAAAAAATGTGAACAGGACATTAAAGTAATAATCATGGGTGATATGTTCACCATGAGTGTTTACTAAAGACCAAGTGGAACAAGTGTAAGTAGTGGTATTTAAAAAAATGTGAACAGGACATTAAAGTAATAATCATGGGTGATATGTTCACCATGAGTGTTTACTAAAGACCAAGTGGAACAAGTGTGAGTAGTGGTATTTAAAAAAATGTGAACAGGACATTAAAGTAATAATCATGGGTGATATGTTCACCATGAGTGTTTACTAAAGACCAAGTGGAACAAGTGTGAGTAGTGGTATTTAAAAAAATGTGAACAGGACATTAAAGTAATAATCATGGGTGATATGTTCACCATGAGTGTTTACTAAAGACCAAGTGGAACAAGTGTGAGTAGTGGTATTTAAAAAAATGTGAACAGGACATTAAAGTAATAATCATGGGTGATATGTTCACCATGAGTGTTTACTAAAGACCAAGTGGAACAAGTGTAAGTAGTGGTATTTAAAAAAATGTGAACAGGACATTAAAGTAATAATCATGGGTGATATGTTCACCATGAGTGTTTACTAAAGACCAAGTGGAACAAGTGTGAGTAGTGGTATTTAAAAAAATGTGAACAGGACATTAAAGTAATAATCATGGGTGATATGTTCACCATGAGTGTTTACTAAAGACCAAGTGGAACAAGTGTGAGTAGTGGTATTTAAAAAAATGTGAACAGGACATTAAAGTAATAATCATGGGTGATATGTTCACCATGAGTGTTTACTAAAGACCAAGTGGAACAAGTGTGAGTAGTGGTATTTAAAAAAATGTGAACAGGACATTAAAGTAATAATCATGGGTGATATGTTCACCATGAGTGTTTACTAAAGACCAAGTGGAACAAGTGTAAGTAGTGGTATTTAAAAAAATGTGAACAGGACATTAAAGTAATAATCATGGGTGATATGTTCACCATGAGTGTTTACTAAAGACCAAGTGGAACAAGTGTAAGTAGTGGTATTTAAAAAAATGTGAACAGGACATTAAAGTGAGAAATCGGAAAGTAAAGGATTTATTTGGTATGATAGGTGATATGTTCACCTAGAGTAATATAAACAGGGTGAGTTTTTTTATGCAAAGTGATTAAGATTGTTTTTGTCTATAAACTATATGTAAACATTTCTGTAATCAATGTACTCTGGCAAATTGAAACAAATATTATTCTGAGGTATTAAATGTAAAATTTGTGATGTTTTGAAAAATTACATTTCAAATAAATATACAACACATTCGATTTAATATATTTTTTTAATTTCCAACAAATTTCCGAATTCACAAAATTATGAAAGCAAACTTTTTTTTGAAGGATCAAAGTAGTGTCAATTTCATGTGGTGCCAAACCACAAAATTTTTTATTAATTTTTCAGAAAATGGTTGCTGATTAAATTTGGTGCTTTACATCATATTTAACTAGATTTTATACTGAAAATTTGATTTTACTTTCAAAAATTAAATTAATCTAAAAATTCTGGAACACTGAAAATATCATAAAAGATACATAAAATATTGTAAAGAATTCTTAAAACGTCCTTAAATTCTCACTAAAGTCCTTTTGAATTTTTTATATTCTGGAAAATGGAAAATTCGAATATTTTTTCAAAAATTTCATAAAATATCTTTAATTAATCCTTGCAAATTCCTTAAAAATTCCATTTAAAAACCGGTTTTTTTCAAGAAATTCTCTTTTTTTTTTAATTTATTAGTTTTTAAATATTTTTTTGGTTTTTAAAAATTTAAATTCTTATCAAATCCTTCCTTAAAAAATTCCTAAAAGGATTACAATTAAAAAATGTTAAAAAAACATTACAAAAAGTTAATGAAAATCTTTTTTAAAAATCTATAAAATTTTTTTGGCAATTGCGTTAATCTCAATTAAATGCTATAAAAAAAATAATTGAGGGATCTTTTTACCGCTGATCAAAACTTTATATTTGTTGCTTTTTTTTAGTTCACATCGTCCCCATTCGACTAAATTAATATAGTAATAGGTAAAAAATTATCTCCAGGTTTTTATGCTATTTTGGCTATTTAAATTTAAATTTTTTTTTTTTGCTACAAATTAGAAAATTTTAATTGAAAAGAAGTGACATTTAAATTCTATAATTTTAAATGCATGTAGAAAATCGTTTTCCCATAAAAAAAATTACGCCAATTTTACAATTTTGTCCATTTTTTAATATTTGAAAGCGCTTTCGCCATTTTTTAAAATACTTCGCCATTTTTCTTGAAGAAATACTGAATTGTTAATTACTCTATAATTTTTTAAAATGAATTAATTTTTTTATTTATTTAATGAAAAATATTCATTGCGAAATGATAAAATTTTGTTTTTAATTTTAATTATTTGTCCTATTTATTTTTAAATTATGCAAGCCATTTTTTAAAAGTACTTATTGATTTTATATAATTTACAAATAACGTATATTTGGCAAAGTCCTTTTTGAAATATTTACTTCGTGTATCATCGTGTCATTTTTTAAACATTGCTCCTAACATTTATTTAACCTGAATTGCAAAATACAACTACTTCGATTTTTTACTTTTTTTTATATTAATATAATAATTAATTTTTACTCTTACTTCAAACAATTACAAATCCTAATGACTTAAAATTTTCTGATTAAAATTTTCAATTCATACTATTTATTTCTCCAGTCATTTCCAGAGCATGTTATTTTCTTCCAATTTAAATCTTTTTTTTTTTGTTCGTTTTGGAATTGGTCGTAAAAAATTTTTTAGATTCTAGTTTTTCATCTTGCATTTGAACTTCGTAAAATTTTTCTTTTTTAATTAACTGCATAATTTTCAAAATAAGTTTTCTACACTTCTTTATAATGGTAAATTTTTTTCTCTTTGGTGATGCTATCCAAAAGATTTTTCTTCTGATAATTTATTGTGAAATTAATTTTGGGATACTTTTCTAGGTTATTTCTGTCTGGAAATTTGTTTGGTCGAAAAAGTGACATTTTGACAAAAAAATTATAACTTAATAAATGGGGGGTAATTAGAAACGTTTTGGATAAAATGCATGTGGTTTTCAAACAGGAATTTAAATTCCATTAATTTATTTTGAAAATTTATCGATCAAAAAGGAAATAGTAGTTTGTACAACAAGTGCGCAAAGCGCCACTTTTCCCACGAGTGTAGAAGTTTGCGGCACGAGCCGTAGGCGAGTGCCGCAAATCTAGCGAGTGGGAAAAGTGCTTTGCGTACGAGTTGTACACAATATTTTTTCTGCAATCATATTTTTTAATAAAAGAAAAACAGCAACTTATAGGGATTTTACTTCTTTGGAAAAGAAATAATTAAAAAATGACTATTGAATACAAAAAAATTAATTTGTTTATAATTTATAAATTAAAATTAATAATCAAATAAAAAGTTTACTTACTTTTAGTTTCAATTTCAAATTTGAACTTCCAGAAATTCACTTTAATGTTAAACTGTCAAAAAAAGTTGACATGTCATAGCTGTCTGTGTTTGACATTTCCGTGGGAAAAGTGCCATAGCGCGTACTTTTCGCACGCTAAATTATTACTTTTCCCACGGATATCAAAGAAATTAAGAAAAGGCCTGCTTTGCGTATAAAAATGTGTGTAGAAAAGCGTGCTTTGCATAGTGGTTGTAGAAAAATGAATGTTTTAGAATTTTTAAATCTGTTTGAACAACTATTTTTTTATCACCACTTAATTTTTGATATTTTAGTTTAATTAGCTAGACATGTATATAGGTTTGTAACGAAATGTTTAAAATTAAATGTTTATCCACTTTTACAAAATTTTGAAAAATCCTTAAATTAAACATACTTAATTATCCATACTTAAATTAAACATCCTTATTATCCATAACATATCCTTAATTATCCATTATGTATCCTTAATTATCCATTATGTATCCTTAATTATCCATTATGTATCCTTAATTATCCATTATGTATCCTTAATTATCCATAACTTATCCTGGATTGTCCTCCAAATTATTGAAAATGTATTAAAAAAATTCTTCGAAATGTAGAAAAAAATAACCGAAAAAAATTTCATCCAAACATTTTTGAAAAATCCTTATGAATCTTTCTGGATCATGTCATTATGATTATTATGTCAATTAACGACAGTATAAAACATCCTTGAAAAACCAAATAAAAATCCTTGACGGTCTAAAAATCATTAAATAATTTTTGGAAATCCTTACAAAAAATCTTTGTTGTTAAAGTCACTAACCATCATTAAATTATTCTTGAAAAATGGTATTCCTTAAAAAAAATTCTTTTTGAAGAATTAATTCTAAAAAAAAAAACGAATTCTGTAAAATCCCAAACGAATTTTGGAAAATCCTTTTTAAAAGTAATTTTGGAAAATCCTTTTTAAAAACCAATTTTGGAAAATCCTTTTTAAAAACCAATTTTGGAAAATCCTTTTTAAAAACCAATTTTGAAAAATATTTTTTTTCGAATCTTCGAAAATCCTAAAACAAATTTTGGAAATCTTTCAAAAAAAAGAATTTTGGAAATCTTTCAAAAAAAAGAATTTTGGAAATCTTTCAAAAAAAAGAATTTTGAAAGTCTTTCAAAAAAAAAAAGAATTTTGGGAAATAAAAAAAAAAGAATTTTGGGAAATAAAAAAAAAAGAATTTTGGGAAATAAAAAAAAAGAATTTTGGGAAATAAAAAAAAAAGAATTTTGGGAAATAAAAAAAAAAGAATTTTGGGAAATAAAAAAAAAAGAATTTGGGGAAATAAAAAAAAAATTTTGGGAAATCTTTCTAAAAAAAAAAAAAAAAAAATTTGCGATGTCTTTCAAAAAAAAAAAAAAAATTTTGGGAAATCTTTAAAAAAAAAAAATTTACTAAAGAAATTTTTTTTAAAAATTTTTTAAAAAAATTAATTTCCCATAAAAAATTCTGGGAAAGAACTTCTGGAAAATGGCCTTAAAGAAATTCCGGAAATTAATGGCCTTGAAAAATCTTGAAATTGCCTTTTAAAATTGAAAATGTGTAATTGAGTAATAATCGAAAAATCCTTGAATTCTTTAAATCGGGAGTCGTTAAACCGTTATTCCTTTTGGGAATTCTTAAAATTTCTATTAAAATTATATTTGAACCGTAAAAATCAAAATTTCTTTTATTTTTAAATTTAGTAGTTAACAGATTTGGAACTAAAAATTATTGCAAATACATTTAAAACTGGTAAAAATTTCCTTTTGAAAAATCCCGAAAAAACCCTTGAAAATTAAAATTTTGAAAAATTGAATATAAAAAAAAAATTCCAAAAAAAATTGAATATAAAAAAAATTCTAAAAAAATTTCAAAAAAAATTTCAAAAAAAATTTCAAAAAAAAATAATAAAAAAAAATAAAAAAAAAAAATAATAAAAAAAAATTACTAAAAAAAATTATTAAAAAAAATTATTAAAAAATAATATTAAAAAAAAATATTAAAAAAAATTATTAAAAAAAAATTATTAAAAAAAAATTATTAAAAAAAATTATTAAAAAAAATATTAAAAACAATTATTAAAAACAATTATTAAAAAAAATTATTAAAAAAAAAATATTTAAAACAATTATTTTA
Organism: Neocrepidodera transversa; assembly: GCA_963243735.1. Classification (NCBI taxonomy): domain Eukaryota; kingdom Metazoa; phylum Arthropoda; class Insecta; order Coleoptera; family Chrysomelidae; genus Neocrepidodera; species Neocrepidodera transversa. The sequence goes on along the minus strand of CAUJLB010000160.1, from coordinate 37,133 downwards.
AACAATTATTTTAAACAATTGTATTTTGGTTTTTATTTGAATTATTTAATTTTTACATATATTTTTGTATTGTCTTGTTTTTGAAAAGTAGTTTTTTTAGGTGTTCATTTTTCAAAAAAAAAATTAACAAGCGGTTTCATTGTTCAAAAGTAAGATTTTTTCGATTACCAAATGGAATATTTTTTCTTTTTTGGTATTTTAATCTTAAAAAAAAAAAAAACTCAATTCATTTCCGATTTTGGATTTTTTCATGGTTTTTAATTTGTTTTCTGTTAAATTTAAATTGTTGGAAATTTTGATTTTTGAGAATTAATACTTGTTTCATTAAATAATATTTTTAAATTTTCAAAAAAGAAATTAATTTTGTTTGGAAATTTTATCTTTAAAATTTATAATTTTTTTTCGTTACATTTTATTAAAAAAATTGACTTTGCTTTTGATAAAACAATAAACACAATCATTTTTTTTAAATTAAACTAATATTACAAGAGATAAATTTATGAACAAAAAATGTTTCCCCAAATTTTTCAATCTAATATTAATTAGCCATTTCCGTAAATTAGTATTTTTAAAAATTAATATTTTTTTGGTTGAATTTTGTTTCCAAAAAAGTTGGCACTTATATTTCTTAATCAATTAAATTTTTTTTTATAAATTTTGGTTTACAGAAATGTTCTTTGCTTTTTCTTATTATTTTAAATGTTCAATTCATATGGCATTTGACATATTAAAAAGTTCTGGCTAGTGGAGGGAGACATTTCTGATTAATTTTGTTTCAAAACTGATTTTTTTTTTTTGTATTTTAACCTCTCACCTTTCAGATAAGAGATGTATAGTAATCATGCTAAAAAAGTTGTAGCGAGTTTTCAATTTTTTCAAGGTTTTTTTTATATGTAAATTCGTAAATTTTTGATTCAAACAATGGCGAGAGTTCATGTGCTGGCCACATCAGATTTTTTTAAATTGATTTTGTATATTTTTTTTTGGTTAAAACTTTTTTCATTTAAAATTACATAAAAATTAATTTTTTTTATTAAAACTTTTCCATAAAATTAATAAAAAGTTTCCAATATGTTGCGAACTTAAGTAGTAGTAGACACACTGTATAAATATTTTGGCCAGTTTGGTTTTAAACAAGATCCACAAAAAATTCCGTGGTTTCTCCCAAATAGGAAAGGTATTTTTCCAAAGTTTAATTTTCATAAAATGTGCTTAATGAAAAAATCTAATTGAAATTTGTCCAAATATATTTTCTGGAAATTTTAATGTTAAATTTTGATCCTTTTCAAAAATTGCGTTCCATTTTTTTTTCATTAATTAATTCCAACAATGATTTGAATTTATAATTTTCATCATTATTTCAAACAATCCTGTTTTCTTTTTCAAAATTTCCAATTTTTTTATCTTTTTAATTTTCTGAAAACAAAATCATTTTTCTCTTCTAAAAAATCAAATCAATTTATTTTCTTTTCCACTGGATTAAATGTCTAAAATGGTTTTAAATTTCTTAAAAATATGAATTTAAACTTTAAACCACCCCTGAATTTTTTTATGCAAATTTATTCTTTTATTTTCATACTTCAAAACGAACACCTGCAGCAAACTTTGACGGTATCACAAAGTCGCGGCTTGACAATGGTTTTATTTTTTTAGTTGCATTATTTAAAAGTTTCATCAAATATTTTGTCGGTAGTCAGCAAAGCTTTAATGCCGTCAAAGTAGCCGCCGACAATGGCGGCCGCCTTTGATTAACCCCTCCTCCATAAAACAAAGATGACGTAAATAAAATTCCTTTTATCTGATTGGTCGCTGTGGAGAGGGTTACAGGCTTGTTTAATTCTGCTAGCTTGTTCTCCCTATCAGCAGTGTGACCATACGTGGTAGAAATCTACTTTCGTGGTAGATTTTCGGCATTTTCCAGAAAGTTTTGGTAGGAAAGAAATCTGTGGTAGATTTTGGTAGATTCTGACATCTTTCGGCGATTTCTATAATAGTCTTTCCTTCTAACGGCTAATGGTACAACCAATGTAAAACGCATGCAGTTTCCCTCCTCTCAATCACGCATGGCACACTTAGGGCTAGGGGCGCTAGGGGGCAGTGCCGGACTGCCGGCAGTGGATGTCTGTGGGATTCTGGGGGACATCTGGGATTAATTAGTTAGGTTAGGAATTCTTATAGTCGTGCAGTTGTATCGTTTATTAAAAAAATAAATCGAAAATACAGAGTAGCATGGGAAGAAGATCCTGAATTTTCATCTTGGGTTACTAAATCCAAAGATAAAGATGAAGAAAACGCTCAGTGCAAAGCATGTAATTGCAAAATACTTCCTTTAAAGGAACACATGGCTAATACCAAACATGCCTGGATTCTCAGGAACTAGCACAGTTTGTAAAATGTAAAATTCTTTTGAATTCCTTCGAATTATGTTTATACTAATTATTTAGTTATCGAGTGTCGCCCTCTTACGTTTTTTAACTGAGTTATTACATAGAAATCTGTAACTATGATATTTACGCTTAAGTAGATTTGTGGTAGATATCTAAAGTTGAGTTGGTAGTTTTTGGTAGATTTCTACTCAGTCTCGTGGTAGATTTGTTCCAAAAATTATGGTCACGCTGCCCATCAGTTTCATTTGGTTATTCATACTTTAAAGTTACATTAGTTTTGTTAAAATAAGTGTTTGTATTCCAAAATATTTTTATAACGCTTGTTTCAGTTTTCACCTTTTTAAACGATCGTATTCACATTTAATTTTTGTTAATAATAATTGAAAACTTTTTTTTAATTCTAAATTTAATTTTTGTTAATAATTATTGAAAACTTTTTTTGAATTCTAATTTAAAAAATAAATACATTCGCTTACTTTTGGTAGCTTGTTTCTTAAATAGTTGATGTGTTACATACATTATTTTTACTCATTCAATTTTCGGTATTATTTTATATTTTTAATTTATATTATTTTTAATTTTATATTTACATTAGAACAACTTAATTTAAAATAAAAGCCAAATAATGTTTTAGCCATATAAAATATTTCTACTGTTCATTTAGTTTTGGAGTACTGTCCATTTAGATTTGGAGTTAATGTTTGATTTATATTTTGTGCAACATTTAGGTACCACTGGTTTCTAATAATTAATTTATATAAAGTGCAGTGCAGGATCGTTTCCAGAATGACCGAAGATTAACATGGTACAATTGGTAAGTAAGCAAATTATATTACATTTTAATCTTGGTTTGGCTATATAACTTAATTTCCGAGAACTTATTATTTTTTTTCTCAAATATTTTAAATGGAATTTGATGGTATTTTAATTTTCAAAATAAATTTTTATTTTTGTTTTAATAATGACTTATTTTAAAAAGTAAATTATATAATGAATTTTTTTTCTTTTCCCAAAATTCAAGTTTTATCGGGATACAATTTTAATTTTAATTTTGTATATTTTATTTTTATTTTAAATTTCTTGAGATTAGAATTTTAATTTCCCCAAAAAAATCAATTTTATTTTTAAAAAGTTTACCTTTTAATTAACTGGCAAAAATATAATTTTATTTAATTATAATTTTTGTTTCATAAATTTTTATTTTCTGATTTTATAACATTTATTTTTTAAAAGTTCGATTAAAAAAATAATCTGAACAAATTTGTGATTCAACAAACAAGGTGAGCAAACTGAACAATTTTTTAAATTATAATTTTTGTTTTAATAAAATTTTTATTAAAAGTTTTTATTTTTTTTTCAAAATCGTTCATTTTTCTGATTCAATATTTTTCAAAAACATTTTTTCAGATCAGATTTTTCAAATTGCTGTTCCTTATCAAATTTTTTTCACAATTCTCGTAAACCAATATTTTTCTCTTGTCGCCAGATTTTTTTAAAGGTACAAATGGTTCTATTCAAATCGTTTTTTTACCCCAATATTTTAGTCTAATTTTTTTTAATTCATTTGCAAAAATATTAAGAATCAAATTCAATGTGATCTACCAGTGTATTTTTGTATTTCCCAAAATTTTATTTTCTCTCAATTTTATTTTCTCAATTTTATTTTCTCAATTTTATTTTCTCCCAATTTTATTTTTTACATTTTTTTAGTTAATCTTTATTTCGGTACCAATTTTTTTTTTCTTATAAGGAATTAAATCCTTTCTACTTGAAAAATGTATCCACTTTTTAAACTGTTAAAGATTTATCCTTAAAAATAGCCATTCTCAATTTTTAATTTAGTTTAAATAATATTTATGTATATATTGTTTTTTCTGTAGATTTCATAATTGAAATTAAATAAATTACTAAAGGCGGAAAAGGCGGAATTTATACCCCATGGCGATTAGATGTATTTTCTGGATAAAAATTTAAATTTTTATAATCAGATTTTAAACTTGCCTGTGAGGTACAATCTTTTAATGTTTTCAATATTTTTTATCTAAATCTAAACCTGATTTGTGTAGTAAACAATTTTTTTCAGTATGTACCAAGTCTTTATCATTTTTTCTATTTTTGTGAGTTTTTCTTTCGTTTTTTAATCTTCCCATTTCTTGATTATTTTGCGAATTTTTTGGAATTTATTTAGCGACTTTTTGCAATTTTTATCGTTTTTTGATATTTGAATTTCCCATTTTTTATGGTTAATTGTTTTTTGATTGTTCTTTTGTTTTTGCGATATTTCTCGCTTTCCACTCATTTTTTTTTCAGTTTTTTTTTCAACTTTTCCTCATTCTGTTTTTTTTTCAGTTTTTTCGTTTTCTGATTTTTTTTTATTGGATTTTTACCTCTCGCCCTTCAGATAAGAGAGGTATAGGAATCATGCTAAAAATTGGGTAGTGAGTTTTCAATGGATAAACACGTTTTAGGGTCTCTAGAATACGATTTTAATATTTTCGCGATGATGTCTGTGTGTGTGTGTGTTAGTGTGTGTGTGTGTGTTTGGATGGATGTTGTAGTAACGATAACTCAAAAACTACTGAATAAAAAAAATTGAAATTTTGCATACAGGATTCTGATACCCTAGATTAGATCTGATTAGATTTTGGTGCCAATCGCACAACCGGAAGTGGCAGTTGCTATGGGTGATGACGCCATTATTATACAAAACGGCAATAAAGTTTTACACATATATTTTGTATACCCTATAGTTTATTTTCATCTCATTAAAATTTTCGAAACTTTTGCCATTGTTGCCAGATTTACAAAAAAATAATTTTTTTTCATACTTTTTGTGTCAACCTGTAAATTTTTTATTCAAAAATGGCGGGAGGTCATGTGCTGGCCACATCAGATTTTTTATATAATATTTTACAATTTCATTTTTCATTGTTTTTTTCACGATATTTAATCATTTTTTTTGTGATTTTGTTGCGGTTTTTTGCCCTAGTTTTACGATTTTTTTGTGAAATGATTCGATTTCTTGCGTTTTTTCAGGCGTTGTTTTCTTGGTTTTTTGCGATTTTTAGCGTTTTTTTTTTCGGTTTTGTGATTTCTTCATTTTTCCGAATTTTACAATTTTATTTTTTATTTTTTTTTCCAAAATTTTCTGATTTCTCAATTTTTTTCCAAAATTTTCTAATTTCTCAATTTTTTTCCAAAATTTTCTAATTTCTCTCAATTTTTTTTCCAAAGTTTTGCTTTTTTTTTAATTTTTTCTGTTTTTTAATTTTTTCTGGTTTTTCCAATTTATATCAATTTTTTCTAATTTTTCCAAGTTTTTCTCATTCTGTTTTTTTTCTCATTCTGTTTTTTTTCTCATTCTGTTTTTTTTTCTCATTCTGTTTTTTTTTCTCATTCTGTTTTTTTTCCTCATTCTGTTTTTTTCCTCATTCTGTTTTTTTTTCTCATTCTGTTTTTTTTTTCTCATTCTGTTTTTTTTCTTCTCATTCTGTTTTTTTTCTTCTCATTCTGTTTTTTTTCTTCTCATTCTGTTTTTTTTCTTCTCATTCTGTTTTTTTTCTTCTCATTCTGTTTTTTTCTTCTTATTCTGTTTTTTTTCTTCTCATTCAAATTCATTTGCTTTTTAATATTCCGGTTTTTTCAGATTTTTTTTCATTTTTTTTTTTCATTTTTTTTTCATTTTTTTTCCCAATATTTTCTAATTTATTTTGGGCGCCATCTATAAAAAAGAAAGTGAACTGGAAAATTGACAAAATAGCAGGTTTCTGATGTTTCTTTTGTGCCGCCTCTAATGGAAGCATAATCTAGTTCCTGAATTAAGTTTTTAAAGCGATTTTTAATGCCTTTTTTTGTCAATATTTCACAATTCCATTTTTATTCATTTTTTTTCACTTTTCATTCAATTTTTTTTCACTTTTCAAATTCAGGAACTAATTTAATTCCATTAGAACATTATAAAAGTAAGTTTGCATGTAAAAGTAAGTTTGCATGTATTTCTTGCCCGGATAGTCAGTCTTTATATGTTTCCCTATGATTATCCAATTGCTAACGCCGCCTTGATGCTTTTATTTTATTTTATTTCTGAAGAAATTTTGTTTTATTTTTAATTTAATCTATATATACAGTGTGTCCAATTAAGTTGGCATCATATGGGAAACTTTTTTATTCTTAGTTTTATGAAAAAAAGTTATTCTTTATAAAAAGTTGTGCATGGTCTAAAACCCAAAATTCAGTCATCAAATATCAAATTTTTTCAGTGGGATACGAGGTCTGTCAAAAAATATGATTTTTATTCAAGAGTAAAGTACCTCTTAAATTTGACGATATCGAAAAATTTTACTAAAAAAGTTGATCAGAATTAAAAATTAAACGTAATTTTTAATTCTGATCAACTTTTTTTAGTAATTTTTTTCGATATTGTCTAATTTAAAGGTACTTTATTCGTGAGTAAATCTCATATTTTTTGACACACCTCGTATACGGCTTAAAAAAATTGATATATGATGGTTGTATTTTTGGTTTTAGACCATGCACAACTTTTTATAAAGAATAACTTTTTTTCATAAAACTAAGAATAAAAAAGTTTCCCATATGATGCCAACTTAATTGGACACACTGTATATATTTATATATTTCTTGTTTCTCAAATTATTTTTTATTAATTTAAATTAACGTGTCTCAACAGCGTGGTTATTGAAACAGATCCTATTTACAATAATAAAATTAGTAAGAGAAACAGAGATTTGTAACTCGAATTAAAAAGCATTAGTTGGGGAAATAAAAAAAAACTGTATAAAACAATGACGAATTTTTTTCCCATTCTTTAAAAATAAAAATTTTGTCCTTGAGAAGGTGGTAGAATACGAGTTTGTAAAATGGATTAATCGTCAAATTTTGGTTTTGAAAACTTCAATTTGATCCGCTTGCAGATGATTGATTGTAATTTTTTTTTGTAAACTTGTCAATGTGCAACACCTTGCTCAACTTCAAGGTTTTTGAACCGTAAAAATTATCGTTTTAAATCTACCTTGATTATTTAAATGTTTATTATTAATTTTAGGTAAACATCTTCTGGTAGTTCATTTAAGTTACTACAAGAATTTTAGTTACCTACCACGAGAATTTAAACTGCTACGAGAATTTGGTGAGTTGATATATTTTAATCATATATTTTTATAGTAAATTGTTACTGAAATAATATTGCAATATATCCTTTTATGTAGAAAATTTCCCCATACAATATTTTTTGATATTTTAAAAAATTCGGTTTAAATAAATTTATGGAATTTTTTCAAAATTCTTATTTTAATATATTGTATACTTTCCTAATTTGAAGGCAATAAAATTGAACTATTTTATATCAAAAAACTGATAATTATAAAGAATAAAACTGTAAATTCGTACTTCCAAGCAACCTTTTTTTTTTGTTCACAATATATTTAAAAAAAAGTGTAAATTATACACTTAATTATAAAATTTTTAGGTATTTTCAAGGATTAGGTATTTTCAAATATTTGTTAGTTTTTTCTTTTTCAAAGTTGTTTTTTCTTTTTCAAAGTTGTTTTTTCTTTTTCAAAGTTGTTTTTTCTTTTTCAAAGTTGTTTTTTCTTTTTCAAAGTTGTTTTTTCTTTTTCAAAGTTGTTTTTTCTTTTTCAAAGTTGTTTTTTCTTTTTCAAAGTTGTTTTTTCTTTTTCAAAGTTGTTTTTTCTGTTTCAAAGTTGTTTTTTCTTTTTCAGTTGTTTTTTCTTTTTCAAAGTTTGTTTTTTTTCCAAAGGTTAGGATTTTCTTCAAATAGTTTTTTTTCTAAAAGTTTGTTATATTTTTTTTCTCAATTGGTTTTTTTTTCTCAAAATATTTTAATTTTATCAATTTTAAAGTATTTTCAAATATTTGAAAGTTTTTCTTTTTCAAAGTTAGTTTTTTTTTGTTTTCTTTTCAGTTTGTTTATTTTTTTTAAATTTTCTTTTCAAAGTTTGTTTTTTTCTCAAAGTTTGTTTTGTTCTAAAACTTGGGTTTTTTTTTTCTAAAAAATTTTTTTCTTCCTAAAAATTTGTTTTTCCTTCAAAGTTTGTTTCTTCTTCAAAGTTTGTGTTTCTCCTTCAAAGTTTGTTCTTAACGTGTTTTTTTCTTTTCATAGTTCGTATTTGTTTTTGTTAGTTTTGTTTTTTATCTTTCAAGGTTCCAAATATTTTTCAACATTCCAAATATTCCTTAATTTTTTTTTACATCAATTAAAAGGATTGCGATACAAATTGTAAAGTTTATAAATTTAATAAGCTTTATAAAATTTCAAGACCAATTTTTAATGTACAGGATGTCGATGAATTTTAATTATTTCTTGGTTCACACACCCTGTGGTATTAATTTGACAAAAAAAATTTCGTATATTTTACTTATATTTTTTAAGTTTTAAAATTTGAAGACTGATTTTGAAAACGTAGAAAATACGTAAATTATGATTTAAAAATGACACCTTTGGTAATAATTGGACAAAAAACTATTTAGATTATGGTTTTTAAATTCAACTTGATTTATTAAAATTTGAAGACTTAATTTCAATAAAGTAAAGGATGATTCCAACAGTTCTTAAATTATGATTAAAAAATAACTCCTGCCAAGTGCGCACCCTGTGGTAAATTTGACAGCTTTTTTTATTGTAGTTTTTTTATACTATTATAAAATTTACATCTATTTTAAAAAATTTAGAATAATTTTTAAAGTATACATGTTTATGACAACAATACGTAAATTATGATTAAAAACACATTAACACTGTACTAAAAGGTTTTAAATCCATTGGTATTATATACATAAATGATAAAAAATTTGAAATTACGGGAAAACCAAGATTTTAAAACTGGCGTAATTTTTTTTTAATTTTGAGTTCAGAGGTTTATTTATTGTTTTTCCATAAGTATATATTTATTACTGTCATTATCCGTTTAAATTATCTTTCCCATTAGAGTACTAGAAACTATTTAATTAAAGTTTGTATAATTTTTAAAAAATGGTGGGTTGTACAAGTGCGCACAGCGTTACTTTTCCAACGGGTTCAGAAGTTTGTGGCACGAGCCGTGAAGAAAAGCGTGTTTTACATACTGGTTGTAGAACAAAAACTCTGATGTGGTTGTTAAATACTTAAATAATTTATTCATTCATTTATTCCTGTTTCAAGTTTTCGTTTTTTGGCTTTTACCAAAAATTTGTTGAATTTTCCAAACATTTTTTACGAAGTTTTTTTTCCCAAAAATTTGTTTCATTTCCCCCCCAAACGCTTATTTTTCAGTTTTCATTTTTTTTAAGTTTTTTGAAAAATTTGTTTTATTTACAAAAATTTGTTCTATTCTTTCAAAAATTTGTTTTATTCTTTCAAAAATTTGTTTTATTCTTTCAAAAATTTGTTTCATTCTTTCAAAAATTTGTTTTATTCTTTCAAAAATTTGTTTTATTCTTTCAAAAATTTGTTTTATTCTTTCAAAAATTTGTTTTATTCTTTCAAAAATTTGTTTTATTCTTTCAAAAATTTGTTCTATTTCAAATTTTTTTTCATTTTTTCAATTTTTTTCCATTTTTTCAATTTTTTTTCCATTTTTTCATTTTTTTTTTCATTTTTTTTCTTCCATTTTTCCAACAATTTATTCCATTTTTCCAACAATTTATTCCATTTTTCCAACAATTTATTCCATTTTTCCAAAAATTTATTCCATTTTTACAAAATTTCATTTTTTCAAATTTTCTTTTTTTACAAAATTTTTTTTTATGTTTTTATTTTTTTTTTCATTTTTTTTTTTTCATTTTTTCAAGAATTTTTCATTTAATAAATTCATTTCTTCAGTTTCATTTTTTTTTCCATTTTTCGGTTTCTTAAAAAATGGTTTTCCATTTTTAAAAATGGTCTTCCATTTTTATAAATTGATTTTCCATTTTTATAAATTGATTTTCCATTTTTATAAATTGATTTTCCATTTTTAATTATTGATTTTCCATTTTTATAAATTGATTTTCCATTTTTATAAATTGATTTTCCATTTTTATAAATTGGTTTTCCATTTTTATAAATTGATTTTCCATTTTTAATAATTGATTTTCCATTTTAATAATTGATTTTCCATTTTTAATTATTGATTTTCCATTTTTAATTATTGATTTTCCATTTTTATAAATTGGTTTTCCATTTTTAATAATTGATTTTCCATTTTTAATAATTGATTTTCCATTTTAATAATTGATTTTCCATTTTAATAATTGATTTTCCATTTTTAATTATTGATTTTCCATTTTTATAAATTGATTTTCCATTTTTATAAATTGATTTTCCATTTTTATAAATTGATTTTCCATTTTTATAAATTGATTTTCCATTTTTAATAATTGATTTTCCATTTTAATAATTGATTTTCCATTTTAATAATTGATTTTCCATTTTTAATTATTGATTTTCCATTTTTATAAATTGATTTTCCATTTTTATAAATTGATTTTCCATTTTTATAAATTGATTTTCCATTTTTATAAATTGATTTTCCATTTTAATAAATTGATTTTCCATTTTAATAAATTGATTTTCCATTTTAATAAATTGATTTTCCATTTTTATAAATTGATTTTCCATTTTTATAAATTGATTTTCCATTTTTATAAATTGATTTTCCATTTTTATAAATTGATTTTCCATTTTTATAAATTGATTTTCCATTTTTATAAATTGGTTTTCCATTTATGAAAATTGGTTTTCCATTTTTAATATTTGATTTTCCATTTTTAATAATTGATTTTCCATTTTTAATAATTGATTTTCCATTTTTAATAATTGATTTTCCATTTTTAATAATTGATTTTCCATTTTTAATAATTGGTTTTCCATTTTTATAAATTGGTTTTCCATTTTTAATAATTGATTTTCCATTTTAATAATTGATTTTCCATTTTAATAATTGATTTTCCATTTTTAATTATTGATTTTCCATTTTTAATTATTGATTTTCCATTTTTATAAATTGATTTTCCATTTTTATAAATTGATTTTCCATTTTTATAAATTGGTTTTCCATTTTTATAAATTGATTTTCCATTTTTATAAATTGATTTTCCATTTTTATAAATTGATTTTCCATTTTCATAAATTGATTTTCCAGTTAAAAAAAATTGATTTTCCAGTTAAAAAAAATTGATTTTCCAGTTAAAAAAAATTGATTTTCCAGTTAAAAAAAATTGATTTTCCAGTTAAAAAAATTGATTTTCCAGTTAAGAAAATTGATTTTCCAGTTAAAAAAATTGATTTTCCAGTTAAAAAAATTGATTTTCCAGTTAAAAAAATTGATTTTCCATTTTTATAAATTGATTTTCCATTTTAATAAATTGATTTTCCATTTTTATAAATTGATTTTCCATTTTTATAAATTGATTTTCCATTTTTATAAATTGATTTTCCATTTTTATAAATTGATTTTCCATTTTTATAAATTGATTTTCCATTTTTATAAATTGATTTTCCAGTTAAAAAAAATTGATTTTCCAGTTAAAAAAAATTGATTTTCCAGTTAAAAAAATTGATTTTCCAGTTAAAAAAATTGATTTTCCATTTTTAATTATTGATTTTCCATTTTTAATTATTGATTTTCCATTTTTATAAATTGATTTTCCATTTTTATAAATTGATTTTCCATTTTTATAAATTGATTTTCCATTTTTATAAATTGATTTTCCATTTTTATAAATTGATTTTCCATTTTTATAAATTGATTTTCCATTTTTATAAATTGATTTTCCATTTTTATAAATTGATTTTCCATTTTTGAAAATTGGTTTTCCATTTTTAATATTTGATTTTCCATTTTTAATAATTGATTTTCCATTTTAATAATTGATTTTCCATTTTTAATTATTGATTTTCCATTTTTAATTATTGATTTTCCATTTTTATAAATTGATTTTCCATTTTTATAAATTGATTTTCCATTTTTATAAATTGATTTTCCATTTTTATAAATTGGTTTTCCATTTTTATAAATTGATTTTCCATTTTTATAAATTGATTTTCCATTTTTATAAATTGATTTTCCATTTTTATAAATTGATTTTCTAGTTAAAAAAAATTGATTTTCCAGTTAAAAAAAATTGATTTTCCAGTTAAAAAAAATTGATTTTCCAGTTAAAAAAAATTGATTTTCCAGTTAAAAAAAATTGATTTTCCAGTTAAAAAAAATTGATTTTCCAGTTAAAAAAATTGATTTTCCAGTTAAAAAAAATTGATTTTCCAGTTAAAAAAATTGATTTTCCATTTTTATAAATTGATTTTCCATTTTAATAAATTGATTTTCCATTTTAATAAATTGATTTTCCATTTTTATAAATTGATTTTCCATTTTTATAAATTGATTTTCCATTTTTATAAATTGATTTTCCAGTTAAAAAAAATTGATTTTCCAGTTAAAAAAAATTGATTTTCCAGTTAAAAAAATTGATTTTCCATTTTTAATTATTGATTTTCCATTTTTAATTATTGATTTTCCATTTTTATAAATTGATTTTCCATTTTTATAAATTGATTTTCCATTTTTATAAATTGATTTTCCATTTTTATAAATTGATTTTCCATTTTTATAAATTGATTTTCCATTTTTATAAATTGATTTTCCATTTTTATAAATTGATTTTCCATTTTTATAAATTGGTTTTCCATTTTTGAAAATTGGTTTTCCATTTTTAATATTTGATTTTCCATTTTTAATAATTGATTTTCCATTTTTAATAATTGATTTTCCATTTTAATAATTGATTTTCCATTTTTAATTATTGATTTTCCATTTTTAATTATTGATTTTCCATTTTTATAAATTGGTTTTCCATTTTTAATAATTGATTTTCCATTTTTAATAATTGATTTTCCATTTTAATAATTGATTTTCCATTTTAATAATTGATTTTCCATTTTTAATTATTGATTTTCCATTTTTAATTATTGATTTTCCATTTTTATAAATTGATTTTCCATTTTTATAAATTGATTTTCCATTTTTATAAATTGATTTTCCATTTTTATAAATTGATTTTCCATTTTAATAAATTGATTTTCCATTTTAATAAATTGATTTTCCATTTTAATAAATTGATTTTCCATTTTTATAAATTGATTTTCCATTTTTATAAATTGATTTTCCATTTTTATAAATTGATTTTCCATTTTTATAAATTGATTTTCCATTTTCATAAATTGATTTTCCAGTTAAAAAAAATTGATTTTCCAGTTAAAAAAATTGATTTTCCAGTTAAAAAAATTGATTTTCCAGTTAAAAAAATTGATTTTCCAGTTAAAAAAATTGATTTTCCATTTTTATAAATTGATTTTCCATTTTTATAAATTGATTTTCCAGTTAAAAAAATTGATTTTCCATTTTTAATAATTGATTTTCCATTTTTAATAATTGATTTTCCATTTTAATAATTGATTTTCCATTTTAATAATTGATTTTCCATTTTTAATTATTGATTTTCCATTTTTAATTATTGATTTTTCCATTTTTAATTATTGATTTTTCCATTTTTAATTATTGATTTTTCCATTTTTAATTATTGATTTTTCCATTTTTAATAAAAAGTTCGATTTTCAAGAGTTCGCGACCTTTTGTTTAAAAAAATTCCTTCGATTTTAAAGATTGCACCAACTTATATCACCGAAGTAAAATAGTAGTTTGTACGACACTTTTCCTACGAGTGCAGAAGTTTGTGGCACAAGCCGTAGGCGAGTGCTGCAAATCTAGAGTGAAAAGTGCTTTGCGTACAAGTTGTACACAATATTTTTTCTACAACCACATTTATTAATAAAAGAAAAACAATAACTTATATAGGTATTTTAAAACTTTGAAGGGAAATAATTAAAAAATGACTATTGAAAACAGAAATTATTAAAAAATGACTATTGAAAACAGAAATTAATTTGTTTATAATTTTTAAATTAAAATTAGTAATCAAATAAATTGTTTACTTACTTTTGGTTTCAATTTTAATTTTGAAATCCCAGAAATTCACTATAATGTTAAACTATCAAAAAAATTATTACTTTTCCCACGGATATCGAAGAAATTAAGAAAAGGCGTGCTTTGCGTATAAAAATTTGTAGAAAAGCGTGTTTTGTATGGTGGTTGTAGAAAAATAATTTTGTAATTTTATTTCATACTGCAAGTAAAGTTTGCTTTTAATATTTCTTGATCAAATTAAAATTTTCGTAATGTTTTGTATATTCAAAAATAGGTAAATCAAAAATAGGTAAAATGTCTTAAAATATTCTATACATTTTATTTATTTTTATTGTGATTTACTATTATCAAAACAGATTCAAATTATAATTAAAAGATCGCATTTTTGAATTACCAATTTTCCAATTTTTATTTTACCTCCAGAAATATATTTGTTTCTAATTTAATTCATTTTTGAGTTATTCATATTCGTTGGTGAGAGCCTTTTAGAAGCAACAATAGCATTAACATGCATTTCAGGCCAACGAATTAAGAGTTTATATATTGATACAGAAATGGTTTTGGTTTTGCATTTTTATACTGTATAATTACAAAATTTGTAATCGTTCTTAATTTTGGTGAGAGAGACTTAATTACGTTTAAGGGTGATATGGCAGACATTGTGTTTAAGGTGATGTGTTCACTGATAATAATGGTTGAAAAATAATGCATTTAGTACGGAAATGGTTGGTGGTTGATAAATTTTATACTGTATAATTACAAAATTTGTAATCGTTCTTAATTTTGGTGAGAGAGACTTAATTACGTTTAAGGGTGATATGGCAGACATTGTGTTTAAGGTGATGTGTTCACTGATAATAATGGTTGAAAAATAATGCATTTAGTACGGAAATGGTAGGTGGTTGATAAATTCAGGTGATGTGTTCACCAATATTATTTTTAAGAAAAGAACAGTTTCATTAAATTTTCTTCACCATTTGTGGTTATGACAGTTGATACTTTCACAAACATTTAAATTAAAATATTTCAATACAAAATTTAATTTATGAACGAGATAAAATTGAGTGGTTATTGTTTCACACAA
The DNA here is from genome assembly GCA_963243735.1 of Neocrepidodera transversa. NCBI lineage: Eukaryota > Metazoa > Arthropoda > Insecta > Coleoptera > Chrysomelidae > Neocrepidodera > Neocrepidodera transversa. The sequence continues at coordinate 21,684 of CAUJLB010000160.1, read as the reverse complement.
AATTACAAACTAGCAAATTTTATTGAACATATAATCGATAACTGATTTTTAATTTAAAAAATCGATTACTTTCAGATGAACAAATTGTTTTTTTCATCACGAAATTATCATTTTTTTTTTAAATTGAAAATTTCGATGTGATTAATATACTCTCAATTTTATTTTTCAGTACTTTGTATTGCAACTGTCTGCAATTATCTGAATTTGCAAAACGAACTAAAGATTAAGAGAGAATTTTTGATATGTAATAGTTGAATAAGGTTAAGGTGATTTGTTCGCCAAATAGACAAAACTGCAATATTTGAAATGGTAAACTAGTGATATTTATCAATCGAAAACTTTGTGATCGAAACATTTTTAAAATTGAAAAAAAGTGCAATAATAATCATGGGTGATATGTTCACCATGAGTGTTTACTAAAGACCAAGTGGAACAAGTGTGAGTAGTGGTATTTAAAAAAATGTGAACAGGACATTAAAGTAATAATCATGGGTGATATGTTCACCATGAGTGTTTACTAAAGACCAAGTGGAACAAGTGTGAGTAGTGGTATTTAAAAAAATGTGAACAGGACATTAAAGTAATAATCATGGGTGATATGTTCACCATGAGTGTTTACTAAAGACCAAGTGGAACAAGTGTAAGTAGTGGTATTTAAAAAAATGTGAACAGGACATTAAAGTAATAATCATGGGTGATATGTTCACCATGAGTGTTTACTAAAGACCAAGTGGAACAAGTGTGAGTAGTGGTATTTAAAAAAATGTGAACAGGACATTAAAGTAATAATCATGGGTGATATGTTCACCATGAGTGTTTACTAAAGACCAAGTGGAACAAGTGTGAGTAGTGGTATTTAAAAAAATGTGAACAGGACATTAAAGTAATAATCATGGGTGATATGTTCACCATGAGTGTTTACTAAAGACCAAGTGGAACAAGTGTGAGTAGTGGTATTTAAAAAAATGTGAACAGGACATTAAAGTAATAATCATGGGTGATATGTTCACCATGAGTGTTTACTAAAGACCAAGTGGAACAAGTGTAAGTAGTGGTATTTAAAAAAATGTGAACAGGACATTAAAGTAATAATCATGGGTGATATGTTCACCATGAGTGTTTACTAAAGACCAAGTGGAACAAGTGTAAGTAGTGGTATTTAAAAAAATGTGAACAGGACATTAAAGTGAGAAATCGGAAAGTAAAGGATTTATTTGGTATGATAGGTGATATGTTCACCTAGAGTAATATAAACAGGGTGAGTTTTTTTATGCAAAGTGATTAAGATTGTTTTTGTCTATAAACTATATGTAAACATTTCTGTAATCAATGTACTCTGGCAAATTGAAACAAATATTATTCTGAGGTATTAAATGTAAAATTTGTGATGTTTTGAAAAATTACATTTCAAATAAATATACAACACATTCGATTTAATATATTTTTTTAATTTCCAACAAATTTCCGAATTCACAAAATTATGAAAGCAAACTTTTTTTTGAAGGATCAAAGTAGTGTCAATTTCATGTGGTGCCAAACCACAAAATTTTTTATTAATTTTTCAGAAAATGGTTGCTGATTAAATTTGGTGCTTTACATCATATTTAACTAGATTTTATACTGAAAATTTGATTTTACTTTCAAAAATTAAATTAATCTAAAAATTCTGGAACACTGAAAATATCATAAAAGATACATAAAATATTGTAAAGAATTCTTAAAACGTCCTTAAATTCTCACTAAAGTCCTTTTGAATTTTTTATATTCTGGAAAATGGAAAATTCGAATATTTTTTCAAAAATTTCATAAAATATCTTTAATTAATCCTTGCAAATTCCTTAAAAATTCCATTTAAAAACCGGTTTTTTTCAAGAAATTCTCTTTTTTTTTTAATTTATTAGTTTTTAAATATTTTTTTGGTTTTTAAAAATTTAAATTCTTATCAAATCCTTCCTTAAAAAATTCCTAAAAGGATTACAATTAAAAAATGTTAAAAAAACATTACAAAAAGTTAATGAAAATCTTTTTTAAAAATCTATAAAATTTTTTTGGCAATTGCGTTAATCTCAATTAAATGCTATAAAAAAAATAATTGAGGGATCTTTTTACCGCTGATCAAAACTTTATATTTGTTGCTTTTTTTTAGTTCACATCGTCCCCATTCGACTAAATTAATATAGTAATAGGTAAAAAATTATCTCCAGGTTTTTATGCTATTTTGGCTATTTAAATTTAAATTTTTTTTTTTTGCTACAAATTAGAAAATTTTAATTGAAAAGAAGTGACATTTAAATTCTATAATTTTAAATGCATGTAGAAAATCGTTTTCCCATAAAAAAAATTACGCCAATTTTACAATTTTGTCCATTTTTTAATATTTGAAAGCGCTTTCGCCATTTTTTAAAATACTTCGCCATTTTTCTTGAAGAAATACTGAATTGTTAATTACTCTATAATTTTTTAAAATGAATTAATTTTTTTATTTATTTAATGAAAAATATTCATTGCGAAATGATAAAATTTTGTTTTTAATTTTAATTATTTGTCCTATTTATTTTTAAATTATGCAAGCCATTTTTTAAATCCTAATGACTTAAAATTTTCTGATTAAAATTTTCAATTCATACTATTTATTTCTCCAGTCATTTCCAGAGGATGTTATTTTCTTCCAATTTTTTTTGTTCGTTTTGGAATTGGTCGTAAAAAATTTTTTAGATTCTAGTTTTTCATCTTGCATTTGAACTTCGTAAAATTTTTCTTTTTTAATTAACTGCATAATTTTCAAAATAAGTTTTCTACACTTCTTTATAATGGTAAATTTTTTTCTCTTTGGTGATGCTATCCAAAAGATTTTTCTTCTGATAATTTATTGTGAAATTAATTTTGGGATACTTTTCTAGGTTATTTCTGTCTGGAAATTTGTTTGGTCGAAAAAGTGACATTTTGACAAAAAAATTATAACTTAATAAATGGGGGGTAATTAGAAACGTTTTGGATAAAATGCATGTGGTTTTTAAACAGGAATTTAAATTCCATTAATTTATTTTGAAAATATATCGATCAAAAAGGAAATAGTAGTTTGTACAACAAGTGCGCAAAGCGCCACTTTTCCCACGAGTGTAGAAGTTTGCGGCACTCGCCTACGGCTCGTGCCGCAAATCTAGCGAGTGGGAAAAGTGCTTTGCGTACGAGTTGTACACAATTATTTTAAACAATTATTTTAAACAATTATTTTAAACAATTATTTTAAACAATTATTTTAAACAATTATTTTAAACAATAATTTTAAACAATTATTTTAAACAATTATTTTAAACAATTATTTTAAACAATTATTTTAAACAATTATTTTAAACAATTATTTTAAACAATTATTTTAAACAATTATTTTAAACAATTATTTTAAACAATTATTTTAAACAATTATTTTAAACAATTATTTTAAACAATTATTTTAAACAATTATTTTAAACAATTATTTTAAACAATTATTTTAAACAATTATTTTAAACAATTATTTTAAACAATTATTTTAAACAATTATTTTAAACAATTATTTTAAACAATTATTTAAAAAAAAATATTTAAAAAAAAAATAAGTTCTTTTGAAAAGTTCTAATTTCTTATTAATAATTCTTTTAAAAAAATTCTTTTAAAAAAATTCTTTTAAAAAATTCTCATATTTTCTTTAAAAATCTTCACCATAAACCCTGTAAAACGTAAAATTTCTTGAAAATTATTGACTTAAAAGTGTGCCACAAGTACTTTTTACCTTTAAAAAAAGTCACCTTTTAGTCAAGTTTCTTTTAAAAATCGAAAGGTCCTCAAACAATGAACGGAAAAATAGGAATTTTTTTTTAAAACATTTTAAAATTCTTGAAACATGGAAAATCAGGATTTCCTGATTAAAACAAAAAAAAATTGTAAAACAATTCTTGAAAAATTCCCTCTAAACGGTGTTGATAAATTGATTTTTAAAAAATTTTCTATGAATTGAAAATTTCCATGAAATATTTAATTCCAACAGCATCCTTAAATTATTTTCAAACAGTGCCATTTAACATGTTTCAAATTCTTAACAGCCAAATAATTTGTTTTGTAATTGTTTTTATGGCGCTTTAATGAAATTGTATAATTTTTTTAAAAAATAGATTTTACTTATTTGGTCAATTTTAAACATTTTTTTATTCAAATTTTTTTCAAGATTATGAAAATTAACAGAAAAAAATCAGTTTCGAACAGAATTCGTTTTCCAAAAATAAAGAGGATATTGTGCTTTTGGGAAGTTTAAAATTTTTTAACAACAAAACAATTTAAAAAAATGTAATGTACTCCATTTAAATTTTCGAATAATTCCGAATTTAAATAAAAAAAAAAAATTGAGTATTAATATATAATTTCAAATATACATTGCTCATTCAAATTTAAAAGACAAGGTTAAAATCCAAATTGAGATTTTTTAAAAAGTATAAAAATATAACTTGGAAAAAAAATGCAATTTTGAATTCAAAACAAATTATCTCTGCAGAATTTTAAAGTGAAATAAATGTAATTCAATTTTTTATTAATTAACGTCAAATTTAAAAGAAGGGCATTCAAAAATTGTGGAAGTAATTCAGAGATAAATTATATTTCAGAAATGTTAGATTAAATAAAAAGAAAAAAAAAAGAAACTAAAATTGGTAAATTGAATTATCTCTGCGCGATTTTTCAAGACGACGGCCCGTTTCCATCAGCGGAAAAGTCAAAATTATTTTCCAATTATTTTTCTTTCAATTTTGTCAACGAGCCGCATGGTATTTCGACGCGTCTTGACTTGCACAAAGAATTCAATACTGCGATTTGCCCTACTTTTCCAAAGGTGAAGTATGGGCGGGCCGTAGTAATTACTTCATTATTTTACTAATCATTTGTTTAAATTTACATGATTTAAAATAAAATTCAAAAATTTGAAAAACTTGAAAAAAATGATTTTTAAAATTTCAGAGGTAAATTTTAAAATCCGTTTATAATTGTACATTTATTTGTTAAAAAATGGTACTTAATTTCGAATGGAAATTGAAATATTGGATTTTACTTGTATTGTACTTATAAAAATAACTAAAACTTAACAGATTACAAAACATTGATACGTAATTTCGTATGTAAACTTAAATATAAGATTTTCCTTTTTAATTACGTATAAAAATAACAAGAACTTGACAAATTACAAATAATCGATACGTAATTTCGTATGTAAACTTTGTATAAGATTTTACTTGTATATTACGTATGAAAATAACCAAATATTGACAAATGACAAGTGATACGTAATTCCGTATGTAAACTTAAATATAAGATTTTACTTGTATATTACGTATAAAAGTAACTTAACAAAAGACAACTGATTCGTAATTTCGTATGTAAACTTAAATATAAGATTTTACTTTTTAATTACGTATAAAAATAAGAACTTGACAAATTACAAATAATCGATACGTAATTTCGTATGTAAACTTTGTATAAGATTTTACTTGTATATTACGTATGAAATAACCAAATATTGACAAATGACAAGTGATACGTAATTCCGTATGTAAACTTAAATATAAGATTTTACTTGTATATTACGTATAAATGTAACTTAACAAAAGACAACTGATTCGTAATTTCGTATGTAAACTTAAATATAAGATTTTACTTTTTAATTACGTATAAAAATAAGAACTTGACAAATTACAAATAATCGATACGTAATTTCGTATGTAAACTTTGTATAAGATTTTACTTGTATATTACGTATGAAAATAACCAAATATTGACAAATGACAAGTGATACGTAATTCCGTATGTAAACTTAAATATAAGATTTTACTTTTTAATTACGTATAAAAATAAGAACTTGACAAATTACAAATAATCGATACGTAATTTCGTATGTAAACTTTGTATAAGATTTTACTTGTATATTACGTATGAAATAACCAAATATTGACAAATGACAAGTGATACGTAATTCCGTATGTAAACTTAAATATAAGATTTTACTTGTATATTACGTATAAATGTAACTTAACAAAAGACAACTGATTCGTAATTTCGTATGTAAACTTAAATATAAGATTTTACTTTTTAATTACGTATAAAAATAAGAACTTGACAAATTACAAATAATCGATACGTAATTTCGTATGTAAACTTTGTATAAGATTTTACTTGTATATTACGTATGAAAATAACCAAATATTGACAAATGACAAGTGATACGTAATTCCGTATGTAAACTTAAATATAAGATTTTACTTTTTAATTACGTATAAAAATAAGAACTTGACAAATTACAAATAATCGATACGTAATTTCGTATGTAAACTTTGTATAAGATTTTACTTGTATATTACGTATGAAAATAACCAAATATTGACAAATGACAAGTGATACGTAATTCCGTATGTAAACTTAAATATAAGATTTTACTTTTTAATTACGTATAAAAATTAGAACTTGACAAATTACAAATAATCGATACGTAATTTCGTATGTAAACTTTGTATAAGATTTTACTTGTATATTACGTATGAAAATAACCAAATATTGACAAATGACAAGTGATATGTAATTCCGTATGTAAACTTAAATATAAGATTTTACTTTTTAATTACGTATAAAAATAAGAACTTGACAAATTACAAATAATCGATACGTAATTTCGTATGTAAACTTTGTATAAGATTTTACTTGTATATTACGTATGAAAATAACCAAATATTGACAAATGACAAGTGATACGTAATTCCGTATGTAAACTTAAATATAAGATTTTACTTTTTAATTACGTATAAAAATAAGAACTTGACAAATTACAAATAATCGATACGTAATTTCGTATGTAAACTTTGTATAAGATTTTACTTGTATATTACGTATGAAAATAACCAAATATTGACAAATGACAAGTGATATGTAATTCCGTATGTAAACTTAAATATAAGATTTTACTTGTATATTACGTATAAAAGTAACTTAACAAAAGACAACTGATTCGTAATTTCGTATGTAAACTTAAATATAAGATTTTACTTTTTAATTACGTATAAAAATAAGAACTTGACAAATAATCGATACGTAATTTCGTATGTAAACTTTGTATAAGATTTTACTTGTATATTACGTATGAAAATAACCAAATATTGACAAATGACAAGTGATACGTAATTCCGTATGTAAACTTAAATATAAGATTTTACTTGTATATTACGTATAAAAGTAACTTAACAAAAGACAACTGATTCGTAATTTCGTATGTAAACTTAAATATAAGATTTCACTTTTTAATTACGTATAAAAATAAGAACTTGACAAATTACAAATAATCGATACGTAATTTCGTATGTAAACTTTGTATAAGATTTTACTTGTATATTACGTATGAAAATAACCAAATATTGACAAATGACAAGTGATACGTAATTCCGTATGTAAACTTAAATATAAGATTTTACTTTTTAATTACGTATAAAAATAAGAACTTGACAAATTACAAATAATCGATACGTAATTTCGTATGTAAACTTTGTATAAGATTTTACTTGTATATTACGTATGAAAATAACCAAATATTGACAAATGACAAGTGATATGTAATTCCGTATGTAAACTTAAATATAAGATTTTACTTGTATATTACGTATAAAAGTAACTTAACAAAAGACAACTGATTCGTAATTTCGTATGTAAACTTAAATATAAGATTTTACTTTTTAATTACGTATAAAAATAAGAACTTGACAAATTACAAATAATCGATACGTAATTTCGTATGTAAACTTTGTATAAGATTTTACTTGTATATTACGTATGAAAATAACCAAATATTGACAAATGACAAGTGATACGTAATTCCGTATGTAAACTTAAATATAAGATTTTACTTGTATATTACGTATAAAAGTAACTTAACAAAAGACAACTGATTCGTAATTTCGTATGTAAACTTAAATATAAGATTTCACTTTTTAATTACGTATAAAAATAAGAACTTGACAAATTACAAATAATCGATACGTAATTTCGTATGTAAACTTTGTATAAGATTTTACTTGTATATTACGTATGAAAATAACCAAATATTGACAAATGACAAGTGATACGTAATTCCGTATGTAAACTTAAATATAAGATTTTACTTTTTAATTACGTATAAAAATAAGAACTTGACAAATTACAAATAATCGATACGTAATTTCGTATGTAAACTTTGTATAAGATTTTACTTGTATACTACGTATGAAAATAACCAAATATTGACAAATGACAAGTGACGCGTAATTCCGTATGTAAACTTAAATATAAGATTTTACTTTTTAATTACGTATAAAAATAAGAACTTGACAAATTACAAATAATCGATACGTAATTTCGTATGTAAACTTTGTATAAGATTTTACTTGTATATTACGTATGAAAATAACCAAATATTGACAAATGACAACTGATTCGTAATTTCGTATGTAAACTTAAATATAAGATTTTACTTTTTAATTACGTATAAAAATAAGAACTTGACAAATAATCGATACGTAATTTCGTATGTAAACTTTGTATAAGATTTTACTTGTATATTACGTATGAAAATAACCAAATATTGACAAATGACAAGTGATATGTAATTCCGTATGTAAACTTAAATATAAGATTTTACTTGTATATTACGTATAAAAGTAACTTAACAAAAGACAACTGATTCGTAATTTCGTATGTAAACTTAAATATAAGATTTTACTTTTTAATTACGTATAAAAATAAGAACTTGACAAATTACAAATAATCGATACGTAATTTCGTATGTAAACTTTGTATAAGATTTTACTTGTATATTACGTATGAAAATAACCAAATATTGACAAATGACAAGTGATACGTAATTCCGTATGTAAACTTAAATATAAGATTTTACTTGTATTTTACGTATAAAAGTAACCAAATCTTGACAAATGACATAATTGATCCGTAATTTCGTATGTAAACTTGGTCTAAGATTTTACTTGTATATTACGTATAAAAATTACAAACTTGATAAAATACAAAAAAGTGATACGTAATTGAATTTGATAATTTATTTTCTTACTGAATGGCATCAATCAAAAAATTAAATTCAGTAAAACTTTTTAAGTTAAAAATTAATTCATATGTTAAAATTCAAGAATTGAATTTCTGCAGTTTTCAAAATATAGTTTTTATTGAAAAATCAAATGTTTTTGAAAAAAATCCTAGGTTTAAATTTTCTAATTCCAGATTTTTTTTTATTCTTCAGATTTGATATTTTTTTTGTCTTCCAAAAAAGAAAAAACCATGGTGATACTAATTATTTCAACTTTGAACTATATTCTTACATAAATTGAAAACTTGTAATTATTTTGAAAGAATATTTATTGTATGTATTTAATTAAGAAAATGTTTTAATTTTAAAATATGAAGAACCAATGACAGTAAATTTTAAAATCATTTTTTTCACTTGAGAGAGACTTAATTTTACACTTCAACACAAAAATGAAATTTTCATAAAAGTCTGAACAAATTTTAAAAATGTCTTCTAAATCTTTCAGCGATCACTGAGTCACTTAAAATCTTTCATCGAAATCAATAAAAGAAAAAAATTTTAAAAAACATTCTTGAATTATTGAAAAAATCTGAAACTACTGAAATTTATTACAATTTTATAACTTGGACCGAACAAATTCTCAGGTTGGGTGTCACAAAACCCTTCAGATGAAAATCTTATGTTCAATTTTAAAGGGAACTTGTTTTTTTTAATTATTACAAAATTGGGAAAAACTGAAAGATTTGGTTTCAAGTTATAAAATAGGAATATTCAAGGTTTGCATTGGGAAAATATGATTCTGAACAATTTTGCAAATTGAAACAAAGTGACAAAAAACACGAAAATAATTTTTTATTTTTTTTGGTTGAAGCATGAAATTAAAATTATTAATAAACAGAACATTTTGTCCTGTTCTTCAAATAAGAAAATTTTCTGAAAATCTTGAAAATATCTTCGACCACCTAGCAAATCCTTGAAAACTTTTTTCGAAAAAAAATGTACCTCATTGAAAACAAATTTTTTCAGAAAATCTACAACAATCTGATGAAGATTCTAAACTTTTGCAAATTCTGAAGATATATTAAAAGAAACCTTCAGTTTTTTGAAAATTTTTAAAATGTTTTTTTTTATAAATTCAGAAATTGTTAAAAAAATCCTTTTAAATAGAAATTTTCTTCAGACTTCTTGCAAAATTGTAATCCTTAATTTATTAAAAATTTACAAAAAGACTGGACTTGCTTGAAATTGTTTTTGAACAAAATTTCTTAACCGTAATAATTGTTTAAAATTCTTAAAAAATTTTGGACTAAAAGAAAAAGCAAACCTCGAAACAATTAAACCATTAAAAAATATAAAATCAATAAAATTTTCTTGAAAACAAAAAATCCTGGAAAGAAAAAAATTATGGCGCGTTGTGAATTATTAAGTACTAAATACAAAATTTGATTCAATTAAATTTTTTTATTTATAAATAAAAATTTAACTCTGATCAATGATTAAAAAATCCAGGGAACATTTCTATGAGCTTGTAATTAATTACTTGACAAAAATCTGATTCACCGAACAATTTATGTCAAGCTGTCAACAATTTTGTTTCATGAGAATGGAAACAAAAATTATAAATTTTAATTAAATTTCAAAAAGCAATTAAAAAATTTCATTTATTCATCGAAACATTTAAACAAAAGTAGGAATTAAAGAAAAATTTAAATTATCCAAAATTTTTTTCCAGTGTAAAAAAAAGTTGTGAATTGCAATAAATTCAAAAATCAAATTTTAAGTAAAATTAACAATTTAAACCAAATTAAAAATACAATAAATGACATATTCTGTCAAAAATAATTAACGCTTTACATAAACTATCCCAGAGTACCCAATTTCTTAGAAATGTAATTTTACGGGTTTAAAATTGCCATTAAAGGACTTTCGTTTCAATTTTATAATTATTTTTCAATTATCTTCCAAAAGGATTATACTAATTGCAATATTACACTGCTTAAATTATTTTTAAAGTATCTCAATGGTGAAAAACATCTTACAGGATTAGATATTTTCTAGGTAAAATCCCCATCCCAGGTATCCCTGAACGGGCGATAGACGTTTGGGCCCAAATCCCTAATTAGAGGTAATCTGCAAGCACGTTTCGGCCCTAACGAAAAAGGGTCGCGTTAATCCCTAAGCATGTTTGGGCCCCTCAGATAAGGTGACCAAACTATATTAAATAAATTAAGATATTTAAAATACTTATGCAAAATTTAAAAAATTAATATAATCTACACAATATTAATTTTTGGGATTTTTAAGGAAAGTCAAACAACTTGTACAAGAAATAAAATATTTATTAAAAAATAATAACACCGTTCCTATATCTATTTAAAAATTATTAAAATAATTAGAACAAACTTTTACAAAATGCAAACGAGAAATTTTTTTACAATCATATCCAAAAGTCCCTACCTGTTTCCGTTCGGGCCCAAACGTGCACACGGATTAAGAAATATGTTTCTCGGATTAGGATTATATGTCATTACGGGGCCCAAACGTGAACTTCCCCCCTGAACATCCGTTCATTACCAACATTTTCATTTTAACCTGTCTTTTTAATGCATTGTCGATGTTCAGTCTGCCGGTCGGTCGTAATTTTTATAATTGGGGAATTGTTTTATTTAAATCCGTTTTTTGATTGTGATATGTGAAATAATAATAAAGTTTAATGGTAATAATTAATTGGTAAACGAAAATAAATTGTAAAAAGAAACAATTTGTGTGAAAATAATTATTAATTGAGTAGTGGTGAATTTTTATTAAAAATAATTTTTTATCGAGAAATATTAAAATAATGGTGCGTTGTCCAATTTTAAAACAATTGTGCGATGTTCAATTTATTAGTTATGTGGTGCTTGTTTTAAGCATGAAATTAAAGAAAATTGTTGATGGTGCCAATTTTAATCTATACAGAATTTACAGCTGCTTAAACGATATGATCTTCTGTGTGATCAGGTATGTATTAAAATTACGTATTCTTTCGCAAATTATCTGGTTTTCTTTTTCATATGTTTCTATGCGGTTAATTTAATAAATTTTACATTTTGATGTCTTGTTCTTTTTTCTCCTTACGATATTGTTGATTTGTTGAATTTCTCTGAAAAAATGTAATTGAATAAAATGTCTTCGATGATCAGCGTAAAGTGTAAAAGTACAATTTACATATATTTGTCTGCAAAATGTTTCATTTGAATGATAAAATGTGCGATTGGATATCTGTAAAAAATTGGTATTTTTTTTTTAATAAAATACCACAAAAAATTTGACCGATTTTTTAACATTGAATCATTTTTATTTCCAATTAAAAATATGAATTTAAATTTTTAATCTTATTCGAGAGAAGAAAATATTTTACTTTCATTTTGTAACTAATTTTTTCATCATGGTTCATACAATGATTTCAAATGCTTTTTATATATCGAATCGATAAAAATTGGTTTTGTAAGAGCGATTTTTTTTTTGTTTGACCATAGGACTCTATTGACTCCAGTGATTCAATTCGAATTTTTGGAAAGTCTTAAATAACTTCAAGATAACAATGGGCAATTTCTTTTGTTCTCGAATTATGATGATTCATTATGTGTTTGTATGGTGGAATTTTCATTTTCTTGTGTTCCTTTATTTCCATTTTATTAACATTCATTATCTATTTCTTAAAATTTTCTCCTAGCTTAAATTTATAAAATGGAGTGTGGGTTTTTCTTAATCGGAAGTTTTACAAATTATTCCTGTAAATTTATAAACTTTTTCTGTCGCTTTTCCCATTAGATTTTTTTAAATAATTTCATTTTATTTTGTTATTAGTTTGGTTTGTTTTAACAATTTTGATTTTTCAAAATTCTAATCTTTTCTCAAAATGACCCACAAAAATTTCATTTTATGAATTTTCAACTTCGGTGGAACAGTGCTGTTCTATTCAAAATTTAATTTATTCTTATTTTAACTTATCGCCTATGCGATAATGATAATTCCATTTTCTTTCTTATCAATCCATTTATTATCCTGTTCAGAAGCCTGATCAACTTTTTGAAACAGTGATAATAAGTGAATTTGTTTTTTTTTATTTTAATTTTTGGAATCTGTTGTGACAATTCAAAAGTATAGCTAACTTGTTTTTGTTAACAATTGATTCTAACAATTTACTTTTCTACACACCAAATTCCGCTGACGTACCTTACTCAATTTCTTTTAAATCTTTATATTACTTTCACTTTTAATTTTTCTAACCCATTTCCACTCTGAATTTCATTTCACCAAAAAGATTTTTTTCTTGAATATATTCTTAATTCAACTTCGTATATTATTTTTCCAGGAACATGTCAAAGCGCAAACAATTTCACTACATTGCATTTTAATTTTTATTTCCTTTTGATTTTTGTCTGTGAAAGTTTTTTTTCCATTTCAATGAAGCACAATTTTTTTCCATTTCAGTGAAGCACTTTTATTTATTTTCTGTGGTCATTTTTATTTTTAATATTTTTTGGAAATCCGAATTTCCATTATTTTTTCCGAAACGCGTTTTTTCAAATTTGAAAAAAAAAAAGAAAAAAGTTCAAATTTCAACTTTCTATGGAAAAATTGCTCTTTAAACATTTGGCACAAATCAAAAATTAAATCGAGAAGCTTTCTTGTATTTTTAAGTGGTGTGATTAATTGTGACTTATTTAGGTGCCATAATTTATTCCCTCGAATGTTTAAATTAGTTGTAAAATTTTTAATTTTTGAAATTGATAAAATTTCATGAAATTTGAACTCGGAAATTTTGGGGGGTTCCATGAAAAATGATAAATTTTAACTTCATTTAACATCGTGTTTCCTCTTCCACGCAATATCTTGTTTTCTTCAATGTCCTTTTAAACTGTTACAACATTTTCTTATCAATTTTTCTTGAGATGTCTTCAACTTTCTTTGTTTGAGAATTTTAATAATTTAATGTCTTCCTGTTGTTATTCGAACTTAAATTTCTTCTGTTTTTCATTTTGTTTTGTCCTCGTTCAAAAATTATTTCTCTCAAAAGACCATTTAATAATCTCGAATTATTTTAATTCTCGTGAAAAATGGCCTTCAATCTATCCTTGTTGAAGAATATACTTTTTTTACATTTGTTTTCACATTTGCAATCAAGATTTTCAATTTTTTCATTTTTTTTTTCTTTTTGTGATCAAGTTTTGGTTTTCGCTTGTTCCTTCCTTCCTTCGTAGTCCTTGGCAACTTTGGTTGCATAAAATTCCTTGTATGTGCGAAATTTAGCCATTCCAGTACATGTAGACAATTTGAATTTTTTTCACTATTTGAACGTCTCTAGAAATTATTTTTTTTTTTAAATTTTTGCAGTAATTAAAATGATCTTCGCGAGTGGCCATAGTAAAGATCATTTTCGAAAATAATTAATTATACTTGTCGTAAAAATCGAAATGATTATAAAATTCTAGGGATGCTCATATGGTGATGCACAGTTTCGGGATGTCGCAAACTTTTTGAATCTTATTGAAATGTTTTAAAAACTAATTTCCAACATTTTTTCATTAAATTCATTTCAAAAAAGGTTAATTTACCCAACCGTTTTTTGAACCGATTGTCAAGGCTTAAATGTTTATTAAATTTTGAAAAATTTTTATTTCTTTTTCAACCACATTTCAAATTTTAATTCAAGCAGCCGATTTAATGGTGTATTTAAGTGTTGTGGTGTTTTTAATGTGAATTATTTTATTTCTTTGATTTATATTATTTGTTTTAATTATCTGTAACTCTTTAATTCAATTATAATATTTGATTTTTTTTGATTTGTTTTTATTTCATAAATTTGAACCATTCTGTTTTTAATTCATATTCCTTATCCATTCATTTTCCTATTCCTAACCCGGCGAGGAATGTGCTCTTACCTTCTCGTGGTCCTCGCTGAGCAGTTGGAATTTGTAATGAAAATAAGTAATGAAAATAATTTTTTTTTTAAATTGCCAATTTTTCTTTTACAAATTTTCGCTGGCAGAATAGAGCATAATTTAATAATGGGAATATAGTGTATGCAACTCTCATGTAATGGCCATACATGAAAGTTTCATGGCTATTGGTATGTTACATTTTATTGATTAATTTTGTGTTTCAGGTTTATTTTTAAGGTAACGTGTTTACCTAGAAGTCCTGAATTTTTGGTGTGAGTTATTCAAAATGCAAAATTCTCTGGTGGAGTTAATTGTGATGTGTTCATCAAAAATTAATTGATTGTTCGCCAGAGAAATATAAAAATGCTCCAGGAATTTTTTTCAATGGAGGTGGTCGCCCTTAATTTTTTTTCGTTAAATTTTGTTCCCAGATGGAAATAAGAAAGTAGTGTTTTTATTTTTGTTCTTCATTTTTACTGGACACTTTTCCAGTAAATTGGAGCAATTCAAAAAATGAATTGCTCGTTCATTTGATTTTTCCCGAATTTTCATTTTAAAATTATTTTTGAGTTTTCAAATCAATTTTTCGTTTGAATTTTGTTAGGAAATTTTTGATTTTCCAGTTTTTGATTTTCTTGTTTTTGATTTTCTTGTTTTTGATTTTCTTGTTTTTGATTTTCTTGTTTTTGATTTTCTTGTTTTTGATTTTCTTGTTTTTGATTTTCTTGTTTTTGATTTTCTTGTTTTTGATTTTCAAATTTCCAAGTTTTCAAATTTCCAAGTTTTCAAATTTCCAAGTTTTCAAATTTCCAAGTTTTCAAATTTCCAAGTTTTCAAATTTCCAAGTTTTCAAATTTCCAAGTTTCCAAACTTTTTTTTTTTTGAAACTTTTTTTTTTTTGAAACTTTTTTTTTTTTGAAACTTTTTTTTTTTTGAAACTTTTTTTTTTTTGAAACTTTTTTTTTTTTGAAACTTTTTTTTTTTTGAAACTTTTTTTTTTTTGAAACTTTTTTTTTTTTGAAACTTTTTTTTTTTTGAAACTTTTTTTTTTTTGAAACTTTTTTTTTTTTGAAACTTTTTTTTTTTTGAAACTTTTTTTTTTTTGAAACTTTTTTTTTTTTGAAACTTTTTTTTTTTTGAAACTTTTTTTTTTTTGAAACTTTTTTTTTTTGAAACTTTTTTTTTTTTGAAACTTTTTTTTTTTTGAAACTTTTTTTTTTTTGAAACTTTTTTTTTTTTGAAACTTTTTTTTTTTTGAAACTTTTTTTTTTTTGAAACTTTTTTTTTTTTGAAACTTTTTTTTTTTTGAAACTTTTTTTTTTTTGAAACTTTTTTTTTTTTGAAACTTTTTTTTTTTTGAAACTTTTTTTTTTTTGAAACTTTTTTTTTTTTGAAACTTTTTTTTTTTTGAAACTTTTTTTTTTTTGAAACTTTTTTTTTTTTGAAACTTTTTTTTTTTTGAAACTTTTTTTTTTTTGAAACTTTTTTTTTTTTGAAACTTTTTTTTTTTTGAAACTTTTTTTTTTTTGAAACTTTTTTTTTTTTGAAACTTTTTTTTTTTTGAAACTTTTTTTTTTTTGAAACTTTTTTTTTTTTGAAACTTTTTTTTTTTTGAAACTTTTTTTTTTTTGAAACTTTTTTTTTTTTGAAACTTTTTTTTTTTTGAAACTTTTTTTTTTTTGAAACTTTTTTTTTTTTGAAACTTTTTTTTTTTTGAAACTTTTTTTTTTTTGAAACTTTTTTTTTTTTGAAACTTTTTTTTTTTTGAAACTTTTTTTTTTTGAAACTTTTTTTTTTTTGAAACTTTTTTTTTTTTGAAACTTTTTTTTTTTTGAAACTTTTTTTTTTTTGAAACTTTTTTTTTTTTGAAACTTTTTTTTTTTTGAAACTTTTTTTTTTTTGAAACTTTTTTTTTTTTGAAACTTTTTTTTTTTTGAAACTTTTTTTTTTTTGAAACTTTTTTTTTTTTGAAACTTTTTTTTTTTTGAAACTTTTTTTTTTTTGAAACTTTTTTTTTTTTGAAACTTTTTTTTTTTTGAAACTTTTTTTTTTTTGAAACTTTTTTTTTTTTGAAACTTTTTTTTTTTTGAAACTTTTTTTTTTTTGAAACTTTTTTTTTTTTGAAACTTTTTTTTTTTTGAAACTTTTTTTTTTTTGAAACTTTTTTTTTTTTGAAACTTTTTTTTTTTTGAAACTTTTTTTTTTTTGAAACTTTTTTTTTTTTGAAACTTTTTTTTTTTTGAAACTTTTTTTTTTTTGAAACTTTTTTTTTTTTGAAACTTTTTTTTTTTTGAAACTTTTTTTTTTTTGAAACTTTTTTTTTTTTGAAACTTTTTTTTTTTTGAAACTTTTTTTTTTTTGAAACTTTTTTTTTTTTGAAACTTTTTTTTTTTTGAAACTTTTTTTTTTTTGAAACTTTTTTTTTTTTGAAACTTTTTTTTTTTTGAAACTTTTTTTTTTTTGAAACTTTTTTTTTTTTGAAACTTTTTTTTTTTTGAAACTTTTTTTTTTTTGAAACTTTTTTTTTTTTGAAACTTTTTTTTTTTTGAAACTTTTTTTTTTTTGAAACTTTTTTTTTTTTGAAACTTTTTTTTTTTTGAAACTTTTTTTTTTTTGAAACTTTTTTTTTTTTGAAACTTTTTTTTTTTTGAAACTTTTTTTTTTTTGAAACTTTTTTTTTTTTGAAACTTTTTTTTTTTTGAAACTTTTTTTTTTTTGAAACTTTTTTTTTTTGAAACTTTTTTTTTTTTGAAACTTTTTTTTTTTTGAAACTTTTTTTTTTTTGAAACTTTTTTTTTTTTGAAACTTTTTTTTTTTGAAACTTTTTTTTTTTTGAAACTTTTTTTTTTTTGAAACTTTTTTTTTTTTGAAACTTTTTTTTTTTGAAACTTTTTTTTTTTTGAAACTTTTTTTTTTTTGAAACTTTTTTTTTTTGAAACTTTTTTTTTTTTGAAACTTTTTTTTTTTTGAAACTTTTTTTTTTTTGAAACTTTTTTTTTTGAAACCCCCCAAATTGCTTACCGAACTCCCCATTTTGCTTACCGAACCCCCCATTTTGCTGACCGAACCCCCCATATTGCTTACCGAACCCCCCATATTGCTTACCGAACCCCCCATATTGCTTACCGAACTCCCCATTTTGCTTACCGAACTTCCCATTTTGCTTACCGAACTCCCCATTTTGCTTACCGAACCCCCCATTTTGCTTACCGAACCCCCCATATTGCTTACCGAACCCCCAAATTGCTTACCGAACCCCCCATATTGCTTACCGAACCCCCCATTTTGCTTACCGAACCCCCCAAATTGCTTACAGAATCCCCTAACCGATACCGCTTGCCGAACTCCCCCGTTGCAGTTTACCAACGCACCTATTGCTGACCTTCAGCTTCCTCATTTGTCATTTGCCGCTTACTCGTAAGCACCGATTCCCTACCGAAATGTTGCAAACCGAACCCCGTTGCTTGCCGGAACCGCTTGCCGAACTGTACGTGGGGTTAGCTCAGTTTTGGGAAAAGTACGTGGGGTTAGCTCAGTTTTGGGAAAAGTACGTGGGGTTAGCTCAGTTTTGGGAAAAGTACGTGGGGTTAGCTCAGTTTTGGGAAAAGTACGTGGGGTTAGCTCAGTTTTGGGAAAAGTACGTGGGGTTAGCTCAGTTTTGGGAAAAGTACGTGGGGTTAGCTCAGTTTTGGGAAAAGTACGTGGGGTTAGCTCAGTTTTGGGAAAAGTACGTGGGGTTAGCTCAGTTTTGGGAAAAGTACGTGGGGTTAGCTCAGTTTTGGGAAAAGTACGTGGGGTTAGCTCAGTTTTGGGAAAAGTACGTGGGGTTAGCTCAGTTTTGGGAAAAGTACGTGGGGTTAGCTCAGTTTTGGGAAAAGTACGTGGGGTTAGCTCAGTTTTGGGAAAAGTACGTGGGGTTAGCTCAGTTTTGGGAAAAGTACGTGGGGTTAGCTCAGTTTTGGGAAAAGTACGTGGGGTTAGCTCAGTTTTGGGAAAAGTACGTGGGGTTAGCTCAGTTTTGGGAAAAGTACGTGGGGTTAGCTCAGTTTTGGGAAAAGTACGTGGGGTTAGCTCAGTTTTGGGAAAAGTACGTGGGGTTAGCTCAGTTTTGGGAAAAGTACGTGGGGTT
Source organism: Neocrepidodera transversa (assembly GCA_963243735.1). Lineage (NCBI taxonomy): Eukaryota > Metazoa > Arthropoda > Insecta > Coleoptera > Chrysomelidae > Neocrepidodera > Neocrepidodera transversa. Next base: position 2,549 of record CAUJLB010000160.1, on the reverse strand, counting down.
AGCTCAGTTTTGGGAAAAGTACGTGGGGTTAGCTCAGTTTTGGGAAAAGTACGTGGGGTTAGCTCAGTTTTGGGAAAAGTACGTGGGGTTAGCTCAGTTTTGGGAAAAGTACGTGGGGTTAGCTCAGTTTTGGGAAAAGTACGTGGGGTTAGCTCAGTTTTGGGAAAAGTACGTGGGGTTAGCTCAGTTTTGGGAAAAGTACGTGGGGTTAGCTCAGTTTTGGGAAAAGTACGTGGGGTTAGCTCAGTTTTGGGAAAAGTACGTGGGGTTAGCTCAGTTTTGGGAAAAGTACGTGGGGTTAGCTCAGTTTTGGGAAAAGTACGTGGGGTTAGCTCAGTTTTGGGAAAAGTACGTGGGGTTAGCTCAGTTTTGGGAAAAGTACGTGGGGTTAGCTCAGTTTTGGGAAAAGTACGTGGGGTTAGCTCAGTTTTGGGAAAAGTACGTGGGGTTAGCTCAGTTTTGGGAAAAGTACGTGGGGTTAGCTCAGTTTTGGGAAAAGTACGTGGGGTTAGCTCAGTTTTGGGAAAAGTACGTGGGGTTAGCTCAGTTTTGGGAAAAGTACGTGGGGTTAGCTCAGTTTTGGGAAAAGTACGTGGGGTTAGCTCAGTTTTGGGAAAAGTACGTGGGGTTAGCTCAGTTTTGGGAAAAGTACGTGGGGTTAGCTCAGTTTTGGGAAAAGTACGTGGGGTTAGCTCAGTTTTGGGAAAAGTACGTGGGGTTAGCTCAGTTTTGGGAAAAGTACGTGGGGTTAGCTCAGTTTTGGGAAAAGTACGTGGGGTTAGCTCAGTTTTGGGAAAAGTACGTGGGGTTAGCTCAGTTTTGGGAAAAGTACGTGGGGTTAGCTCAGTTTTGGGAAAAGTACGTGGGGTTAGCTCAGTTTTGGGAAAAGTACGTGGGGTTAGCTCAGTTTTGGGAAAAGTACGTGGGGTTAGCTCAGTTTTGGGAAAAGTACGTGGGGTTAGCTCAGTTTTGGGAAAAGTACGTGGGGTTAGCTCAGTTTTGGGAAAAGTACGTGGGGTTAGCTCAGTTTTGGGAAAAGTACGTGGGGTTAGCTCAGTTTTGGGAAAAGTACGTGGGGTTAGCTCAGTTTTGGGAAAAGTACGTGGGGTTAGCTCAGTTTTGGGAAAAGTACGTGGGGTTAGCTCAGTTTTGGGAAAAGTACGTGGGGTTAGCTCAGTTTTGGGAAAAGTACGTGGGGTTAGCTCAGTTTTGGGAAAAGTACGTGGGGTTAGCTCAGTTTTGGGAAAAGTACGTGGGGTTAGCTCAGTTTTGGGAAAAGTACGTGGGGTTAGCTCAGTTTTGGGAAAAGTACGTGGGGTTAGCTCAGTTTTGGGAAAAGTACGTGGGGTTAGCTCAGTTTTGGGAAAAGTACGTGGGGTTAGCTCAGTTTTGGGAAAAGTACGTGGGGTTAGCTCAGTTTTGGGAAAAGTACGTGGGGTTAGCTCAGTTTTGGGAAAAGTACGTGGGGTTAGCTCAGTTTTGGGAAAAGTACGTGGGGTTAGCTCAGTTTTGGGAAAAGTACGTGGGGTTAGCTCAGTTTTGGGAAAAGTACGTGGGGTTAGCTCAGTTTTGGGAAAAGTACGTGGGGTTAGCTCAGTTTTGGGAAAAGTACGTGGGGTTAGCTCAGTTTTGGGAAAAGTACGTGGGGTTAGCTCAGTTTTGGGAAAAGTACGTGGGGTTAGCTCAGTTTTGGGAAAAGTACGTGGGGTTAGCTCAGTTTTGGGAAAAGTACGTGGGGTTAGCTCAGTTTTGGGAAAAGTACGTGGGGTTAGCTCAGTTTTGGGAAAAGTACGTGGGGTTAGCTCAGTTTTGGGAAAAGTACGTGGGGTTAGCTCAGTTTTGGGAAAAGTACGTGGGGTTAGCTCAGTTTTGGGAAAAGTACGTGGGGTTAGCTCAGTTTTGGGAAAAGTACGTGGGGTTAGCTCAGTTTTGGGAAAAGTACGTGGGGTTAGCTCAGTTTTGGGAAAAGTACGTGGGGTTAGCTCAGTTTTGGGAAAAGTACGTGGGGTTAGCTCAGTTTTGGGAAAAGTACGTGGGGTTAGCTCAGTTTTGGGAAAAGTACGTGGGGTTAGCTCAGTTTTGGGAAAAGTACGTGGGGTTAGCTCAGTTTTGGGAAAAGTACGTGGGGTTAGCTCAGTTTTGGGAAAAGTACGTGGGGTTAGCTCAGTTTTGGGAAAAGTACGTGGGGTTAGCTCAGTTTTGGGAAAAGTACGTGGGGTTAGCTCAGTTTTGGGAAAAGTACGTGGGGTTAGCTCAGTTTTGGGAAAAGTACGTGGGGTTAGCTCAGTTTTGGGAAAAGTACGTGGGGTTAGCTCAGTTTTGGGAAAAGTACGTGGGGTTAGCTCAGTTTTGGGAAAAGTACTGGGGTTAGCTCAGTTTTGGGAAAAGTACGTGGGGTTAGCTCAGTTTTGGGAAAAGTACGTGGGGTTAGCTCAGTTTTGGGAAAAGTACGTGGGGTTAGCTCAGTTTTGGGAAAAGTACGTGGGGTTAGCTCAGTTTTGGGAAAAGTACGTGGGGTTAGCTCAGTTTTGGGAAAAGTACGTGGGGTT